>MVAQ01000001.1:0-319188 GCA_014825775.1 Krasilnikovozyma curviuscula | reverse complement strand
GTACTGGTGATATCTCGTATGCCATCGTAAGTTATGGTCTCACCTCACATTGAGCGGGTGTCTTCGAGAGTGGCTAATAGCAGCCTTTTTTTCTGTCCCAGGCGATCTATCCATACGCCAAAGAACGAGAAGATGAGTTCGAGGTCTCGATGGGCGACACGTTTCTTATCCTCTCGAAGGCCAAAGGATGGTGGGTCGTCCAACGAGACCCAGGTGGTAGAGGCGAAACCCCTCCAGATGCCTCTAAAGCAGGTTGGGTCCCCGCTGGATGCTTGCTGGAGACGAGTCAGCCTGTGGGAACGGGTGTCAATGGTCATGGTACGGGAGTCGACGATGGTTCTCTGAGAAGTCCAACCGTCAGGCAGCCAATCTTGCCGCTCAGTATCATCAGCAGTTCTTACGCCGCTGTTGCACTGATGAACTACGACAAGAAGGCGGATGATGAGATGAGGTGAGTGTTCTTTGGTATTCTGCATGATTGAAGGTTCTCCTTGCTGACTAAGCTTCTGGACGAAAAGTTTGAAAACGGACGAGCACTTCCGAGTGTTCAAGAGGTATTCTCATTGGTCTTACGCTGTGCGAGAGACTGACGGAGAGAGAGGATGGGTCCCATCTTGTGAGTATTTACCATCCTTTCAAAGTCTGAATTCGGCAATCTGAATGTCATCTCGTACCGTAGGGTTCCTGGGACGTATCCCCTCACCGACTCCAAACCCCACGACACCGACCCATGCCCTTGATACGGATAACAGCACAGCACAGTCATCATCTCTCTCCACCTCACAACAGCATGATCAGCCGGTTTCTACTCCTACAGCTTAGGCGTATGACCCTTCTGCCTTTGGCTTCTCAGTTGTACTATGCATGTCATTCCCTTCGCCTTCCTACTATACCATAACGACTTTTTAACGCTTTCATCTCATATGGACTTTGATGTCACGATAGTTTTGTATGGTATCGATGCTAACGGAAAGTTAGACAAGCTTTCAAAGCATTCCAATATCTCGCAGCAAGACAGAGACATAGCCCACATTGCTGTTATAGCTGACGCTTGAGAGAAATATCACTGGTAGAAATGATGGTGAAGAGTGATGAGAATTCGAGGATGAAGAATGTAGATAGGAAGCGGCGGCGACTCTGTGAAGGCTGAGGAGAAAGGAAAGCGATGAAATGTCTTCTTCAAACCAAAAGCTACGGTTTCTTGGCAAAGTTAGGTCAGCGTTATGTTGCTGGACCAGTAGCCAGGAGTTCGTCTTGCTATTTCATAAGGGATGGGTAAGGGGAATGCAAGATACAATCACAACATGGGGAACAACTAAAGGTCGATCTAAGAAATGATCTTGTTCTCCGTCAGGTACTTGAGAATGATTTCGACAGCTCCCTTGACGTCAGTCTGATCGGTACGGATGTGGATTTCGGCTGCGTCTGGTGCTTCGTATGGGGCGGAAATACCAGTGAACTCTTTGATTTCGCCAGCACGGGCCTTCTTGTACAGACCTACATCCACGAATGAACTACATGTCAGAAATGATGTATCGAAGGAGGGAAAACACCAGAAGATGGTGCTTACCCTTTGGATCTCTCTTCTCAACCTCTTCCAACGGCGCATCAACGAAAACTTCGATGAAAGGCACTGAAGGCTTAGCTGCTTCGTGCAAAGATCGGGCGAGCTGTCTGTCGGCTTTGTAGGGGGAGATGAAGGCGGTGATGGTGATGGCTGAGGAGAGCGAGAAGAGGAGGGAAACCTGGGGCAGAAACGAACGTCAGAACCATGTCCAGACCAAATAATTTCATACTAGGCTGCTTACTTCTCCGATTCTTCTGATGTTCTCTTCTCTGTCCTTTGGACCGAAGCCGAGATCTTTGTTCAGGCCGAATCGACTGAGGAGCAACACCAGAAATCAGCACGAAGGAAAGTCCCCGGTTGAGAGCAGCACTAGCCTACTCACACATTATCACCATCGAGTCTGAAAGCATGGACTACAGACAGAGAGATGACGTCAGAAAGGGCCGCTGTGAAGGATTGAAACCACAGGTAAAGGTAGACTAACCTTTTCGCTGCAGCAAGACTTGCTCGAGAGCAACAGCAATGGTGGACTGCAGATGAGAGATTAGTGACAGCTCCAAGATCTCGATAACCTTCAGTGCTCACCTTCCCACTTGCGGAAAGACCAGTCAGCCAGATGGTAGCTCCATTTTGTCCCAAAAGCTGAGCTCGTTCTTCCTGCGACACGGCGCCTGGGTGAAAAATCAAATGGTCAGAACCAGCTCGAGCACCACGTATTGGAATAGCACTAACCTTCGTGGAAAGTGATATTAGTAGCCATTATGTTCAGAGTTGTTTTGGTTATGAGCTGCTTGGTAACGGGCAAACATTGGTTCGTTGGCTCTCTCGAGCAAAAATTGGGAAAGACGCAATTTGCGGTCCCCCGCTCTTCATTTTATGGAATCAGAATAGTAAACAAACGCGCCTTTCCCTTTCTCTTTCTCTCTCTCTCTATTTTCAGGTAGACATCGGAAAGGGTCGGGCCATGTTATTCACATAAAATGGTGCAGAGGTGATGACACATTCCCAACTTCGTTGTTTATATCTCCAGTTCACAAGCAAGGCGGAAAGGAAACTGCTTCCCCCTGCGCTTCGATGCCTGACGGTAGCCCTTGCCAGCCTTCGCTATGCGAGATTAAGAACATTCAGATAAATAAATGAACATACTCGTTTTGTTGGGCGAAATCACAACAGAGTGTCAGGAGGAGGAGCAGTACGCGACTGCTCCTCATATTTTGCTTTACCATGGTCGAAAACCTTTCATTTGAGACAAACCGACAATGTAAACAACTATTCATCTTGAAAGGAAGGAAGTGTTATCTCCTTATTTACTTTGGGAGCGGATTGGAAGAAACAGAGTTTAAGAGTGTCCGCTCTGTTGAAAAGCAGGACAAAGCAGGAGCAGCAGCAGCACCAGAGGAAGTTAGTGGGCTGAGTTGTGTTTGGCTTGTTGAAACCTGACGACTTACAATCGCTTGTGGCTTATATGGCTCACTGATGTACTTGATCTCCTCAGCTGTCAAGCTGAAAGCAACACCATCAATCAGGTCCTTCAAATGCTTCATGCTCGTAGACCCAATGATAGGAGCTGAAACTCCCGGCTGAGCCAAAGACCAAGCAAGAGCAACAACAGCCATAGATTTGCCGTGCTTCTTGGCTATTTCCTCTACACGCGAGATGATGAGGGATGTCGACTCGTCGGGCGCGTGGAGACCGCGGGACTTGTAGCCCTTGTCGGTGTTGACTCTGACGGTGGCTTCTGAGCCAACGGGGCGTGTGAGAGCTCCACGAGCGAGAGGTGACCTGTCGATTTGAGATATGAATGTCAAAGTGCGCTCAATCCTTCTTCCAAAAGACACTATCTGACTGACCATGGAATGATTCCAACTTTGAACTGAGCACAGGTTGGGAACATTTCTCTTTCTTCTTCCCTGTAAATAGCGTTATGGAACTGCAGAAACCCGAAAATGAATGTGAGCCATGGGCGTGTTTGATGGCACTTGGCACGATGGGATCGAAGATGCTTACATTTTGCATGCTGATGAACGGAGTCAGCTTGTTAGAGATAGCGTAGTTCTGCATGCTGTGGAACTGGTAGGCGAAGCAAGATGACATGCCGATGTAGCGAACTGGACGAAGTGTTTGGAAGTCAAGCCCTGTCAAATCATAGCTGAAGATGACACTGCTTTTTCTCACCTTTGCCGGACTTGACAACATCATGGAGAGCTTCCATAGTTTCTTCGATGGGGCAGTCGTAGTCGAAGCGATGGCACTGTAGATGAAAAGTGTTAGAACTTGAACTGAGCAATCATAACCGGCTTGCAGTGTTCACGCACTTGGAGGACGTCGATGTCTTTGTTCCAGGAGACGTTCGAGAAAATGAATCAGCCTCGAATCCAAACGTAAGCGAAAGATCAAAGTTGACTCACAATCCAACCCGAGTCTTGCCAAAGACTTGTCGACCGAATCGAAGATATGCTTCCTTGACAAGCCGTATTGATTCACATATCCCTTCGAATCAGCATCACCGAAGGAAACGTTGTCTCCTGGAGTCTTTTGGACAATGTTGTATACCTTGGTCAAGATCACAAGATCCTCACCTAGAAGTCATGGATATCAGTAATCGGCAAGTGGCAAACGGCGCGACAGCTGTGGGTCGGTTGCCCTCGGTCGAGCTTAATACTGACGTGGAATGTTGTACTTCTTGATAGCTTTCCCAACGACAAGCTCAGAGTATCCGGCACTGTACACATTGGCAGTATCCCAAGTGTTGATTCCAGCGTCCTGGAGTCAAATGGAAGTGGGAAACTTCAGCTCGTCTGTGACTTTCGGCCCAGTGGAAGACACTCACAAAGGCGAATTTGAGCTGCTCAAGAGATTCTTCTTCCTTCAGAACCCAGCTCTGCCAGTCTGGAGTACCATAGGACATGCAACCTAGGCAGACGCAGACGGAAAGTGGGAGCGGCCCGCAAAGTACTCGTTAGAAAATCGAGATTCCAATGAGCATAAGAAACATTCTTACTCACCTAGGATAATCTTAGAGACCTTAAGTCCGCTGTCTGTGAAGAAAACGGTTGTCAGTTGGTTCGATGGTGGTGATGGGGCTCATGGTGGAGTCAAGAGCTGAACAAGGTACACTCACTTCCCAGGCGGACGTATGGCATTGTGGTAGGCTCAGATGAAGAGGGCATCGTGCAAAGAAAATTGCTAAATCTCTCAAGGTGAATGACGGTGGGAGGGACAAAGGAGGAAGGAGAACGCTCCGCGAGGTCTTGAGGATTGATTTCCAAATGTATTCTTCCTCTTCCTCCGGTGATGCCTATTCCTCCGGTGCTATTCCACCTCCACTTTGCACTGAAAAATCCTAGATGGCCTCAGAATATCTAGGGAAGAGACCACTAGCCAGCTGGCCTTTCAATGTACCCAGCTCTAAAGGAACTTAAAAAGAAAAAAAACGTCACCGCGCCCTGCTCCGATACAGCTTGGACGAGTCACAGTCGCACTGCTGCACGTATCACTATCATTCCAAAAGGTAGTCGTCAAATATTTACATCGGCAAGGCATGTATATTGTCAAAGGTGGTCGTTGTGATGGGTATGACGATTGCGACACGGTGCGATAGAGCTATCGGCTCGATCAGTGACGAGCACCTATAGAGCTCGAACTACCAACTTTACCCTCTGCCATTTTCCACATCATCATCCTCGTCATCATCATCTTCATCATCCAGAGCGGCCTCAAACTCGGCTCTGTCCTTCTCCTCTCTCTCAGTCGCATTCTTCAAGTCTGCATCCTTAATGTACTGAATGTCTTCCTTTGAGTCTTCGGTCTCAACACCATCAATCTTCGAGTCTGATTAGGACCAAAGTGGAGATTTATGTCAGTTGCCATGTTAACGGGGGAAATAATCGTCGCACTACTCGCCTTGATCGTGAGCAAGGATTACGACCCAGAGCAATCTCTTGGTCTTCCACGACTCTTTCAGGGCAGCATTGTTCACCTTTCTCTCCAACTTTGATTCCTTTGGCCCAATCAGCCCCGAAAGAAGTCCACCGCGTCCTCCAGCAGCTCGTCTGTCCATTTTGCGTCTCGTCTTCCACTCCCTTCTGGAGAGCATATCGGTGGGGGCTTGTTGAGCGTACGCAAGTTGCCTTCTGTTACTCTCCAGCTTCGCAGCTGATTTGCTTTTCTTGAAGGCGTCTATTTGGTAGGCGTACTTGTTCATCTTCTCAAGGACGCCCTTGTCCTTGGTGTTGATCGGGGGGACGTTGAAGGAGAGTGAGAGACTGATACCTTTGACGATCGCGAGATAACGCTCACGACTCTGTTGTGCGTCCGATGTGGTGGAGAAGTTGGGATTGACAGCAGGTGGCTTGTCTGCGATCGCTCGAACGATTCGAGATGAGAAGGGAATCGGCAAAGCCAACAAGACACCACCAACGACTCTCCCAAACTTGTCGAGTTTACTAGCAGCTGGTGCGGCATTTTCTGGGTCGATGAGAGCTAACATGGCTTCGGTTGTGCAGATTCGAGCTGAGGTAAAGGGAACAAAAGCGCGATCATCATCACCATCTGCGCTTTAGCTCACTCAGCCATTGACAGAAGGAGAGCTCACCCGCGAGACCTTTAGGGTTGAACAGACGCTCGTTTGAAGCTCGGAGGTATCGATCTGTGAGAGTTTTGGATATGACATGGATTGCCTGGGACATTTGTGAAAACAGGGGAGGCTGTCAGTAGAGCACCATTCCTGGAAAACCACGTACTAATGGAAAAAGTTGCTATTACTAACTGTTTGGGCTCCAGTCTGCATTCTGTGGCAGAAGGGGAAGAGCGGGTGTCAACGGTGTATAAGAAACGGCTCGCACGCCCCTCGACTCACACAGTTCCCACTGCCATGGCGATGAAGAAGGGGTCAGGAATAAACCCAACAACCATCCCAACCTTGTCGACGATCCTCAGGGGCGGACTGGCCACAAATGCGAGATTCAGCCCGTCGGCGAACTGCAGCATCTCGACTGCCCCGATTCCGAGCTCGTTGGTGGCTGGCACAGCTCGTTCGAAGGGGCTCTCGAGACCGTTCCCGGTTTGTGGAAGGCAGAAAGGAAGGCCAGTATAGGGCTTGATTGCTTGGGACGGGTCGATGACGGAATAAGAGGGTGGGAGGAAGGTCTCTTCGAGTAGCTGAGCATCCTTTTCAAGGTCTTCCGGCAGGATTGGGGTACTTTCTACTTGGACTGCAGGAGAATCCATCTTGTTACTCGACAGTGAGGGTTGGAAGGCGGTCATTGTATGTGCCTGAAATAAAACCTCAGTTGCCCCGTGCCAGTACTTAGCTGAGCTAAGTCCGGGTGCCCCACCTTGGGGCGTCTGTTTACGTTCTCAATTTTCCAGCTTGCAAAGGAACCTAGAACGGTCGTGAATGATACCCTATATACAGTTCCAGGTTGACTTCCATTTCGTAAAAATACAAAAAATATTAAACAACGCTGCGCTCAATCATCTGCTCCTGTGGCTTGACCTTCGCGTTGTCAGCCGCATTGACCTGTTGACTCCAGTCGTTGTGCCTCGATTCAGCCAAGGCTGTAATCTCATTCTGAATGTGAGTCGGGAGACGTCTAGTCTTCCAAGCGGGAACGTTGCTTTCGAAGAGGACATCCATTTCCTCCTGCGATTAGAAAGTAAGTTGGTCAGCAAGCTCTACAAGCAGTGCAGTAAACAAAACTACTGCTCACAAGTGGTCTGCCACGAGTTTCTGGGAACATGAACCAGAAATGGATCGAAGCAGCAAAGCACTACGACGCAAAGAAAAACACAATCAGAACATGTGATGTAGATAAAGTGTGTCTCAAGCAGAACCTCAAGAACAGATATGCTTACGAAGGTACCAAAGACAAAGTAGGTTCTCCAGGTGATGGTGTTGAGGGCAGGAGCTGAATTATGAAGGGAAAGACAGCCAGGTATCAGCGACCTCATCACACAACAGCTGTGGAGGCTGAAAGTCTCTTACGAGTGAAATACGTCACGGCAAATGTGAATGCCCCTGCGTAAGCGAAAATTCGAGAGATTGCGGTGTGGTCAGATTTGTGATGGGACGGTCAATCGAAAAGGGAAACAAACTTACAAGTCGTAGCGGTACTCATTCCGATACCATGTCTGCATAAGAAATGACAAGAGAGGCCATCAGAAAATCATAACTTTTGTCAGTTCTTGGATGTCCTGCTCACGATCTGATGGCCAAGGGGAAAACTTCAGTTGGGTAGCACCAAGAAATGGGGCCGAAAAGCACTATGACGGAAAAGTAGGATTCGAGTCAGTCAATTGAGTCTCTCAGTAACAAGAAAAAGGAGAGAATTAAGGTATTTCTTACTGGCATTGAAGATAATGAACATGTAGGAGAAGAAAATGATAACAATCGTGACCCCCAAGTTGCCCTGGACAATCCAAGCGGTAGTGCCGTTCGTAGCAACTGTAGCAGCTGATCCATAACCAGCTTGTAAACCTCCAACAATGAACAAACTGGCGCCTTGAGCAATACCACCAACCAACCAAGCTGGTCTTCTTCCCCACGAGTCCATATAGAAGATTGCAGGGACGGTTCCGCAGACAAAGCAAACCTGAGCAATGGTTCCAGTGCCACATTGAGAGATGAGAGAAGGGGTAATGCGAGAGATTGTTAGGATGGGAAGAAGCGTAAGAAGAGGCGCACGCGGCTTTGACTTACGTATTGAATCGCAGAAGCGATTAAGTTTACATTGGTTCCTGTCAATCCAGCGCTCTGGAAAATATAAACTATATAGTACATGAGGGCGTTGATCCCGCTCAACTGGCACCACATTTGGACGGAACAGGCGAGGAAGAGCCTCTTCAGGTATTTCGGAGAGAAGATGTTGAGGAAGGAGAGCTCTTCTGTATTTTCAGCAATGATCTGCTCCCTAATTTCAGTGTACTGTGCGAGCACAAACGGGTCCCTTGGGTTGCCAGCACCGTGCACTCGAGCGAGCACCATAAGTGAGTCTTCGTATTTTCCTTGAGAAGCAAGCCATCTGATAATATTTATATTTCAGCTCAGGCGATCATGGCTTGGTTAAGACAGAGAAGGACAGTCGGATTGGAAAGAGGAAAGGGACCAACTAACCTTGGAGATTCAGGAAGCACAAAGATCATACCAGCCATCAATAGCAAGCCAGGGATCACTTGCAAGATCCAAGGAATTCGGAAGTTCAGTTGAGAATTGCCATCGCCAATGAACGAGCAGCCGTATTCAACGAAGTACCCGAGAAGAATACCTTCATCGCAAAGCGTCAGAGACCGTGCAAACAAATTTAGCTATCTTAACTCACCCCAATCAATACCCCACTGCTGCAGAGAGACTAGACGACCACGGATCTGAGGAGGCGCCATTTCACTTTGATAGACCTGTCGGAATAGAATGGGCTGAATGTCCAGAAACAAGGGAAACCTTGACTAACAGCGACTTACAGGCACAGTTGAACTGGCAAGCCCAACGCAAATTCCTGAAATTACCCTACCAACTACCAGTTGGGCAACAGTGGTGGTAGAAGTTTGTATGACAGCACCAACGATCCAGATACAACAAGCGCAGATGAGGGTACCACGACGACCCAGTCGGTCACCCAGCCACATGTAAAGCAAAGAACCACCAAAGCTACCCGCACTAATACTGGAAGAGATTCCGCCTTGGAGGGAAGAGTCTGGATTGCCGAAATAGTTGTTGTACGAAGGCAACGCTCTGAATGTAAACAATGGTGATAGTTAGTGTTGCGTCGCAAACTCCACGTTTCGGCTCGAAATCACCCTCAGATAATAACTAAGATGGCTCGGATATATAGAACAAAAGAGAGACGACGCATATCAAGATGGAAAGACTTACAAAACTGCAGACATGGAAGCTGTAGTAAAGATCGAAGCAAACAAATCGTCTTACATAAGTTTGATGTGAAGCCAGTAGTGAGAAGAAGAGAGATCTGACCAATATCTGCACCAAACATACAGCCTCCAAGGCAACAAAAAGAGCATATGATCCAGCTGAAAGAGAGTAGAAGACCGTCAGATCTGCGGCGGTCTGAACAACAAGCCCAGCAGTACTGACACGTTACCAACGATCCGTTCTTTAATGCTTCTCTTCGAAGGATCCGGACGAGTATATCCTGGCATTCCTTCCATTCTAGAGACCAGCTGATCGGCGGAGGGTGGGTAGGCGTGGCCTGCGATGTATACATACTGTCAGAAAACCTGCTGAAAATCCGTGAGATGGAAACCAAGCCAAGGCTTAGCTTACCATTAAAGGCTGGCCTGCCATCTTTTCGCTCGAACACCTCTGGTTCCTTCTCGTTGACAGGTGAGATCGCACGATTGTCCGTCTCCGTCATTGTGGCCATAGGGAAGATAAAGACTGCTCCTTTTTGAGCAGGGAAACAGAGGGGGAACGCGGTAAAGGGAAATGGGGAAAGCAAGGTGCCCCAGCGACTCTCCTCTCTCCTTTTTAATACTCAAGCTAAAAAAAGAGGGGGTGAAGATATAGCTGCCGCCGGTGAAATGCTGGCGCCGGTGAATGCTTCCCCCGAATTTACTACCTCCGCCAAGACGTAGGACGCCACAATCATCAATGAGAACCTGAAACCCACGCTAAGTCGGAGAACAGGCGTTGAAGTCTATGAGGATCTTAAAAAAGATTTTGATTACGACTGAGCGCACTTTGGCAGGGATGAGGGTGTCCGACCACAAACGATGTCAGAAGGCTCTTTCCATCTTCTGTATCTTTCGAAAGCTCTTCTGACTGAGGCTCTTTCTATTTGGGAGCTTCACTGTTGGATACGCCAGGAACCTATGAGGATGTTTGCCGGTTGACGCAGTTGGGACATTCCGACATGACAGCTTTCGCCTGCGAAGCCTGCATATCTTTCGCAAAGTTGCGCTTTGTGGACTGCAACTTTTAAGAGGACTATCATTACAAAGCAGACTAAGAACAGAAAAATACAGGCTTCATACAACATCACTACACTGGCCAAATCCCCCTCACAGCTTGATCTTAGTTTTGACTTTGGGACCATGAAAGAAGAGCGCTTTATTCTCCTTCGACGCAACTCGACTCTTCGACACACCGGCGCCGGACGTGAATGTGTTGTCGAATCTGGGTCCACTCTTAAAAGCACCGCTTTCAGTTGTCCCTACCGTCGTTCCCAAGCTCACAACGGCTCGTCGAATCGAAGCATTGTTCGGCACCTTTGATTTTGAAGATGCCATGGGAGCTGTCGACTTCGATCGTGAGGGTGATGCATTCGAGGCTTGAAGTGGTTTTAACCTCTTGAATGGTGGTGGTGAGTCTTGAGTGAGATCGACCACGTTCATGTTGCTACTGCTAGCGGTTGACGTCGGTCGCGAGGGTGAAGGTGATCTGGGACGAGTTGTATACGACGATGAGGTCGTCTTCTTGGGTGCTGCTGGAGGAGCCAGTAGGACGTCCTCCTCTGAATCAGATGATAGAAGTTTGTGAGATGGTAGTGTAGACAAAATGGACACTTTGGCATTGGTGCTGGTGGTCTTGGAAGTTGAAGCGACAGGCTGTTTGTTGGGGAACCGTTGTAACGACCTGACCCCATCTCCAACTCTTCTCATTGAGATCCCTTCATTTCCATTACCTCGCATGTAATGATTGAATGACATCAACTGGTCTTCGGCTCCGTCTTCTTCGTCTTCCATGGCAACTTCAAAGTTTTCATCCCACGTCTCGTCATATATTTCGGAATAATCTGCTGCTGATGAAGTCGATTTGTTGTGAGATGTATTGGCATATGAGTCAGAGAGTCTGGCATTTGTCCGGTTGAGTTTTTTTTGAAGCGTCACGATGGTTTCGTTGGCCTTGTCCAGTTCAAGCTTGCGCTTCACCAACTGTTGAAAGGAGCACCGTCAGCGTTGCAGCAAGACCAATGGGTTGGTTCTCTGCAATTACCTTCGCATTAAGCTGAGAACATGTTTGAATTCTACTCTCCAGAGACTCTTCAGCTTTCTCAAGTTTGCTAGAAGAGGAAGGATAGGATTCAGTAACAGCGAAGAAGCAGCGCGAAGACAGGGAGACTTACATTTTCAAAGACTTCCTTTGCTTAACTTCATCTGAAAACGAAGCTTCACCAACGCTCAACTGGGTTCTGAGCTTGGAGATTTCTTCCTTGAGAATCTTCTCCGAAGCTGCGAACCCATCTGTAAGTTCTTGTTTTTCTTTGGTTCGGGATTCCAAGTCTTTAAGTCTGTGAGTGATGAGCTTTTGTTTGGTCTCTCTGAATCGGCAGAAGAAGAAAGGTGGTCAACTCAACACCAGCTGAGGATGAAGAATGCAGCACTCACTTCTGTAGTTCTGACGACTTCGCTTTGAGTGCATCTCGCTCAGATTCTAGCTCTGAGATCTTCTGATTGAGGGGCAGTGTATTTGCTACAGCTATGAGCTGAGTCGCAATGCTTTTGAGAATGGGCTGTCGCGGAGGGAAGAGAACGCGCGTTAGTGGGGTTGCAGATACATGCAGCGCGGGCGAGGAATACTCGCCTTGAGTTTCTTCTCGTGTCGAAGCATCGTCTGATCATCAATATTGTCTTTGTTCTCAGAAGTACCTGCGGCCATCTTTGCGAGATAGGATTCACACCTCTGTATGAACAGCAGTTTCTCTCTGTCCGTGGCTTCTTCACTCGACAGTCCCTCGATAATGCTTGATCCTTCGCTCCTAACACCTTCAAGTCTCCTCCGTTGCTTGTTTTCTTGGTATTCCGCATCATCGAAGGCATTTCCAGTGAAGTAGAGTCGCTTTGGGACGATACTCATCGGCGCAGGACACCTCTGAGGACAACGGTTGCCAGCCTTCGTTCCAAGCCAAGCTTCGATACAGTGAGCATGATACACATGACCTACAGATCGAGTAGAGGTTTGCATTAGTGTACTAAAGAGATTAAGCAAGAGAAAATATCATTTGGGCTGACCACAGGGTAAACACTTGATGTCCATCTGGTCCCCTTCCTTCTTTCCATGCTCATCCTCATCATGTATAGCAAATAGGTCCCCCTGACAGATCTGGCAATCTGCTGGCATCTTGAGGGGTTCTTAGTTCTGCCCTGTCGAAATTGATGTACTCATCTATAGCGCTGGTCAACGACGAGACTTTGATTTCTTTTTGGCGCAGGCACTGGGGGAAATTCGAGTGCACAGTTTATCAATTTTATTTAGCTTCTGTCAATGCAGGATGAGTTTAATGTGATTTTGAAGACCCTATCAGTGCCTCGAAAAAAATTGGAAAGGATTCAACTCAAGTGGAAACCACTTTCAATCCTCAGACGACCGGATCGAGTCTTGCTCGCACCTTCCACACATTATTCGTTCAAAAAATGGAAAAAGTCACTCAATATCAAGCTGAAGTCGTTGATTTCTTCAAGGGACTCGATATCGAAACGTAAGTATAAGTTGAATTTAGCTCTTTGGTCTGCTTTGACACTAAAAAATCCATACTGAGCTTCAGTAAACTAATCCGGTTCGTTTCCTCATTCAGTGCCGGTATCTACCTCGCTGGAGCTGTCGTTGCTAGTGTAGTTGGAGGATTCGTTTGGGTCAGATACTTGAAGGGACCTTTGACTGGGTAATCTACCGTTTTCACGCATTAGGCTTGGTTGTGCTGGCGCTAATGGCGTCTTTCTCATTGCGATTAAAGCTTCGGTAGAGGATCTGCTGGTTTCCAAACCAACGTCCGAAAAGCCAGTGAGTATTTAATTCTATCTAACTTGTTCTCTGGGCTTTGGGTGACTGACTGCTGTCCTTTTTTACGCAGTGGTGCCAAACCCAAACAAGCGGGAGTTCGTTGAGGTTGACTTGAGACACCTGTACCAGAACAAGGAGCCAGCTGCTGAACCAGAACCAGAATTCGACACTCGTTCTACCAAAAAGACATACGATGAAGACTGGATACCTGAGGGACACGCTAAGGCAAAGTCTGATGGATCCCGCAAAAGGAAAGGAGGAAAGAAGTAGAACTAAGCTTCCTGAGGGTCGATTCTACTATAGAGGGAATGTGTTTGTTTTGGAGGCAATACTATTGATTTAGTTTGATGCTGTTTGCAAGCTGCGTTTCTTCATTTGTGTGAGAACATCATGCCTTGAGCGCCACATGCTTGTAGCACCAGACGACGACTAGGGTGGGACTTGATTCCTCACATTTCGTGCCCAGTGCAGCAATGCTGGCTTATCTGATCATCTACAATCCAACTCTCAAACCTGAGAAGCACCAGTCAGCTCTCTCAGTTAGTGAAGGGAACGAGAAAGAGCCACAAGCCTTGACGGGGGATCAAGCTGAAGATGATGAAGAACTAGCTCATATGATCTACTACTCATCCAACCAGCATCCAGTGACTAGGGATAAGATGCTGAGACAGATTGGGCTGGCGAAAGGACTGAACGACTTTGCACGGCGAGTATCACCCCTCAGGCGTCCTCGATTGGAAAGGTAACTGACTTTCTTCCTCTCGTTCCACAGGCTGTTCTCTGTCGTTGCACCAGCCACACATACCTCTTCGTTAAACTCGAACCTTGTTACGTTGGAGCTGGAATACGATTTCTTTATCCATGTGGTGCGTCCAAGAGAGCATTCAGCTTAGCCCGCATTTCCGGTGATAGAGGACTGACACTGGTTTTAACAATTGTAGAAAGTGGACCTTCTGAATGTACCAGTAAAACCAAACATTAAACCTGGCTCTGTTAGAACGAAACCCAAGAAACAGTTTATCCCTCAGGAGTACTTGGAATCATCGCTTCTGAGAGCCTACGCTGATTTCAAGGTATGTACATCTAGAGACGCTGCGTTAGAGACAGGACTCTGATCAAGCTATGTAATAGCTTCTCAATGGTCCATTAGGTCGCATACTGGAGGAAGAAGGAAGAGCTAAGCTTGAGAAGGTAGTGGAGAGGTTCTTTAACGTGTGGAAGAGCAATTGGGAAGATGAGATGGAAGCTGGAGTGGTTTTTGAAAATCATCTAGGTGGTTAGTACAAGGGAGATGCTTCTGTTTGAGACTAGTCGCCGATTCTCGTTCTTCTCACAGGCCTCATCTCGATATCACCCTCACCTCAACTGTCAACAATGAACGAGGAATTCACGATAAAAGAACCGCACATGATTATCACACCATCTCACCTCCATCTCACCTCACAGCCGTTTCCTCTCACTGCGTCGACGATAGCTTTAACCAACTACTTCCAGTCTCGCCTTCCTGCGCCTTTTCAACCATCTCCACCCTCTCAAGATGACAAACAGCCGCTTTCGCCAGGGTCAAGTGCTCTTCCCAACACCAATACATCTTCGAAGGACACAAGTAGTGCCGCTGACATATTAGCTGAAATGACGAACACCACTCTGTCCTGGGTCGGTTTGGGAGCCAGAAATGGTACATCAACACCCACAAAACCTCTCCGAGCCTCATCCGGCTCAGCACCTCTCGTCACACCTGTAATCTCTCCTCACTCGAACTCTAGCGATTCAAAGATCGTAAAAGCTAAGAAGAGTAACATGGAGCTGTGGGGTGGGATTGGTGACCTGTTCGGAGTAAGGAAAGCTTTGGGTGCTGAACAATCGAAGCAAGAGCAGGAGGACACCACAGTACCAAAAGGCGACTTGGCTATTCCTGGAACACCCCGCATTATACCTCCCACCCCTGAGCTTTCTGAGCTCGGGAACGTCCCATCGGCAAACAGTGAATCAGCCTCAACTGAAACGACAGCCAGTACTACCGATCCAACGCCTATCATCACAGCAACGACACTTGAAAGTCCAACAGAAGAGAAGGAAATTGTCTCTCCATCTTCAGCCTCAACGAAATCCTCGTCTTCAGTGATGGCCGATACCGCGCTGGACAACTCAGCGCTATTTGAAGCGTTGGGTGAAGACCTGCCACTGCCAACATCACTACCAGAAGCGGCACTTCCACTTCTCCCTTGGGAAACAGTTTATGTCTGGCTCGATGCTCTTGAGGATAGACAGGGACCAGAAGTACCGTTGAAGACGACTCAAAAGACGAAGGTGGACTACTACATCTCCGACAGCGACCCGAACAGCCCATTCGCATTTATTATGCTTTCGCCCTCACCCTCACCCTCAGTATCTACATCTCATCCCTCCACAGAGACGATGTCAAAGTACCTGCAGCGGTTCAATCTCTCGTCAAAGGTGAAACCGCCAAGGTTGCATCCCACCCCTCCCCCAGCTTTGATCTACTCGACGACATCTCATCATCTCAAACCAACGCAGACGTGGAGATCGCCCCTCCACAGGATGATGAAACAAGATTCGCTGTTCCGAAGCTCCAAATTGTCTAGGAGAGAAGAAACGTTGGAGAGCTACGCCAAAATGAGCATCGGTGGAGGATGGATCGTTACAGCCAACAAGATGAGGAGTGGGGAAGATACTGAAGAGGCACTCAACGCAGAAGAAATTATGATAGTTCACGAAGGGAAGGGACTAACGCTAACGGACGCAGAGGATCGATTGAAGTATTTGATAAGCACAGTAGAAGGTGGTGGATTTTGTTAGCTTCGTTGTATCTTGTTTGCGACGATATTGTATTTATAATTTTGCCTCCATCTTAACAACAAGATCTAATGTATAGACACACAGCAGTAAATCGATTGAAGTGCCCGAGCGTCTATCCTTCTTCGAGGAGATTTAACAAAGAAATGTAGAAATAGCACTCACTTTTCTGGGTGGGACATCTGTAGCAGGTAGGTCTGCAGGGAAGATGACGATCTCGATCTTGTTTTTGCAGATGAACAGGACCACTCAATATCCTAGGGACAGATCTCATAGGAAGTATCAGAGAGATCTATTTCTATACCAATTTCATTCTATCATTACTGATGCTCTGCAGGTCATTGAAACAAATCTGAAACCAAATCATTGGAACTAAACCGAAAGTCGCTGTAGGGATGAATCCCTTCATAGTAGACCCAGGGATGCACAGCCAATTATAAAATAAAATTTTTTTATGGAGATATGATTTACCGAAGTACATAACCATCGAGGCTCCTGAAACCCACTATACGACGAAACATGAGTGGAGCGCGACGTATGGAAATCGACATTTTGAACTCAAACCAAGCTGCAGCACAGCCCAGAACCAATAAATCGTCAAGAAAGATGTATTGTTGGAGTTTTAAGCATCCAACTCCAGCGCCGTCTCTGAAGCTTCGTGAAGCATATTGATTTCGTCAAGATCACATCAGGTCTCTCTATATGAGGGAACGGCAGGAAGAACACAAGTACATAGATACAATAGGGCGTGAGAATAGTCATGATAGTTGGGGTTCATATAAAAGCGGATGGACGATTGATCTGTGTGCGGTGGTGATGCGCGTTGAGGTTTAGTGACCTAAAAGAGAAACAAAAGATAAGTTCAGAAGCCAAGTCCACTAAGTATACGAAAGGGATGTGTCTCACTGATATATTGAACTATCGAGAAGATTGTCAAGGTGTCGAGTGAGAGTTTGTTCAAATTATTGTTTGGGGATGAAACAGTACTCACAAACATAGCTGACTTCTGGAAGTCCAAGCTCAGCTCGAAGCAAATCGTCGTGCATTCCACCAAGATTCTCATTGGTAAAGTGATTCCATCTATAAAGTTGATATATGTTAGGTGAGATATTCCGAGGGAAATCGAGGCTGATTGTTAACTCACGAGCTAGTATCTCCGTACAGTAGCGCGGGCGCTTTTACAGTTTGCGTGCCGTGTTTGCATCGTTTACACTTGAACGTATCGTGAGTATCGCAGAGAGTGTTAGCATTGAAAGTGAAAAGTTGGCGCAGACTGTCGAGTGTAAAGTGACGTTCTGTATCCTCATTCTCGTCTACGACACAAGACGATAACGCCATCTTCTGAGCCCTGCAGAAAAGCAATGTGTCAGTTGAAACTGAGTTTCTCCAAAAAATCAAATCGTTGCTTACTGTCTTTGGAACACCTTCTCCTCAATGGTGCCCTACAAAACAATGGGAAAATCAGCACCTGAGCGGAAATGTGAAGAATACATTGAGCTTACCGTTGAGATGAAACGATAAACGAAGCATTCTTTCTTCTGGCCATCACGCCAGACTCGAGCAAGCGCCTGTTGATCCGCTAGAGAACCGAGAGTAGAGTCAGTTGCAATAGGGGGAGGGGGGTCAAGTCAATCAACTTTTGGATTTACAAGCAGGGTTCTAGAGGGGGAACCGAAGTAGAAACTCATTTTAAGTTCAAAGAGACGAAGAATGAAAACGTGAATCATAGACTACTCACCCAATCTGGATCAAACAGGATCAATCTATTGGCACCGATGAGATTAATACCACATCCACCAGCTTTTGAAGACAGCAAAAAGACGAATTGACCCCCTTCAGGATCATTAAATTGATCCACAAGCTTTTGTCGCTTGTTGATGTTCATCGTTCCGTCGAGACGCAAGCAAGGGTATCTAAAAAAGAAAACAGACCCGGTCAGCCCCAGGAGGAGGGGAGTTAGATACGACAATAGTAACTCACCTATTGTTACGGCACATCTTCTCAAAGAGATCTAATGTCTGCGTGTAGTTACTGATGAGGACGATTTTGTCCGTAGTCGTTGTTCTCAGTCGATGTAAAAACCTGCAAGGAGGAAGAAGACATGAGTCAGCGACCAAACAAGAATTATCATCTCCTCGAGTACAATCTACCTTTCTAGAACAACAAATTTGCCACCCCAGCTACAATTGACAGTTCGGCCTCTTCCTTGAGCAACGTATCCCTCCGGAAGCAGTTTCTCACAGCCCTCCAAGTCGTTCGGCAGGTCCAGCAAGTCAGGGTGGTTACACAGCTTCTTCAGTATGTTGATGGCTTTTAGAGGTTGCGAACCAACACCTCTTAGTAGTTTCTTGATCTCAGATGAGGAAGTGAAGAGATTGTAGAGCGACAGTTGGAGAGAAGAAAGACTGCAGAAGACAACAGCTTCATACTTGACAGGCACTTTTGAATCATAGGGGGATGAGTCAGAGACGATGATAGAGCTATAGTAAGAGAGGCGACAGCCTCACAGTATTTGGAGAGAAGGTCATTTGTCCGGCGAATGATGAACTTGTTGACCTGAAGACCCAACTCCTTCAACTTCTGATTAGAGATTTCCTTCTCCGTGTCAGACGCATCGGCATCTCTTCCACGGAGAATCGCGAGCTCGTAGTTCTTTCTAAAATCAAGTCGAGTACCCAAGTAGTCTGGATTGGCGAAGTTGAGGAGCGAAAAGTACTCCGTCAAGTCGTTCTAGAATGGTCAAAAGATCCGTCTGTCAGAGCTGTAAACGGGACTATTGTGAGAAATGACACTCACCTGGACCGGTGTGCCAGTCAAAATGACTCTTCTTTTACACTTGATAGCAGTCAACGCTCTGAACGTCAGACTCTCTGAGTTCTTCAGTCGATGACCTTCATCACACAACATCAGTCCGACCTCACAGCTCGCCAGTTCTTCTTCCAACGATCGGAGTGTTTCGTAAGAAACAATCATTACTAAATGAGATAAAATTGTTGGTCAATGATGAGATCCAAACGTTGCAGGAGGGTCGGTGACACAGACCTGGAAGAGTGACCTGTCGGCCTCTAGCTTGTACCCATCTACGAACAGCTGGAATGAGCTCCGCTCTTCCTCCCTTTCCATCGACAGATAGCGGCGAGATTGCGCCTGGTCCCAACCATTTCACTAGTTGAATCGGAAATCCCGTCGGTTTCAGCAGCGCCATCCTTTCAGCACAAGTCTTAAAAACGTACCAAGTTCGTTGCCCCAATTCTTGACCAAACTCGACGGACACGCGATGATACACTTCTCGATGGTTCCCTTTCCTGCATTTGGGGATTGCTTGAGGAGAGTGAAGAGGAGCGCAATGCATTGAAGCGTTTTACCTGGCAAGAAGCGAAATGGCGTCAGAAAGTAAGCGACCTGCCTCTCCGTAGAATAAAGACTTACCAAGACCCATCTCGTCAGCCATGATACATCTAGTGACGGGAATCTCATTTAGCAAGTTGCCGAAACATGAGGAAGCGAATGAGGGACCCTTACCCAAACGCGCTGTCGGCTATAAGACCAGTCGCGCATCGATACAAGAACTGAGATAGTGCACAGGCTCTAAATTAGTGGAGATGCTGTCAGACGGAAAACAAAATAAGACTCATCACTGACCTTGACACCCTCAATCTGATGTGGTCTTAGAACCTTGCTCAGTCGAGGATCGATAACGACGGGTACCTTGACCCTTTTCTGCTCGATCTCATTCCCAATACCCAAAATCTCCTTCAAACTCTTGTGGGGATTATGACCATTGCCTAACTTCTTAGCTTCTTCCTCCTTCTTCAGCTTCGCGGCTTCTTCAGCCTCTCGGATGGCTTTTTCCTCCACGGTCTCGCGGAAGTCGACAGTTGGATCGTACAGCACAATGGCGTGGTCACCCATCGGGTCATGTAATGGGCGAGGGGCCAAGTTTGGTTGGCGTCGGACACCGAGGGATGCATGGGAGAGTTGGTGGACTACGATTTCGCCGGTAGAGGTTTTGATTCCAGGGACTGAGAACCTGAAGAATGTACGATCGATGTACAGCAGCAGCAGTCAGTACCAAGGATATTTCTCATGGCAGATATAGAGGAGAGGAGAACGAGAACCAAGGGAGAAACTCACTTGCCAGTAAGGCGGCCAAGTTTTACCTCGTAAATCGGATATTTCTTGTTGATGTTGATTTCTCCCAACGGGTTACCGTCGTCATCAAACTCCATCTCGTCGACCAGAGTTCTCTTCTGCTTCTTGGGCCTCGATTTATTCTCATCGTCCGAATTTTCCTCTGTTTGGCCTTCCTTGTAGGAAACCCGAGCTCGCTGCAGCGACACAAACACAGCGAATTAAGAACCAAGTAAGTCAGCTAGAAAGACTAGAATGAATCGCGTCAGAGGAAGTGAATACCTGAGCTTACTTTTCGAGGTGGGATAGCTCTTTCAGGTCTCTTTCCCATCAAGGGGCTGGAAAACTTCTTGAAGCTGACTACCCCAAATCCACCTGCAGCCATTCCTGGAGGGGCAGAGGACTCAGCTACACCTGTAGTCAGTCCTGATGTCCTTCTATACATGGTAAAAGAGAGTGGGAAGGAAAAAGAAAGAAAGAAGGGAGCGGAGGGGGGCAGTGGCAGCGGGTCGTGGTCGTTTGGATCGGGCTGCCTTCGCGCGTGTGCTTTCCTTGCCAGAAAAACGGACATTAAATTAGACTGAAAAAAATAAAAAAATCAATAACGATGAGGTTAGGAAGAAACTGTGCTGGAGGTAAAGCAACAGCGTCTCCCAGCGAGATTCGAGATGACAGAGGGTTTCAATGTATCTGCTCACTGCCAACCCAACTAGTCCAAGCTAGCGCACCTTTGAGCTTTTCAGAGCTGAGCAAAAATTTCAGTAGTTTACGATGGGTATTCTTAGCCTTTCAGTAGGCCGTAAGACTCTGAACACCAATTAGCAAAAAATTGAAGGAATCGACGTTTAGCGACCGTGCACATGTGTCATCGACACTCACAGGGCAGGCAGTAAGCAGCTTACCGTCAAGCCAAGTTTGTTTCGCCGCAGTGGGTACGATGCTGCCCGCTCCTCTGGTACCTACTAAGGTCCCATCACCTATACCCACACCACAACCAGATTCAAGCTCGACTGCAGCTGCAGCCCCTTCGTCGCCGTCACATTCGAGAAAGTCGAGCGATTCCTTTGGCTCCTTCGAAGTCGCTACAGCAGGTCCAGAAGGTTTCGACCCCTTGTCACCCCCTAGGTCACACCATGCTGAAGTTAGTAGTGGAAGTGTCGACCTTATGTCATTTGATTCACCGACAGCCCCCTCGTGGTCGAAGAACTTTGCAGTAGATGCACCGCTCATCAACCTCGACAGGCGAGACGAACTGCTACATGAAGCCAAACTAAGGCAGGAAAAGAACTGGAGGGATGGTGTGGGCGGTGAATTGGAAGACTTTCTGTCGGGAGGAGGTCTGGTTGGTGAACCCACATCGATGATCAGCGAGGAGCACCCTGACAACAGCAGATTCAAGGCAGACAGCTCATTGGGTTTGTCATCCAAGGAAAGCAGTACCTCGACTCTGTACGAAGACGAAGATCCTGGCTCACGAACACCACTGGCATCCGGCAGCACCTTCTCCTCAAACTCCACTTCTTCGCTTTCCGCACTAGGCGGCCCATCCTCCTCGGTATCATCTATCGCCATAGCTCGATCCTTTAAAACTTCAAGATCAGGTTCAAATAGTCATGACCGTCCAATCTTGTCCCCACCTCGACGTCTCTCCCAAATATCTCACTCGCCCTCTAACAGCGCCCTTTCGAATGATCAGCCTGAACTTTTCCACCCGACGAGGACTGCATCGTTGGATCATGGTGAAGACTTCTTCACTCCTGCAGTGAGAAGAGACTCGTTTGACAGCATATCCAGAAGAAAAAGCCCTTCCAGAGGTAAACTACCGCCAACTAATCTAGGGGTCGTCGTTACACCTTCAACACCATCCTCATCCTCAAATTTCACGAGCACAGCCAACAATGGGAAGAAGGAAGAAGCTGAAAGCATGGATGATTTCGTCAAGCACGCCATGAGAGGTAGATTTCCTTCGTCATCGAGGAACGTCTCTGGAGGCGAACGAGCGGGGTCAAGCATCTCTTCGTCCTCCCGAGCTAGCACACCGACTCCGAACCTAGTCAAGAGTACTTCCGCAACGTCACTATCGTCTCAACAACAGCAACAATCAACGCTGTTCTCCAACTTCCCTAACAATGGCCGCACCTCACCTTCATCCCCTTCCTCATCCAAGAGCCGTCCGAACTCACCATCAAAATCATCCTCACCTTCCTCATCATCTTTTTCGAACCCTGCATCTCTACCTCAACTTTTGAAGTCCAAATCACGCTGGACGTCTCTCCTCCACCACGGCCAACAAGCAGCCCAATCCTCCATTGCCGCAGGCACTTCCTCCATCCTCTCGCTCGAGAACTCCATCACGCACAACACACCCTTCGGCGCGCACAACTCCTCCGGCTTCTCCGACCACAGCAACAGCAGTGGTTTCTACCCTAGCTCTAGCTACATCCCTCCATCCGGTGCACCTGGGTTCAGGCCCAACGAGAACTGGAATACGGGCAACTGGGAACTCAATGATGAAGACGAAGGCTTGCTTAAGAGCAATCCGACGAAAGCATCTCAGAAGAGGATGAATGTCAATCTGAAGGGTAGGCGAGAGGGAACCGATCCTGTTCTAACGGAAACGATCGCTCAACTTGTGAGTTATCTGTTTCCGCCCTCTGTTCACGTCATTGACAAGCCTGTCGATCCCTTTTATATAGCTACGACCATCGCTCCCACCGCGACATCGTTTACCTCAGATATGGACTCTCATCTACTCGCTCGACCAGCACGGCTCGTCCCTCTCTTCCCTATACCGCCTGTGTCAGAAGTTTGGCGACCGAAGGATCGGCGGCGAAGGCGATGGGAACCTCTTGCTCGTTAAGACGCTTGACGGTGACACTGTCTTCGGAGGGTTCTCGAATGAGATGATCAAATCCCACGCTAATGGTTACTACGGTAGCGGTGAATGGTGAGTTCAAGATCTGATCTCGGCGTGAGACAAGCGGTCAATTGAGGAACTTTGCTATTCGTGCATAGCTTCCTCTTCAAATCCAAAAGTAATGCAGAAGATGCCGAAATAAAGGCTTTCAAGTGGACAGGGAAGAACGACTACATGCTGTTGTGCGAAAACGACTTCATCTCAATTGGCGGAGGGCAAGTCTTCACTTAGTCAATCAGCATCTCTACGAACATCCCTTCTGACTCTTCTACCACCTTTGCAGAGATGGGAAATACGGCCTCTATCTAGATGGATCTCTCCTGACGGGCACATCAGACTCATGCCCTGCCTTTGACAACGAACCACTCCATCGCTCGATCCTGACAACAACCACCTCCGAAAACGGACAGAAAAAGTTTGAGATCTTGGGTGTGGAAGTATGGGGTATTGGAGAGTGATGATGCATTTCATGACGAGATGACGTGAATGGTTGCACCATGATCGTTGTATGTTCTCCTTTCAAGTTGAAGTTATCGAGGTAGGTTCGGCTTAGCGATGCTTTTTGCGCACGGTGGGCTTTGGTCGTGAAGGTAATGGAGGAGAGTTCTGCTCGTCTGAGAGGAGTTTCCGGAGGGCATCTTGCGCTACGTTCTTGATGAGACGGAACCTCGCTGGACCGATGGGTGAGCCGCCGTACTGTTATAATCACAAAGCGTTAGTGAGGTTCATTATCCAGCGATAGCGGATCCGTTTTCACCCATCGTGTCACGATGACAATGGTATTGTCTACTCCCTGAAAGTGGAAAGAGCTGTTAGTGGACAAACAAAAAAAAATCAATTCTGCGCAGCAAGCGTACCATGTTCTGGAGAAGCTCAGAAAGAACGACACCCGCTCCAGCTTCTCCACTGTCACTTCTACCTATCTGTTGACCAGACTTCCAGGCATACATAGCTGGATGTGAGGCGTTGGCGATCTTCTGTACAGACGAGTTTCGGCATTTGTACAGCGTGACCTGCCCATCGAAACAACTCACCTTGATTTTAAGCAAGCTAGACAGAATTTCCCGACACTTTGGTACAGAATATTCCCATATCAGCTATGTGCAGAGCGTCTGAGGTTTTTGTCCTCACCTACCTCGTCTTCTGGTGAGGCGCTCTTAGGACCAAGTCGCGCTGCTCGACCAACGAATCTTGACCCATTCAGAGAAAGCTCCTCGCTGACTTTGATATTTCCAGTCGAGTAAGAGCGGAACTCTCTCACTGCAGCTCGACGGGTGCAGAACATGGTGGGCGTTGAAAGGGGCCTTCGCCACGCCAACGCCAGAGCCAAACACAAATCACCGCCCCCGTTGCGACTGACTTTCGACAGCCAGTATTAACGGAAAAAGATGGCATACTATCAGACACCAGGAGCAGCATATCAGCCAGGTTAGTTCAAGTCTTTCTTCGCCCAATCGAGCATAAATAAATAGGGGCTTCACTGACGGATTGTTTGCCTACTTGGCTACAGCTGCTCCTCTTCCTCAGGGATTCGTGGCTTACCCTCAGCACATACCTCAGCAGATCCCAGCTGGACAGTATGTTACTCAGCAATATGGAGCTCCTGTCATCGTTGGCCCTCCTCAGCATCAACAATTTTATTCGTACCACCAGCAACCGCAGCAGCAGCCGGTTTACCAGCAGAGCAGCTATACGGCAGCTCCTCAAGTTGTGCCCCAGCACTATGCTATATCACCACAAAAAATTGCTGGTTTCTCTAACTACCAGCTCGTAGGAGGGGTCCCTCATCCAAATGTCGCTGCTACACATCATTCAACAAACGCGACACCAGCAGCAGCACAAGTTTACTACCAGAATGCACCTTCGCCCATGCTACCGCCTCATTCACCTTCAGGAGTCTCCAAAAGTCCTGAGCAGTTATATCAGTCATATAACCAAAGGAGGAACTCTGCCCCTGTAGGAGGTCCACCTGTTGCCAACGTCTCTCAGCCACAACAATATCAACAATATGCTACCCAACCGCAACAGCAACCCAACTTGTCAACGGCACCAACATATCCACCTAACCATCCCACAATACTTAGCTCGCGTCCTGCGTCACCCATCAAAGCAACGGTTCCTGCAGCTTTAGCGGCGTTATCTTCTTCGCCAGTCAGATCGGCAGCTTCGCCAACAAAACCAGCCCTGCCTCAACCACCAACCTCTTCACAGGAAACAACAGGAAGACCATTGCCATCTTATGAACCTCCAGCTCGCCCCAAGACTGTCCTGCCCAAATCATCCTTTGATGGAATACCCGGTGGGGGAAGAGCAAACACACCTATCAATTTCCCCTCACAACTTACAACTCCAATGCGTGGATCTCTTCCACGGCTACCTCCTACTGCAACAACTCCATCGGGTGGTAGACCACTGCCAAGCCCAAACCCTCACCAGCGACAGCGCAGTGAATCGACACCTGCTCCAGTGCCAAATCGCCCACCACTACCAACGCCTCCTGCAAACCTTGAACGGTCAGAAACTACAGCATCGACCAAAAGTTTAGATGGTGGAATCCCCTCCAGTTCTCGACCGCTTCCATCTCCAAATCCTCAGTTGCTTCAGCGAAGTGAAAGCTCACCAGCTCCGTCACGAGCGCCTCTTCCCAAACCTCCAGCGGTTATCGATCACTTGGCGAGATCAGGCAGCTTGGACAGCCCCAATAAGCCTGTATCCTCTAGACCTGCACCACCACCTGTCAAATCAACCGCACCATCGACGGGTCTTACCTCAGGCTCGACCATCAAAATCATCCCTTACAAGCGAAGCACCGTCCCCGCTTCACCAGTTGCATCTTCAACTGCTGTCTCTGAACTTGCAGAGGATCTCAATCACATGAGCATCGACTCGTCTCGTACCCCAAAGAAGGCGACAGCCGTCTCGAGCTCACTTCCTACCATCGCTGGTTCTCCCAACTCACCGCCTCAGGTCAAACAAGCCCCAGTATCGGGGCCTACGTTCACCTTCTCTGATATCAGCAAATCGACACCTAGCAAAGCCAAATCTGTACCTCCTCCGATTCCGGTGATCAATGCTCCTGAGGAAACGCCTTCGAAGTCTGCTGTTCCAACATTCTCGTTCCCCGACGAAGAGACTCCTTCTTCCATACCTAGTATCAAAGTACTAGACAAACTGAAAATCTCGGCTGCTCCAACGTTCTCCTTTCCTGACGCCGATGGCCACGACCAAAGCGTCAGCGCCAACAACAGCATCAGCAGCAGTGCCAAGTTATCAGCAGCTCCTGCTGCTCCAGATCAAAAACCCAACGATGGACTGATTCGCTGTGAGAGGTGTCAGAACATCATCCTCGGGCAGCTCTACAAGAGTAATAATGGGAAGAAATGGCACCCTGATTGCTTCAGGTGAGTCTCTTGTGTTTTCTGTCTGTTCTATCTGTGTACAAAGCTCTGACGTCTCTTTCTTGAACCTCAGGTGTAATACTTGTGATGCACGTCTGGAGCACGTTTCGTCGTATGAACACGAAGGGAAGCAATATTGTCATTTTGACTACCACGAGGTCCGTGGCTATTCTACTTGGTCTTCCAATCCCGAGAATTAAACTGACGTTACTGCTGTTCTCTTGTTCACCTCAGCTCTTTACGCATCGGTGCCACGATTGTAAAACGCCTATTGTTGACGAGCGATTCTTTACAATCGACGACCCAGAACTAGGGAAGCGATACTACCACGAGCTTCACTTCTGGTGCTGCGAGTGCGGCACGCCCTTCTTGAACCCCTCCAAAGCAGGTCAAGACGACGACGACGAGAGCGAGGAATCGGTGTCCAAGTTCGTCGTCCATAAGGGCCACCCATACTGTGAAGGGTGCCATATAAGGCTTCATATGCCTAAGTGCACCGCTTGTCGCAAACCGATGACCGGTGATGTCGTTGGTGCGCTCGGTGGGAAGTACCACGCGGAATGTCTGGTTTGCGGAGTAAGTGCTTGCTTGTTGTTTCTTCAGGATGATTTAACCCATACTGACTGGCTGCTTCTTTTTCCAAAGGGTTGCTCGAAACCATTTCCCAACTTCCAGTTCTTCGAACACCAGAACCAGCCGTGGTGCGCTACGTGTTACGAGGACATTGCTTGAAGACTGTAGATACTCTCTTATGTTAGATTTTGGAATTCTTAGTTCCTTGCCGCTTGGACTATTGGTACATACGCTATTGCAAATATATTGATGGTAATTAATCCTTGTAACAAGAAACTTTATTGTGCAAGGCGAGTGCGGCAAGGACAATCAATTGATAGAGAAATTTACATTGGATAGATGCTAAATTTGATTTATTTATTACAAAGGCAAATCTTAAGACCACTCAAACAAGACAATAATACAGACAGAGCAGGTTAAGGGGGGGAGAGAGTAGCTATCATAAGCGCTATTAGCGACAAATGCAGCTCGAGAATGTCATTAGAGGTAATAAGAAATTGGGGGACTTCTAGTAGTAGCCATCAGATGCACTGTTTAGTTGATCTCGTAATCTGGGTCAAGCATGGGGCTACTTTGTTGAGGCGTAGTGTACTGAAGTTGGCCGTGCAGCTGCGACTTCACAGCAGGGAACGAAGATTTGCGATGAAGATTGAGAAGAGGGGGTGGTCTTTTCCTAATAAATCCCGGAGAGGCATTGGTTCCTAGTTTAGGAGAGCTTTGAGGAGAGCTGACAGAGTTGTAGGCTGGAGATGGGGCGGAACGGGGCTGAGGAGAGTTCCAGGATGTCTGGTGGATGGACGCAGATGCAGATGGGTGCGGTCCGGCGATGTTCGCTTGGTTTGGGTAAACCCAGCTATTGATATTACAGTCTGTGTTGTTTTGGACTGGTGCAGTGGTGCGCGGTGGTGGGACAAAGTAAGGTTGAACGCCGACGTGGTAGTGCGGCTCTTGCCGTGATCGTGGAACCCGACCAGAGGAACTGGTCGACTGCCTGCCACCGTCTTCAAGTAATAAAGACGTCATTCCTAATCCAGCACCACTGCCACTGTTCTCAACAAGCTTTGGTGCACTGCTGGTGAGGGTGGGAGTAGGGAAAGATTCATCATGGGCACCCCAGGATGAGATGTTCAAGGAAGCGCTGCCCTCTTCCATTCCAGGCATTTGGGGGGTAGGCAAAGGATGACCGTCCCAACTCGCCGTTGCATTTATCGTGTTACCCCTTTTCGCCCATTCAATCGGGGTACCAGTGACGCTCGACCTCTTCCAGTGCCCTCCGGAGGTGGGCTGCCGATCAAAAGATGGGAAAGCTGGAGTGACTGGCGACGGCTCGGTGCCAACAAGGAAAGCTTGCATATCTTGTCGAAGCGGCTCGTGTTTGGACGATATGATATCGCTTCGTGTGGGAACGGAGAAGGAAAACCTTTCTAACTGCGATGTATCTTCAGCAGCATCTTCGAGGTGGTACTGAGGTGAAGGTGGTAACGGTGCAGAATGATGGATGGAGTCACTACCAGGTGTGGGACCAAAGCTCAGAGGTTCAGGTAGAGGGCCCCAGTATAGCTCTTCTTGCTGAATCTGTTGCAAGTACTCCGGAAGCATCGAGAGAGATGGTTGGAATGGCGAGTAATTCGCTGGGAGATCGATGTGGATACCAGGCAGTATTTGACGTACTACTCTTGGCCCAGGGGGTGTACTAGGAATAATTTGGTAAGTAGAACCATTTCGGTAGTGTTGAGACTGCTGCTGAGTTTGGTGCCATTGATCGCGTCCGTGTAACGGAAGAGGAGTCGTACCAGAAAGATACGGTGCATTCTCAGTTGGGAGCGCTGTGAGTTTTTGTTCCACACTGGAAGATGGTGAGAGGGATTCAGAACCATGTCGAGCTACTTTGGGTTTGGAAAGAGCTTTCTTCGCGCTGCTGCTTTTCGGGAGAATTTAAGATAAGCACTCGAACAGGATGATGATAAAGTTTTTGTTTTAAAAATCTAGTTAAACTTACGAAGATCGAGCTTTCTTGGGCGTAGAACCAGAAAGTTGAGACTGTGAAACAGTCACATCACTCAATCCACCTTCCTTGAGCCTCTCCGCTAAAACCTGCTTGATTTCTGCCTCAGTCTGTCCCTTCTGAAGTCCTTCTGCAACAATTTCAGCTTCAATGCCGTCGGCTGCTGAGAGCTTGCTACCCTTTCTTCGCTTGGATCTGGGTGACGAGATCGGCTGACCGGAGGGTGTTGTTTCTTTCTCAGCTGGGATGGGCGTTGGCTGGTATTTGTAGTCGGGGTACCTGAAGGTAAAAGAAAATCAGGATATTACGTGGGAATAGACCATGTCGGGCTTGACACATACTTTCGCTTGTGTTCATCTTTTTCGATCGCTGCCCGTTCCTGGAAGGGCGCCTTCTCTTCCTTAGGTAACTGTAACAATGTAAAGGAGAAGATTAGATATAAAAGATAGTGCTAGTTTTCAGAAGTCAGCCTCACTCACAGCTTTCCACATTTCTCCAACAATCTTACTAATCTGTTGATGCCTGTCGACAACACCTTTCGGGATCTTTTCATTCTCCACCACCCACATCCTGTATAGGATAAAGGCATTTCTTGGCCGAGGAATATGGCCCGGAGGTACCTTCTTAGCGTGAGACTTCTTGACCTGTTTTCCCTCGACAGAATGGCAGTACGACCCGCTTCTTGACAGATAGCCCGGGTGAGACGAAACAGAGCGCGAAGGTGAGGATGAAGGTGAAGACAGTGAAGAACCAGATGACGAATGTACTGGAGATGGGCTGCGTTTGATATGTGCTGCTGGTCGGATTGAAAAAGTGTCTTCGGCGGCCGCTCGTTGGGGCGAGGAAGAACCGAAGAAGGCTGGGAATGGGGAGGGAGGGATCACGTTGAAGATTTGACGGGGGGCACTTGGGAGACTGCAAAAATTCACTAAAAAGAAATCAAGATTCAACAAGCTGTGGTCGAGATGTCACGTTGCAATAGCGTTGGCAGTTACTAACCCATGTCTGAGTTCGCTGAAAGGTTGGTTCTTTGCGTAGACTCTTGTTGGTAGATAGGTGATTTTTCACTGCTCATCAGGCTTCAATTTGGAGGCTCTCTTCAACTTTGGGCAAGCTGACCGAGTAGTGAGCTAGGCGTTTGGTTTGGGCGACAGAAGCTGAGTTTTACCCTTTTTCCTGACGTGGGAACAGTTGAAACTTGATCAAGGCTGAAGACAGATCAAAAGAAGAGTCTATTGGAAAGAGAGCGTCCTAGGCGCTGAAGGGTGCAGTTGGGCAATGTCCCAGCTGGCAGGCGATTGGCGCAAGAAAATGAAAAAAAGATGGTAGGTCGTGGTTTGCAGTCGAGGAACGAGGAGAGAAGACTGAGCTAAATATCTTAATCCAGAGATTTCCTTTGATTTGGGGAGATCCATAATTTCTTTGAATAGACGGGAGGGCGGGTTGTCCACCGAAGACGAAAAAGACAACAACCTGAATCAGTTTTTCGGTGGCGTCGACGGGCGCCTATTGTCCTCCCGGACGTTTCAAGGGGCTGTGCAGTTTCATGTCGCATCCCTTGATCGCTGCAAATCCCAGCTGAATACCCCCGAGGAGAGCCGTTCTGATCAAAAAAGACTGTCTGACCTGTAACTCTCAACTTTTGAGGATGTCAGGCCCCCTTTACACCTTGACTCCAGCAGGGTCCTCAGAACCGAAAAAATAGACACCTACCTAAGAAGGGTTAAAAAGATTACAGGTTAACAGTATGATTTGCATCCTGGGTCTGTCTTGAGCAGGGCGCTGGATAGATTTCGTGACTCTGTTAGGGTTCACTACGTTTTGCGCCGCCGCCGCCTGGGACTTATCTGCAGCAGCGATTTATGATGAACAGGAACCCGTCGTTGCGTTTGTATATAGACGTATATACAGGGTATAAATGAATATAGGTAGTTGTACGTGTACGTAAAGCGCCTGTGGGTTTGGCAAGTGTGATGCCGCAAAGTGGGCCATTTTCGCCATTGATTGGTGAGAAACGGCAAACATTTTGCGAAGGGACCTTGGAACAGGGATACAGAAGGATACAAAGGGTTCTATGAGCTGGAAAATCCTGTTCATTTGTCTAATCAAGTTTTTTCTCGCATGAGTCCTAGGTACAGAGCACTGCTACAACATGCTTGCTGATGAATTCTATCTACAAAAAACAGTATTAAGCCCCTTTCTCTGAAACGACCGTCTCCTGCAAAGGCTGCACTACAGGTGTCCTTCCATCCCATTGTTCTCCCCAGCGAATGATCGCACATACTAAGTGAAGAGACCATCTGTGCTCAGACAAGCTGCGAGATTGAGACAGCAACCAAGTTACTCACCCATCGCAGTCCCTAGGAAAGTTGCGCCAGCCGCCATGGTGTTTGCTGGGCCTACGCCTATCTTATTGATTAAGGGAAGGACTCCAGCTGAAGCCGCTGCAGTGAACAGATATCGCACTGCGTTGTTGGCAGCGACAACTTCGCTCGAACGCTTCTGGAGAACATCCACCAGGTAAGTGTTCACAGAGCTCAGGACAAAGAGCTGTCCAACCCCTGTAAAGAACAAGAAAACTAGAGGTGGTCCTAAACCACCTGGAAGGAGGGAATGATATAGCGAGATGTGAGGAGCACGCACTGTCAGCCACAGAACGTTACATCAAATTTGAAAAGAGAGTCACATACCAGCCCCAGTGTCCATAAGCCATCCAGCAGCGAGAGTTCCTCCGGGCATCAACAAAAAACCGCCGAGGAGAGTCGAGTATAACCTGTCTTCTGGCCGTCGGTAACCTCTCCTCTTGATCCATTTCTTGACAGTTCTATCAGCCAGGATACCGCCGACTCGCGAACCTACGATTTGTCCAAACCCTGTTGGAAAGTAGAAGAGACCTATTATTGCGCTGTTAGTGACAGAGTATCGCGCGCCGAGTGTGGAGGCTAGGACATAGGATTGTCAGAAAGATGTCGACAGGAGACCAGGAGAAGCAGATGAGAAAGGTATTTACTGAGGGGGACCGTAATGCAGTATAAGTTGAAGAAGACAACTGAGCTGACGATAGACTAGGATAACACACCCAGATAACGACAAATTCAGAATAAACTGACGATGAAGGCAAAGGGGAACTGTGACTTGATTACGTACAGCTAAGAAGATGTGTGGTTTGATGAGGAGTGCGACACTCTTGAAAGGATTGAACCAGAACATCACAGGAAGATGCTTTCGCCCCCGATCCTTCTTTGCTTGAGAATGAGGGGGCGGTGTATGTGCCGTCTCAGGCAAGAATAGCACTATAGATGTGAGAGAGAAGGCTCCAATCGAGAAGAGGAACCATTGCATAGATCGCCAATGAGGTTGCGTATATTCTTGAAAGATGCCGGCAATGACTGACAGGTGGTAATGTAGCTCAATATGTCAGTCCTACTCTGAAGTCGTGGGAACACGAACTACTCACCTGGCGCAAGACAAGGTCCAACCAGCATCCCAAGGAGGAACCAGCCCATGGCTGTAGCACGCTCCGTGGGTCGATAGATGTCGCCGACTATTGACGCGCCGAGAGGAAGGATACCTGACGAGCCGATTGCCTGTACGGCTCTCGTTCCAATGAGAGCACCGATATTGTTACTCAAAGCACATCCGAGACCTATCCATAACAAAAATCACAGACAAGATACGGCCTGGTTGTCAGTACCGATATCTTCGGCCTTTCAAGAACGCGACAAAGAGCATCAGAGAAAAACGACTCACTGCCTGCAAGAAACAGAGGTAAAGAAGCAAGTATGACTACCTTCTTGCCGTAGAAACCAGCACTTGGAGCCCATATGAGTGGTGCGAGGGCGAAGGCGACGAAAAAGAGGGCGACCGAGTAGTTCACGCTTTCTTTAGCTGTATTGATGTCTGTCGCTATGTTGGGTATCGAGGGAAGTAGAGCTGACCCTGATACTGGACCAGTTAGACCTGCTAGACTCGTTATAGCGACTATCAATATTTTGCGACGGGCTTTTTGATGGCAGATTTGAAAGCCGTAAAAAATACAGGAAGTTATTGTTCATTTGTTCGGATACATGATGTTCAGATACATGAGTCGACATAAATCAGGAGATAACGGGACTTACGAGAGTACTTGTCGTAGATATCAGGTTCCTGAACAACTACCTGCTGTTCAACATCCTCCTTGGATTTCTTATCTTCCTGGATTATCGTAGAGGACTCGGAAGGAGGAGAAGACATGGTCCCCTCGCCTTCGAGATGACTGTGTGAAGACAAACTCTCAAAATAAATTAACCAGAAAGGCGTGAAGAGCGCGCTTTCGGCGCCTGCCGCCCCGCATTGCCTTATGAGAAGCACCGTTTGTTGACTACTGACCTTGCACGCACGTCTCTGAACAAGCCAAAAAACTTATAAGTTTGTTCAGTAAAGGCCCTCAGTGAAGACTCCAGCGGAGATGAGGATAAAAAGATGACAAGGATGTGAAAGGATGTAGCGCCATCAAGCCTGGAAAAGGTGCTTGATTATCTAGCGGCGAGAGAATGGGACAGGTGAAGATCTGATTAATGCGAAGGTGGTATAATGTGTTGAATGAGTAGTATTTACATTGATCTTAAAGTAAGGTGCAACATAAGCTGGTGCGACGGCTCCGTGCCATTACAACCACTTGATTTCTCGCTTCCTTTTCCTAACGTTTTTTTGCGGATCACGATGCATAAAAATACAAAGCATATCGTGCCACCTAATACTTCATGTACAATCGTGCCAACAAAACAGCGATCGAGAGACAAAGTAACACAGGGACGTAGAAAGGCAATCTAGTTGGCAAAGGGTATTTTTGATATTTTACATCAGGCCGCCAAAACCCCCTGAGTAAGCCATAGGCCTGTAGAAGCAGAGAAAACGAAGTCAGTCACGTGAATAGGAAAAAAAAACGAATGGAACGAAGCAGATAAGCTAAAAAAACTGATGGTGGCTCAACAACGAAGGTAATCTTCATACCCATTGGGTATCGGATAGTGTGAATACATGTTTGACATCATCACCAGAAAGGAAGAGTGCAATCGAAAGAAGAACAATGGCGAGAAAAGGGTGAATACTCACCGCATTGGGGGGTGGGTGACGTGCTCGAATGTGGTATATTGACACTGTCCGTTCGCATCTATTCGTATATAAGCTCCCTTGTTTCCGGTTGAATCACAGTAGTTTGGCGCAGAGAAGACCGTTATGCAAAGTCCTGTTTAATAAACATACAGTCGCCGACAGCGGCGACTGTCAGCTTAGAAAATTGGAGGTTAAGCAGTAAGTCACTCACCATCATGTTCAATAGCATAACCTCCTTGTCGCACTTCGTGGGAGCGAAGGACAGCAGTGATTCCGTTCAGTTCACACCATCGCCTCGTTACATCAGGTCCGAATCCGACACCGACACCTCTCTTACTTGGCCCTCGTCCTGGCTGATCCTGAGGATCAGTCCACAGGCATTCCATCATGAGACCGTCTTGGCCAGGCTGCTTGTCGAATCGGTCAATCTTCCTAATGTCATCGAGGGTGACATCGTCCTTCGAGAAAAGACCTCCATGGACGACAAAGTATCGTTTACGACCTTCCGGTGACAGAATTGCTGGTTGGGAGCCTTCGGATTTTGTTGATGACGGTGCGAGAGTTGGACAGATGACTGATGACAGAGGGAGAGCAGTGAAAACATCCGAGAAGAGTTTGTCTGTGATGATGAAAGCGGAGTTGGTTACTTCAAGAGCCCTGGGCATGTAAACGAATGCCAGCTACTCACAAGTAATTTCACCATGCTTGTGCTTGACTTCGCCTTCGAATCCGTAAACCTTGTTCATATCCTGAGTCTCGTGATTACCTCTGTGAAGGAACACTCTGTTGGGATACAGCCATTTGTAGCAGAACAGCGTGAGCGCAACCTCGACAGACCACGATCCTCGATCCACGAAGTCACCTTTGGGGAAAACGCTGAAAATCAGTCCAAAAATATCACAATGGTGAACACGGCGACGGGTACTCACCATTGAAGAGAAGGATATGTTTCTCTGAAGGAGGTCCCGTCAAACTCAACAGATGGAGAAGGTCGTAGAACTGTCCATGGGTATCACCGATCACATCGATCACGCATCCTTCTTCCACTGGAATATCCACCAACGTATTTTCCTTTTTCAGTACATCTTGACAGCCTAACACGATCTCCCACGCGTAGCGTCGACACAGCGTCTTTCCATCCTTGAACCACTGAATCATTGCCTCGATGAATTCGACCGTCGGTCGGAAGTTCTGACTGTCTCCTTGGCCAGCAGTATCGTCTGATTTTGACATCATGGGTCCAACGTATGTTGTCTCGATTGGGCATCCACCGTCTTGAATGATTCGCCTACACCTCTGACTGGCGGATTCCCCGTCGCCAACAGCGATGGCTTTCTCGAATTCGATCCTCCTAACGAGTTTCTGCGTGCTGTCGAGTTGAGTTCGGGCTTCTTTGTTATTGGGTTCGATGGAAATAACCGTCTTGAAGTCGATGATTGCGGCTTTGGGCTGCATGATGGCTAGTTGCGCCAGCCCTCGTCGGTAGTACGCTTTAGCAAATCGAGGTGACAGGGTAATTGCTTCGGCTGAAAGTTTAAAGACCAAAAACAAGGGCAGCAGATGAAGGACGAATATGAAGCCCAAATGTTAGTGATGTTGTGTTGTGGGTCAAAGGGCAGGCAAAAGGAAACGAACAAGCATCCGCAGCAGCTCCACCGTATTCCTCCAACTTCATCTTAGCCATACTTCTATTCGACCACTACAACAAACCAACACATTTTTTAGCGAAAGGTCTTGCCATTGTTGACCCGTCGGAAAATTTCCGCAAGACGCTTTCTTCGAACGTACAAAGATGTGATCTCTTGGATTCAGCGCAATAGCTGCTGTATAAAGTTCTATGGCCTTTTTGAAGTCCTTTTCTACGATTTGGAAGGATCACGACCGCAGAAAGAAGTCCATGTCAGATAACCGTCCCGCTTCCAAAAAAGAGCAACAAATGGACTGACCGCCGAACGCTGTGTTTGCTTCAGCCTTGATCTTGAGAGACTCTGCTTTTTGTTCATCGGTGACTTCCTTCAAAACGTCGACTTCCTGCTGTAGGTCACCGTCTTCATTCACTGCGAGTTAAGAAGAGTGTCATGTGAAGGTGGAGCCGTTATGAAGTAGTAACCAAGATATCAGAACTCGCTACGTTCAGAGCGATGGCTTGGGAATTCAGAGGTACTCACAAGATACTGGAAACACAGGTCAGATCCGAAGAGCACCAGTTGGATTGAGAATTGATGTAAAAAAAGCAAGGGTGTGAGTTCATTGGTCTTGTGCGTCCAAAACGATCTTCGAACCCCCAACTCAAGTTTTCTCCGGTAGATACAAGATCCCAGGACACTCCTACAATTACAGTACTACTCACAGTTGGCCATTATCCTGGGACTGTTGAACGGCGTTACATCGTCCTGAGGAAAATCAGGTAGAGTAAAAGTCTCAGGATTGATTGAATCAGAGTTCTCCATTGGACTGTCTACTTCAGACATCTTGAAAGCTTCACGGGTCCCTCTGAAGGTGTTGGAGCCGTTGAGTATCGATACTTGGTAAATGGGTGTTGATTTCACGTTGGCCTGGGTCCTTCTGCGAGCGCGGCCAAAAAATACTTTTGTTGCCAGGCCCAGAGCAAGCAAAAAGCTCGGAAAGAGATTCGTTCCAGCGCCCCCTCCGGCTGGAGCGTCGCAGTTGTATTTCTTACCAGAACAGAGTCGCATGGAGCCGACGAACGAAAGTGCTCATCAGAACACCATCTTCCTCGCAAAGAAATGATTATCCCTACCGCTGTGCTTTCGTTGCTTGGCCAAATCTCACAGTTCACAATGACGGGCAATAAGAAGTCTGCTTACCCCGGTCACATCGTGTACGACTTAAATGTGAGAGCCAAACGTCTGTTCTTCGCCTCAGGCTTTGTTTTCCTGAGCTGATCGTTTTACTAGGACGGAAATGTGATTCCTGGACCGTAAGTTATCGTTATTATGTCGCAATGTCATTGGGATATGCTGACAGATTTGGATCGGTATTGTGCCACAGTGCCTTTGGAGTTGGATCGGTAAGGGATGGTCGCATATCATATTGTCAACCTCTGCTTATTGTTTAGTTTGTTTTAACAGGCGTTGTATCAGAAGAATGCAACTGGAGATGTTCTCCTTGCTCTCCAAAACGGCTACCGTCACATAGACAACGCACGAATCTACGGAAATGGTCAGCTTTCCAGATATCTTCTATCCTTGTGGGATGTGACTCAATTTTCCCCTTTAACAGAAGCTTCGGTGGGTGACGCTATCAAGTTGTGGGGTGGTAAAAGGGAAGATCTGTACATCACGACAAAGTACGATGTAAGCAACGCGCAGTGCTCTGTGTGATTATTGGAATGGGCTGAAAATGATAAATATCTCTCCAGGCTATTGATGGTGATGACGTCAAGACTGAGTTTGAAAAGTCAATCAAAGACGTGAGTGCGAAGCGAGTATTTTCTGATAGTTGATATCTGTCTGACCTCTGGCTCATCTAGCTTGGAGTAGACTATCTCGATCTGTACCTTATCCATTTCCCAAAATACGCTGATGCTGGAGGAGGAATCGCCAAAGTCTGGAAGGCATTCGAGGAACTCAAGAAAGAAGGACTGGTCAGGTCGATTGGTGTGTCGAATTATGGAATTGAAGAAATGAGTGAGCTACTTGCTCTTGCTGAGATCCCACCGTAAGAATTATTTCTTTGCTACCCTGGCCTGGTTTCTATATCTGATTCTTTCTTTTCAAAGCGCTGTCAACCAAATCAAGTACCATTCTTATAGCGCGGTTCCCTTCGCACCACTCTTGGCTCTCCAAGCTACTAAAGGAATTATCACTGAAGCCTATTCGTCCTTAACCCCCATCACACGTCTCCCAGGTGGCCCAGCTGATGCTGTCGGAAAGGAGATCGCAGGAAGACTGAGCTCGACCTATGGAAGCACTGTTGAGGTCTCTCAGATGATTTTGGATTGGTTGAAGGCAAAAACGATTGTTGCTGTCACGTGAGTAAATTCCGCGAATTATGTGACTAGCAGCGATGCTGATGATCTACTGCCCTGAACAGCACTTCCTCGAAGTCTTCGCGTCAGCTCGAGGTGTTGGACGTCTACAAGTCCGACTTCCCACCTCTTACAGCTGAAGAGATTGTCAAATATGATACTGCTGCTCCAGGATGGGGTAGCGTTAGGAAGTAGCCGCCCGTGCATAGAAGCTTGCAGATCTCGTCGTAGAAATATCATTTGCTGTATATCTATTCGTACACCCAATCGATGCTATTCTCTAAAAGATGCTCCAAACTCACACGGAAGGTCTCTTGTTTTCCCACCAACTCGTCTTCTTGACCAGTTTCGAAATGACACTCTCGACTAGGGGAGCTGAGATCCTAATTTCGGTTCCCTGGAAATTGTCACCTTCTTTATAGCCTATTGAGCAGAGCAAGAACGTAAAAAGAAGGTGGTTCGTCAATGAGGTCTTCAACGTCCAGTGAACGGAGGTGTCCTAACCTGGCTTATCGGTTTTCCAGTCATATATCTCATTCTCCCACAGCGCAAAGTACTCATGCTTGAAAGCTTCAGCGAGCTGGTAAATTTACATGATGCAAATCAATCAGTACAATCGATCTATGATCGAAACAGTGACTTGGAACACTCACAATTTGGTAATCTCTCGTAAACCCCCCTGTGTCAAAGATTTCTATCACGGCTCTACCCTCTCGCATGAACATTTGATTTGTTAATCCGAGACCGTGAACAGCGACCAAGATGTCAGTCCTCGCAATCATCTTCATCTGCGCCTGCCTGCTGAGGCTCTCCAATTGGACAACATTGAACTCGATCTCAGGCATGTCCGAAAGCATCGTCACGAGAGCGTCGTGATCTTCACCATTAAGGGTCCGGCGATCTTGAAGTTGACGAGAGACGTATGTCACGACGGGAAGAGTTTTGTCGTACTGTTCGGCGATTCCGATAGAATTCATCATGGCTGTTCGTAGTGGGTGCCACCAGTCGCTTGGGGCAGGGTTTGCTGTGAAGACGTCTAAAAGAGAAAAAGAACAATAGTAAGGATCTACTTATAGATGAGGCCTTTTGTCAATCTAATTGTGACGCACCTCCATTCATCTTGTTCCAGGTTTGAGCGCCAGGGTTATGGCGATGCGAAGCCCATCGATCAACGATGACGATGGAGTCAAAGATGTAAAGGTTTCCAGAAATGCTACGATCGTTCCATTGCATCCAATCTTCAATGTGAGTGCTGGGGAGGAGAGTTGCTAGCAGCCAAGGATTGAGACGAGGCCAGTCACGCCATTTCTCTCCGCGAGGCAAGATCACCTGTAGACCCAAGTTAGGATTTAGACCCAGAAATACTGAAGGGATTCTCGCTTGAGAGACGACATAACTCACCCTCCGCGGAAACTGCATTCCTGTGATAGTTCCCTTCTTAATGAGTTGTGGGCAAGCTGTCAAGACCCTCCAAGCTCCTAAAAATCAAATGATTAGACAGATGAAACTAACATTCCGAATTTTGGTAAACTTGACGTACCTGCAAACACTTCTGCTCCGAAATGGAAGTATGAAGGAAGGTAGCCTCTTTCAGAGCTGTGTTGTGAAGAAGCAGGGTCGACCAATAGCTTTTAAGAACCAAAGAGGTGAAGACAAACTCACGGTCCATCATTGAAGAAGAAGGTGGGTCCACTAAGTCGCGCTGCTGACTTATATATCTGCTCTCCTGTTCCTTCAGTATGCGCGAAGACCAGCAGGGCCGTGTGAGGTGATATCACGGCGAACCGGCGTTCGTCAGCGACGGGGAATGGGTCTTCTGGTGTTCCTATTGATTCATCCGACATTATTGTCGAGAGGTCTGGGATAGAACTTGGGTTTGAGGTTATTGCGTCTGTTCGGTTGGAGAAGCAAGATTATCGTGAATAACTGGTAGTTTCGCAGGCTAGAGTACTCTTCGAGCAGAGAGACTTACATAGTACTCCATTTGATGTGTATAGATTCTCAAACATGGCTTTTAGGAGGGTTGTAAGTCAGAGCACGAAAGGTGGGAAGTTAGCAATGTGCCAGGAAGGCAGATTGGGTTTGAAAAGACCTACAGTACCCAGCGATTCCTCTAAGGAACCTCGTCTCTGGCCCTATGAAGGTGCCTCTATTTTCATCCGTTTCAATCTCGACCCAAGCTGAGTCGAGCTGATATCCACCACGATAGTCGACTGACACGGCTCGGCCCTTATAGCCCCATGGGTTGGCTACGAAGAGCCATATCAGCCCTAATGGGATCGACAGCAGAGCGAATGACCAGGACGGTCTCACTCTCATCCTTGATCCCTGCCGAGATGTACAATTTTTTTAAGAAGGTGAAGGCTAGGGAGCACCTGAAGACAAAAGCGCGACGCATTTTCTCCTTGTTTTTGGCCTCCCTCACTCAAGACGTTGGAATTCCAGGAAACAGCCAGTGACAGGTATAGGGGACCCTTTCAAAAAGAATTAAGAGAGGTGACTCATCATTCAGTAAGTCTAGCTCTCTGTTCTACGGTATGCTGAGGGAATAATACAGGAGACGAGGTACGCGCTCGATGGGACCAGCAACCTTCCCGTTTCTGGTTTGAAGGATTGTAACAGGTGCTTTGAGATCGGAGTGCAGCTCAATTATGACTGAGCTCTTGGAACGAGAACGATCTGAGGGCTGATTGTCTTGCTCGTCGAAATCTGTACTGCTCACTGAAGCATATTCATGTTTAGACATGCTGCCAGAGCTGTTCCTCCTTCTATCGGGCCATCCTTCAGCCCTATTTGTATACGATTCACCTACTACACCAAGGACTTTGGTTCTCTCCCAACAATACTCAACGTTATTTCATCCAGGTGAAGAATCGTCGCTAAACCACTTGGGACAACTCGCTTTTCACTTCTCAAAGGTTAGACTCTGGGCTGAGAAAATACTCAGTGAAGCTAGGAATGGAATACGGAAGCGTGTTACCAATCTCAACGCGCCCGGAGGGGAAAGGGAGGTCAAGATTTATCCTTCCCAGTACTTGTCCTCGCTCAGCTCAGCTCTGCTTCTCATCTTGGACGAATACCTCGCTCTCGTGGTGGAAACAGAGAAAGCGATCTTAAACAGCTCAGCATCGACATCAGCACGTAGCTCAACAGCGTTCGTGCCCTTGTCCACCTTGGTTGCGACCTTCGACCAGTGGCGCACGCCGATGGCTTCGTTCTCTCACCTGGTAGACACGCTCACTGAAGGTCCGCCATCATCGTCATCAGCACAACTTTCTACTCCTATACCAAATTGGCCTCCGGGACTACTTATCGACTTACTTCACTTGCTATCACAAACTGGCCACTCGGTCCTCGCTCAGCATTACGAGACTCTCTCACGAGCAGTGCAAAAGACTTGGTCAAATCATCTGTTAATATTCCTACTCCATGGTCTTACACCTTCCTCCACACCACTGGAGAACGTGGCGACTATCAACACTGAAACTCGCAACCCTGTGTACGAGCTGAAGAAGACACATTTCCCATCATTTATCTCAGCGGAGACAAGAGGCAGCATACTGTACATTGGTCGAGCTGTTGCTACAATCAAGTCTCAGGGTAAAGGGAAAGAGATGCCGCTGGATATGATGAGGGACTTAGCTGGACATTTGGATGGTATCTTACCAGAGTCTAAATGGGAGTTTGGCCCTGCCGTTGAGAGGATAAGGGCTGAAGTCGGAGAGTAAGTCAGACTAGTATTATATCAAAGTTCATTTCGGGCTGACAGATATAAATCCGTTCCCCAGGTGGCTTTGGCAGAACATCTTGACGGCTCCGATGGTCTCAGCCTGCCTAGCGTCATTCGCGTCCTTCTTCCTCCTCCGCAACGGCGAATTCTCCTCATCTCTCCTGCGAGAAATCGAACGTCTCAAACTCTCAAAACTCCAATCTTTAAAACCTACAGCTTCCAACGTCATCAGAGAACAAGACCTCAATTTCGCAATTCTGCGTTCATCAGTTGGTACAACGGCGGAGAAGATGGATGAAATCGAGAGTCTGCGGTTCAAAATGGAAAAAGGACCGCTGCGGCCTCTGCTCCCTAGTCTCTCCAACCCGTCAACCAGAGGTGCCAAAGGCTCCGTCCCACCAAATTTACATGTACCAACGTCAGGAACCACAGCTCCACCGCGCCTCTCTTTGGGTATCTTCTCATCCCACCTGCTTGGAACGCCCACGGTATTGACATCTGTCATTGAGTGGCCGCTGGATTTAATTGTCACCGAAGAGGCTCTCGTAGGGTACAGCAATTGCTTCGCTTTCTTGAGCGCGATCAAAAAGTGAGGTTGCGTTTGATTTGCTTGAATATCGATCGATCTGCTCACTTTGTGTACCATCATAGGACTCATATTCGTGTTCGTGACTGCTGGCTTTCTCTGTCGGGTGCTCAGAGGAGTAGAAGAAGATGGACGGGTGTGGGTGAAGGTGGTCTTGATTCCGAGGAAGAAGCTACGGGTAGAAAGAGGCTGGCCAGGTTGGGTTGGGGTGTCGTAAGGGAGATGATTTGGTTCTTAGAATCCATCAACTGTCATTTTCACGTGAGTTATCGTCCACCATCATACGATCGTAGGTGGGCCTGACTGCGTTCTTTCCAACTTGCAGCAAGATGTGATTGAAGTCCACTACAAAGACCTACTCGCAAAACTGGAGAACGTTGCTCCTCCAGCCACCGCTACCTCAACAGGAAACGTCGCTTCTCTCAAAACTCCTCGATCTCTCGATACTCCACGCCCTGGATCGCCTTCTTCATTTCACCTCAAATCCTCCTCTCAACCACCGCCCAAATCACTGGCCGCCAAACAAATGGCTGCTTCTGCTAGTCGCTCTCAATTTTCGCCAACAGCATCTGCAGCGATGATGTCTCGCGGCCCAACGAACCTGACTGAACAACCTACCTATCTCGACTTCATGACACTTCGGAGTATGCATACGAACTACTTGACTGTAATTGAAGATGGCCTGTTACTCTCGGACATGAATACTGCAACCACAATCAAAGACATCTTGGATATATGTGAGAGGTTTGTTGGACTAGTGGAAAGGTGGGGCGGTGATGTGCTGCCTGATTTGTTGGTGGAAGGCACGGGTGGTGAGAAAACTGGGCAGCTTGTGAGGGAGCGGGGTGAAATCGTTGAGGAGATCCAAACAGTTAGTAGCACCTCTCATCCCATGCCTGCCCTTTAAACCTTTAATTCTGAAGGGGCCTTCTTGTTTTTGTAGACTTTGAGTACGCTCATCAACGAGTTCTTCCACCAACTCGCACCTGCAGCGGCAACACCCGCAAATCCGGCGGACCCCTTAACCTCTGTCGCTCTCAACGCCAACACTTCTATCTCAATGTCACTCAGAGCAGGCGCATCCCTCCGACCTCTCGCTTCACTAGGGACCAAGGGCAGAGGAGAAAAGGAGAAAGAACGAGAGCGCGACTCCGAAGCGATCGCCAGAAAGCATCTGGAAAGCTTAGGTGCGAGATTAGATTTTGGTGGATGGTTTTCGAAGGTGAATGAGGAAGAGGACGAGGAGGAGCAGGAGGGTGAAGGAGAAGAGTACTGAAAGGCCATCTGACGATCCATCACCAGATAATGCAGTTCTAAATCCTGAAAGAGCAAAGTCTTTGAATCATCTTGCTAATCAGTCTTTGTTGAGATGACCCAGTCGACAAAGGAATGAAGATAAAATTGAAATCTCGAGGCGCGGTCCCAAGAGCCTAAACGTTTGAATTTGAAACCGTATTGTGGCTTACCCGACCTCTGTATGTACACTCACTGTAAGTACACCCTTCTCATAGATATGACTGACAGACTCTGCTACCGTGACACAACTCTGCAGTTATCCCGGTGGGTCCATCACCTACCTTGTTCCTTCTGGCCATTCCATTCCACATCTCAGTTTCACAAGCAGATCTCCTAATTATCTAGAATTTGTTCCAGATCGCATTGGAAGACGTCGGGAAGGTCCTTCTTCTAGAACTGTCGCAACGGGATTTACGTGTATGAGCACTGGAGGCTGCTGGCTGGGTAACGATGAAGGTGGGCTGCCGTGCTTCTTGTCCCACCGCTTGTCTGCTGCCACACTAGGCGAGTCAGATCTTCCATCTACGCAACCGAACTGCAATTTCCATTCTCTGGGAACTCTCGAAAGTGTAAACAAAGATTACGATGATCCGTAGATCCTAATTGTCCAACGCTGGAGCTTCAAGCCAATGTCATCAAGCGTTATGCGTGTCGTTAAAAAGGGCGTCTACATATCTGCTTTCGAAGAAATCGAAGAAAAAGAAAAGTGAACACTTCAGGATAGGTGAGTAGACTGCAGAGGAAAGCAACGACGTGACGACATTACGTACAAGTGAAAACCTCTCTCAGCACAGACTCTGCTCCTTCTTCTGCTCCTCCTGCAGCCTTTCAGCCTCTTCTTTAAGCTGAGCAACTTTATCCTTATCCTCTAAGAAACAGGAAGCAAGTCAGTTGCCGTATACCATAGACTTCGAACGAGAAAGCTGACGAACCACCCTGCTTCTCAGCTGCCTTCCATTTTGCCCAAGCTTCGGATGATCTCTTCTCTGATTCCTTCATTTCATTCTTTTCTTTGCTGTAGTGACGTTTGGAGGGGTCAGTGTTCGTAACAGGGAAGCTGTAAATTGATTCAGGACGGTACTCACTCATCGTACACTTTGAAAGGCTGGTCGAACTCTTCACGACCATGACCAACATGCTCGTCCTGCTGTTTTGATTCTGGAGCAGCTGACATTATTATGGTGAATTGTTATGGTGAGTTCTTGCTCTGACTTGTAGTTAGGCCACGCTCAACGTCATTGGCTACGCAGCAATCACTGCAAGCATGGTCGGCTGGATCTTCCAAGGATTTTACTTCATTTTATTTTCGAGCTCAAAACAGGATTGAGCTCAATCCTCAGGTATCCCATCTCAATTGGGTATTTAACGCCGTTCAGCTACTTTTTATTTTTATTTTTGTGCTTTGATCACTTGTTCAAAGGGCTGGACTTGTTGGTGGTGGCGGGAAGCAGCTGAAATTTCGCCAAGGACGTCGTTCGAAAGCTGTCCAACTCGAACCAAGATAAACCCAAGACGCAGGTGTGAGTCCCTCCTTTTGCCTATCTTATCAGTCCTGAGGTGTTGCGACAGGCTGGGATTTGTTATCAAAGAGCCTGACTGTCATCCCAAAGAGCGTCGAGATCCCATTCGTGTGGATTCTCCACGTTCTCTTGGTATCGCCCTTTGCTTTGCATCGCTCGATCCTACTGCGCCTCACTGACGAATCCAACCTTCTCTGTCTTATAACAACATCGCTGAATCCTATCTAACAACGACTGCACCGCTTCTCCCTCATCCCACTTCCCATTCACCGCACCCTCTGGCCACCACGTAAATCCCTCAGCCCATCTAGTCAGCCTAAAACCACCATCGAACACGCCTTCAAGCATGACTGCAGTTTTCTCGGAAGCTCACAATAACAATGTTTGGAACCCATCAGCCTCAGCTTCAGGGCGGTCAGGCGGCATCCTGGTGAGCCATTCAGTTTCCTCAACTCGCTCGCTGACCCGTCAAAAGACGAGGCCGTGCTTTCGTCTGTTGTCAAGAGCGAAACCAGTTCATCAACTGACAAGTTGCTATTCCTCTTTCTCTCTCTCTCTTTGGCTTTCTGTGTGTGACGATTCTGTATCAGATGAATGCTGCTAGGACGGCCTCCCCTTCACCTCTCATCAAAAAGGCCGTCTCCCCTCGATCGACATCCTCAGCTTCAGAAGATTCTGACAGCAACGACAAGGATGGATACCTAACAACTACTACTACAATCTCTGCTGACTCGCCTGAGGACAAGAAATTGAACCTTATGCCCAACACGAACGGCAGCAATCAGGGTATTACTGGGCCGGTACCATCTAACACCGCTGCTGCTGGTGGTCAAACTTCCACCCTTCCAAAGCCCAAAATCAGATTTGCACCTCTCCCAGACCCCAGACGACAACGTTCCCTCTCGACAGGCCGCAACATCCAGTTCGACGTCTCCGTCGATGAAGGCGGCGTGCGCAGGGTCCAGATCACTTCTGTCGTCAACGGTGGCGAGGATGAGTCGGCTCTCGATATGGACGATTCTGACAACGACATCAGGAATGAAATTCGATCTGGCCGAAGTTCCTCCAGAGAAGACGACAAAGACGACGAGCGCGACAACTCGGCAAGTCGATTGTCCTCCAAGAAGAGCAAACGAAGCTCATGGGGCTCATCATCATCGAAACCTTTGACGGGTTCATACACCAAACGGTTCTTTGCGCCTCTCCTATCAACATCAGCGTCGTCCAGCTCAGTCACGTCCAGTGGCGTTCCCCTCACAAAATCAACCTCCCTGGAGTCTAACGTCTCCAACTCTAAGAACAACAAAATCGTCAACAGCGGCTCTAAGGACCTTTTTGCTACCTGGGGTCTTACACCGAACTCCAAACCACATAAGAACCAAATTAAAGTCGTCAACGCGACTCCTATGGATCCAACCTATTCGACGTTGACACCTTCAACGCCAGCCTCACGCACAAACAGCGAGACATCACCCTCCCGACCAGCATTCTCAAGCTCGAACTCGTATTCGGACATACCCAAGACTCTCCTCGCATCAGGCGCAGCCGCCGTTGATCGAGTACCTTCTCCCAGCCCTTATATTACCGCAGCGCCGCTGTCTGCGTCGCGTTCGCTCGATCCGAACGAGACCTCTCAGGCTGCCCGCAGACGCAATAACCGCACAGAGGAACAGCAGCTCCCTCGCTCACCAGTTGGCGTCAAAATGCTCAATGGCAGGCGGTACGGCGCCAAGCGCCAGGAGCGCGAGAGGGAGGTCATGGCGAAAGCTCAGGCTCCCGAGAGGGAGTTCGTGGAGTGGGGTACCGCGCATGGTAGCAACAGTGTCAGTGTGGGTGGTAGAGGAGAAGATGACGATGATGGCAGCGGCATGGGATGGGTGAGAAGGCGAAGAGAAGCAAGGGAAAAGAAGGAGCGCGAAGAGGCTGAAGCTGCTGCTGCCGCTGCTCTGGCGGCTACGACATACATCTCATCACCTACTCCCACAGCTTCAGGAGCAGCGACCCCGACCCCTGCGACGACGTTTGCGGTCTCGACGCCCGACGATGAAATGGACCTCGAGGACGTCCTCGCTGTATCCACCGACTCGGCGCCCACCACGCCCGCCGACGAAGCAGCCACCACCACGATGCTGGCGCCAACATCTATGATGGATGAGAGGAACAGACGCATGAGCCACCAGCTCGAGTCTTTTGTCATCCCCGGTAAGAAGCATTCGCAAGAAGGTGCGGGGGGCCATGCGACGGTTGGCGCCGTGTCCATCGCGAGCCCGACTAAGAGTAAAGGTGAGGAGGATGAAGATGACGAAGAAGAAGAAGAGGAGGAGGAGGAGGATGATGATGATGATGAGGATGAAGAGGAAGAAGATGCGGAGAACGATGACGACGAAGAAGATGAGAATGAGGAGGAAGAGGAGATGGCGAATGAGGAGGCTAGGTACGTTTTTGTCTCCTGCTTTATGTCGCGTTATGTCGCGCCTAAGCTCATCGACCCGAATCATTCACAGGAAAACTGCGGAGTGTGCAGGAGTTGAAGTTGTCTCCCGTCACAAGAATTAGACATATCACACAGCCATCACCCTCCACCCACTGCTCAAAATACACTCCTGGCGTTGAGCTCATATCTCTTTTTCTTCACGACAGCCCTATTCTCTACGACTTTGTTAGTTCTTATGGATAATTGGAGCTGCTTTGGCAATCCCATTTCAAGTTTCTTTTGTGCTGGTGCTTATTGGTTTGTTTGTAGTAGTTAAATGCACTTGAAGGTTTTAGGTTTTTTTTGTACTGAGATCATTCTCCACCCTTTTGTCTTCTTTTTTGGTTGCTTGTATTGCAGATGATGGATTTCCTTCTTTTCTTCCTAACACAATATGCTTACGCAGCTGCTAAGCTCAGTGAGACTGAAGAAGTGACTGGCAAGTAACCAAGCACATTCACACAAGCAGACCAGAACATCCCCTGTGCTAACTGAAAGATCGAACTAGACTGATTGTCACTTCTTCCCTATTCAAAAGTCGTTCTCTCTAGTAATGAGAACGTTGGCTTCTTTGGAAGATAAGTAGAGACACATGTTCCGTCAACAGATTTCGTAGCAATTGAGGGCAAACCTGACTTCTTCGTCGTCGCTCGTCAAATCTTTCTAGCCCCTTCAGGAAAAATATACAGAAGCTTTCTCCAAGGTTTTACCGTAGAGGGCGTATCAAGGTGGCTTTCCAAGCGTTCGAATGAGCTGTGTACCAGAAATGCGAATCGTATGATCAAGCGCGGCTCTCGTTCTTTTTTCTTCATTCAAAGGCGAGATCAGAAGTAGCTGTATACTGCTTATTTACAACATCCGCCATTTCAGCTTTGGGATCTAAGTTTCCTGGTGTTCACGCTATTGAACAACATCCCAGCGCGTCGTTGTTTTTGTCTAGCAGGTTTCACCGAGGTTCATCCAATCCCCAGAAAAGCTGTTGCTGAAGCTCAATTTTCCTCACTGGCCCCTTCTGAACGGTGTTTTCCCCAGTTCCTAGTTCCTTCCTTGGCCTCTCACAGTCGTCTCTCGGATTCAGATAAGAGAATTTCTCTTTTGTTCATAAGAGCAGAGGCAAAATGGGCGACGTTTGTTTCCCGCCCCTCAAGACCTCGCCCACAACTCCCTTGGAACTTCAAGACTGGTAACCATGTCTTCCATCTACAAGAACTGCACTCCTAAACTTCTCTTAGTTGCCTGGGCATCTTCATTGGGTGCTATCACTTAGTAAGTATCGAAGGTTCAGTTGCAGCGCAGGCGTGACACCAGCGCGCGGCGTCCAACCTGCTTGCTTGTCTCGTTCTGACCCACATTTCCCTTCCTTTTTGTTCAATAGTGGTTTTGATAGCTCTGTACGTGACCTTCTCTTATCCTCTTGTCAAGCGCCATTTTTTTCTCATAGTCCACTTTACTCCCGCGCTACGGTGTGTTTTCGGCGACGGCGTTTTTCAGTGGTAAGTCTCAAGTCGCTTTCACCGGGAAGATCTTGTTTCTGAGCTTGTGTTTTATCTAGGTGGTCTGGAGTGTGAGTAGCGACCTGTTCTTCTGGGTTGAGCTTTTTGTTTGATAGCTCAGGCTGATATGGTCGGCACCATAGTTTGGGAGAAACCGCGTTTAATCAAGCATATGGAGCTGTTTCAACAAACGGGGTTAATACATTGAGTACCATTCAGCAATCCGTAGGATCTGGTATGGGAACTGCCGGAACCATGATCGGCTGTCTTATCGCTGCGCCAATCAACGAAAAGTTCGGCAGGCGGATCGCTCTTGCCTCTATTGGTCTAGTCTCTCTCGTGGGAGTTTTAATTGAAATGACCTCCTCTTCTGGATACACTGGACGTTATTCTCAGCTCGTTGCTGGTAAAGTCATCGCCTCGATCGCTATTGGAATGGCAAGCAACATTGTGAGTGAACAGCGTCGGAAGAATGGTTTCTTTGATTGTTTGACCATTTTCTCTCTTTTTAATGTACCAGGTCCCCATCTACCAAGCAGAAGCTTCCCCAGCTGAGATGAGAGGAGCGATGGTGTCTTTCTACGCGACGACCCAGTCTATTGCCTCATGGTTAGCCACCATGGTTATTTGGAAATGCTCTACTTGGTCCAACAGTGCAGGATGGGTGAGTGAACGAGAACATCCGACTTTGCCCTTAGGCAATCAGTGGCTCACAAAACCACTGCACACACCCCTACAGCTGCTCCCGATTGGCCTTCAATTTGTCACTCCAGCATTGATGCTGATTTCCTACTGGCTCATCCCTGAGGTACGTTTTCAAAATTGCCGTAGTATTATAGAAGTTTCTGACCGCTGCGCTTTGTGCTAGTCTCCTCGTTGGCTCTTGATGAAAGGTAGAGATTCCGAAGCCGTCGCTGTTCTCAAGAGTCTCCGTCCAGCAGGCTACGACTGTGAAAAGGAAATTGCTGGCCTCCGACTGGCTCTGAACGAGCAGATTGAACAACAAGCTGGCTTGAAGCTCATCGACGCCTTCCGAGGGACGAACTTGAGAAGAACAATGGTTGCCATTGGCATCCAGTCACTCGCAAACGCACAGGGCGTGGGGTATATTGTCAACTATATCATAGTTTTGCTCATTCAGCTTGGAATACAGAATTCCTACATCATTTTGATCGTAAATGGAACTCTGAACACTTTCAAACTTGTTTGGATGCTGATGCCCTCTCTCCCAATCTAGGCAATCTACATTATCTATGCTGTCTTTTGCTGTACCTCCTTTTTCACCGCTGATATTGCCGGTCGAAGAATCTCATTGATGGTTGGTAGCACTCTCTGTGCCATCGGAATGATGAGTATTGGAGGTATCACTGCCGTCACCCCATCTCCAGCAGGCACTCGAGGAAATGCAGTCGTTGCGATGGCCTTTATTTGGATCGTTGGTTACTCTGCGACTTGGGGACCTTTAGGCTGGACGGTTTGTGTAAGTCATACATCTGACTCAGTTTCTAGCTTTGTTACAATGCTAATATATATTTGACCCCAGTCCGAGATCTCCTCCGCTCCTCTCAGAGAAATTACTATGATGGTCTCCTCATTCTGCGGCTTCGGTGTCTCTTTGATCATTACTTGGGTCTCACCATACATCCAGAACGCTGGATACGGAGACCTTGGTGGGCGCAGTGGGTAGACAATTCTATAATCATTCAGGATGTTCATTCGCTAACAATCTCTTCACAGTTGGCTTCATCTGGGGATCCTTCTCCGTCGTTTCGATTATTTATGTCTATTTCTTCTTGCCTGAGCTGAAGGGAAAGAGTCTAGAAGGTAAGTTACAAGGTGGTCGTCGTGCAATATCATCTTCATGACGGCTATTAACATCTCACACGACTTTTTCAGAGCTCAACCTGCTTTTTGAAGCTCACATCCCGACCCTCAAGTTTGACAAAGCTCACGCCGAGCTTCCTCTTGCAGTCGAGGTCACTGAGGAGAAAAAAGCTGCTCAACCTGCTGCTGTTAATGTCCTCGAGGCCTAAGTTCATCTCAAGATTTCTTGGGCGTTGTGGCTTGACTCTTTCAGCCACCTTTATCGCGTTTCATTGTCAGAATTGTAGAGTCTCAGTCACAGCAGACCGTTGTTTAAATAAAATAATGTGGAGATTCCAGTCTAAGGGGTGAGAATTCAACAAGAGATCCTTGCTTGAAATGAGTTGTGTAGATGAGTTATATAGATGAGGTATATGCATTTCGGTCGTATACTGGGTGGTATTATGGTGGAAGTGTATGTGTGTAGTGGGTAAATGTGAAGGACATGAGCAACGTTATTCATGATATGGGACTATTGGTGACGAGCCACTGGTCCTCATTAGACGTCGTAGACGAGCCAGTTCTAGAATACACAACTGAATTGTTAAAACTCTCTCTGAGAAATATGGAAGAGCCTCTTACCCTGTTCGAGGACTTTTGTCCGTTCTGCAACTTGAGCACTCTCCTCCATCTCTGCTTTAAGCTGAACCCGCAGGGAACCAACCATTTCTTTTAATTGAGCCTGGAACACTTCATCCATTTCAGACTTTCTCTCCAGAAGGGACAAGTGGTGTAGCCGAGCCGCACTGTAAACGGACGAGTCGGGAGTCAGTACCCAGTATTAGCCAAAGGGAAGGTAAGCTGCGACTCACTTGACTTCTTTGTACTGCAGCTTCCATTCTGAGTGATCGCTCCCAACAGCCTCTTTCATCCCCGTTCTTAAACCTTCCACCATCTCACGAGATTCTCGGATAGACGCTGCCCATTCACCCTTCATCCGCTTCATCTCCTGCTGTAATGTGAGCACCTCTCGCTCTGCCTTCTGAGAGATCTCGAGTGACGAGTTTAGTTGAGTGTGCAGAGCTGTTATGGATTTTAGCTGTCATAAATAAAGCGTTACGGTCTGTTGAACTGCAGAGAAAAGCGATCTTAAATAGCTTTCAAGCTCACCTCTTCCTTTCTACCCTTCTTTACTTCAGCAGCCTCTGCTTCTGCTTTCCGTGCTCGTTCCAAGACCTAATTTTTAAATGTACTTTGGTGTTAGCTGCCAAGAAAAAACAAACAGTTAACTAAGAAGTGAGGAATACTCGCTTCGTTTAATAGTCGGTCCTTTCTCGCAACGACACGTTCCAGTCCTTCCAGTTCCAGTTTAGATCTCTCTTTACTATCCTTGAGATCTTCGCTTTGTCGTACTAGGCTGGCGTTATCCCTCTGCGACTTTCGTAGCTCGTCCTTGACGCGGTCGAGAGCCGCCTTTGACTGAGTGAGTTGCTGCTGCAGAGATGAGATGACCGCTGTTGATGAGTTGGGGGACGAAGGCGATCCAGAAGCTCGGACCGCTATGGTTGGCACCGGTAGATGAGATAAAGGATTGAGTATGTTTGGTAATGGGGATGAGAGGTGAGGTGATGGTGACTCTGGCGAGCCGACAGATGCTGAGGAGGCAGGTCGGCGGTACGGAGTCGAAGGACTATCCTCTTTTCCATTGGAGAGTAAATCATCGGACAAAGCTCTCGAACAGCTTACCTTTGAAATTGGAATTCCTATGACCACATTCCGTCATCGACAGCAAAGGCAAACCTGACAGGGGCTAATCAAACTCACTCGACAAACCCAATTGTCCGTTTGGAGATTCAGATTTGGACGTGAGAGGCTTATCTGTCCACCGCTTCCATACACTTGGACTGCCGCTGTCGTTCCCATCTTCATCTCGGTCCTTCGTCGTTTTGGTTTTGTTTGCGATAGGTGTGTCGCTGGCCCTCCGTTGCAAGTTAAGAGATCGGGTTGAATGAGGTATCGAAGCAACTTCTTGAGCTATAGAGCTGTCTCTTCCGATACTTAGCAGTGGATGGTGATGCTTCTGCCTGTCGAGCTCCTTTTGTTGCATCGCGTATTGAGCTAACCACACGAGTGTCAGTAACAAGCTGGCCACCGGGAAACAGCGTCGTATCTCACCTTTCATGTGACGAAGAGATCTCTTCAGCTTGTTGATCTCACCGCGTAGAGCAGTCTCTGAAGGGAACAAAGCAGCGTTCGTTCACCTGGCTAGCTGTGGCAGACGTCTGAAACACGAAACAACGTACCATCGTAACTGTTGTAGAGAGGGGTGTCTCTTCCAGCATATGCACTGTATTCAGATACATTATCTGAGAGATGACTCTCTTCGAGTGGCCGGAGGCTGGGACGATTCGACGGCGAAGGGGGTGAATGCACTCGAAATTCCATGCCGTTTACTGCCATCTCTTACGTCTGACCAAGCTCTTGGGTTCTTCTCCTCTATGATTTTACTTATCAGTCAGCAGATGACATCCCAATTTGTAGCCATTGAGAAACTACTGTCGCCTTGACGGTTTGCGAAAGGGAAGCCCCTTCCTTCGACGTGCACTCAGTCAAAAAATGTCAGTCTCGCTGGATCGAGTTTTTGCTTTGGTACTGGCAGTAGCAAGTCCTACTTCAGCAACAGAGCTTCCTGCACATACAGCAGCTCTCCAATCCCTGTATACCATCCCAGGTCAGTCCTCCCGTTTGAGCCTGGCCGCTTTCGTATTCTGACATTTCTATGATTCCTAAGGGTTCTACGATAAGCTGCACCAAATATCTGCAGATAGAACTGGACATGTCCCAAGAGAAGCTCGCTTGATGGCCAGCTTGATAGCAAAGAATGAGATGGTAACAAAATGGAGAGCAAAAACGTGAGCAGACTCTTGGCTTTTGGAACTCGTCATTACAAACTGAGCGTCATTCTATCTTCAGGTTCATATCACCAGATGATAAGCAATCAATAAGAGATAGGCTGTTTACGTTCTTGGAAGAGCCCGATACAGCAGTGAGTCGCTTTCAGGTGTGACTGTGGTGCTTTTGCTTATGTACACCCACTCGCCCTTTCAGATCATACAAACTCAGTTCTTGATTATGGCAAAGATATCCAGAATAGACTACCCTGCAACGTGGTCAGTTTCAGATTTGTTCAGAGTGTCTCAATGACTACTGATTTAAAGCTTTATCAGGCCAAACCTTTTCAATCAACTTGTATCCACCCTCATCTCCTCAGCAGAGGCTCGCTTCTCCCAGAGAGACGCAGCATCAGTTCAAAGAAATCAGCTCTTACTCAGAAACATCCTGTGGGCGCTCAACAGGGTCATCAAGGAATGGAGTGAGGTGCGCATTCCGATTGGCACTAAGACAATGCAACAGGTTAGTCCGCCCGGTTTCTGCCTCCAACTTACTGCTCATAATCTGAATTCTCATTGTATTCTATAGTTGGTAACTCAGATAAGTCCTGTCGCACCTAATCTGCTTACCAGCCTGCTGGCCTTGCCTCCAGATCTCGACCGACCTGATGATGCTGATTGCGCACGCATGTGTTTCAAGTGAGTGATAACGCCTTCGTCAACGTAGAATTAGCTCACTTAAAGATCTCAATCTTTTCCAGAGTTCTCTCGCGCTTGTCAGTTTGGGAGTGGTCAAGACCAGCAACTTCACAATTACCTGACACCATCTCTCGACTCCAGGCGATTTTCACCCTTGGCGCTTCGAACTTCTCCCATCTGTCTGACCTCAGATCTTCCCTTCTATCGCACCTCAAGTCGTTACCGCCATCATCACTCTCGCCTGGTTCTAGGCAACTCTTCCTTTGCTTGACCAAGCATGTGAACGAACACCTAAAATTCTTTCGACGATTGCAGGAAGGTCATCCAAAGAACTTTTCGGAGCTCAACGGCAGCGTAGAGCTCGTTCTAGGACTTTGGAATGTTGTTAAAGTCGGTGTTACTAGGCATGAGAAGGAAGGTGGTGAGTCAGACTTCATGTGTCTCTTTATTGTTCTGAAACTGATTATTATACGATCTGATAGATCAAGAAATTGCGCTGTATCCGACGAAACATCTAATAGCATCAATGGTAATATTTAAGGAGATACTACCGTTGTGGGCTGCTTCCCGTCCTGATGGTGAGTGTCGTTTTGGTGTTATGCCTTTCGTCAGCTTGACACCCACTTGTCACTCTTCTTTGCAGTTCTCCACGCCAACTTCGTCACCGAATGCTTCAATGTTTTGGTAGAAGAAGTAATGCCGTTGTCTTCCTCAGACTTAGAAACTATCGAAGATGATCCTGAGGAATGGATCATACAAGAAGAAACCGAGACAGCCTGGACCTTTGATCTTAGGGTGAGTCAATCTCAAATGGAATTCTTCCTTATTCTTCTTAGTTAATTCTAGAAATTGACACCTCTTTCGTATCTGGTAGGCGTGCGGCGAACGACTCTTAATGGCTCTAAATGTCGCTGCTAGAAAGCTGGAGGGATTGATGGAATCGCTACTGCAACAAAGGCTGATGTCATCAATGTGTAATTTATTTCTAGTTCCCTCATCATTCGTCTACTCTAAACTTTTGTTTGCTTTTCTTAGCTGAACCGGTTAGAGATCAAAATGCATTGTTGAAGAAGGAAGCTGTTTACTGTGCTTTGGGACGTCTTGTCAGATCTTTCTTATCAAGTCCAAACGTTGAAATTCATCAGCTGCTATCAGCCCTGGCTATCGAAGCGAACTCTCATGAGCCTTCGTGAGTCTAATATTCCCCATTGCTCTTGGTTTAGCAGCTGTTGACATGTGCGCTTCCTGTAGTCACCGCATTTTAAAACGACGTATAGCTTGGCTTGTGGGAGAGATTGTAGATGCAGAAGAAGAGTTAGCAACGTCTCCCGTTCCTTGGCAGCTTCTGATTGGTTTACTTGGTGACAAGAGTGCCTCGAGCGATATTGCGGTGCGTTGCACTTCTGCGCGGTCATTGAAGTTGTGCATGGATGTGAGTTATGGCTCGATAAACCAAGTCTTATCATCTCTGGTAGCTAATCCTTTTTAATTCTGCGTAGCTCTGGGAACTGGATGTAAACGTCTTTAGAGGATACGTCAACGTGATTATCGATGGTTTGATCAATTTGCTCAATGATGTTCAGTACCTCACTTCGAAACGAAGGATTCTAGAAACGATGGGTATGTACCTCATCTTCTCTTTTCTGTACCTGGCTAAAACAAACTGTTTTTACATCATTATAGAGGTCCTTATTCAAAGAGTTGGAGATGATGTACGTATATCAGACTTCTCTCCGCGGTCCTAACACTAATAAACATTGTTTCCGGCAGATATTAATTCATATGGAGAGGATTGCCGCGCTTGTTCCAGCTCAATGGGAACAAGCTGCCTCGCTCGAGGGTGAAATGCTCTTCAAGTCATCCATTTTGGAAATCATTACCAAACTCCTTCAGGTAACAAACTTTTTTTCAACATCGAGAACCATATAATACTGACATTCTGCGTCACTCTAGGCTTGTAAATCTAACTCAGCGCATCTTTTACCTCTCGTCATGACACTCCTTGGGGAGTCGCTCCAAGGCCCTGCGAAAGCTTATTTGGAGGAAGATGCTCTGATTCTTTGGGAGTCTGCTCTGAGAAGTGCAGGATCGTTGGATCCCAAGATGCTGTCGGTCTTCCCAGCCATCATCTCTCAGCTCTCCGACAACCTTGAAGGCCGTTCCCATTGCTGTACCATCATCAACTCTTATATGCTTCTTGATGCTCCTACTATATATGCAGTGAGTCCTTCTTCCCTCTACTGCTTTGAATCCCTCTACTGCTTTGAAGTGGTTCTACTCACATCAATCCTTGCTTTCTATAGAACTTTGGGGCGGATTTAATAAACGCTTATGTTCTCACACTACGAATCGTAACTCCGGATGGCGTTGTCGAACTCGTCAACAGCCTGTCCATCCATGCACAACTAGTTCCATTAACAACGCTTGCACCTCTGTTTTGCTCTTCTGGATTGCTTGATCTCCTCTACATCACCATTTCCAAGGACACCAAAACTTCATCCGCTGTTCTTTCGGCTGCCATCGAGCTGTTTGCCCGACTCATCCTCTCAGACGCAAACTCTTTCCTGGAGATGCTACATGTTGGCGCCAATGTAGTCGGAAAGAGTCTTGAAGGCTATCTCAATCCGTTCCTTGATGTGTGGTGGACGATGTTCGACAGAATTTCAAAGCCTGCAGTCAGGAAGATGGTTGCACTCGCCACCGCCAATCTCTGTACAACAGGAAATTCTGTGGTTCTGCAGAGGTTCTCAGGAGAGTTCCTGAACTTGTGGTTGGATTGCCTTGGTGAACTCAAAGGTGCGTTTTCAATACTGTTATTGTACTTCGTCTAATCGCCGTTGCCTTGCAGAGCAATTCGATCAAGGCACTGCTGAAGAACCAGAGGCGTTGCGCCTGTTATGGCGTAGAGACTTTGAAGATTTAGATCACGGTGAATTTGAAGGTCTTCCGGAGCAGCAACGAAAGAAAAATGTCAGTTATTGTATCTTGCGCCTTCCGCGTGGCACGTCTAGGCTGAAACGCTTTTGCTTTTGCCATTGACGCAGCTCCAAAATGTGGATCCAGTATTTACTCAGCCCTTAGCATCGTTCATTAGAGACAGACTCTCCCAGACACCAAATCTTTCATCCTTCGCCGACATTGGAGACCCTGCTTTCAGCCAGCTGCAGAGATATCTCAGTGGTTAGAGATTGGCTGTCACCTCAAGATACCTTCGTACCCCAATACCCTTGCATGAATCCTACTTTTTTTACAAATGCACTCTCATAACACAATTGCAAGGTACATCAAGAACCTGGATGAAGAGCCTTCCACTCATCGTCCAACATTGAAAAATGCAACACATCGACCCATCTACCTTCCTTCCAGATAGCGGCCCTATCCTTTCCATCATAAGTGAACCCAACTTTATTGTACAATTTCTGGGCAGCTTCATTGAAATCAAACACGCCCAGGGCGATGCGATGAAGGCCGTAGCGCTTGAACCCTTGTTCGAGCATCCAATTCAGGGCTTCTTGGGCGAACCCTTTTCCTTGAAATTCCGGATTGATGTAGATATCGAACTCGGTACTTCGGTTAAATGCCATACTGGGGTCGATGCCAAACAAATGTTGAAGACCGATGGGCTTGCCAGCTTTAGCAGGGTTGTTTTCATTAGGTAGACAGATGACGGCGCTTCGAGATTTTGAGTCAGTTCGTGAGCCCTTATAGTTAGAAGTGAATTCGCTTGCGTTAACAACGCGCATGCTGGGCCGGGTGTGTTCCAACTCAAAAGTTGTTTGATGAAGTCACCCTGAGGAAGACTAGAATCACAAATCAAACAATGAGTCTGGAATAATTAATCAGGATGATTTTTCAGCCTCACTCACAGAGGTCTTGAAAATATGCTACTGTAAGTGACTGGATCCTCAGTGAACCATTCCACCAACAGATCTTTGTCCCCCTTTGCCTCGTCGAACGCTCTGTAAACTAATCGATCAGATCTCCATACACTCTCTGGTGAAGCCATTGTGACAGCAAAATGGAACTCTATAGATCCAAAGAGTGGCTGTTGGTTTCCACTGGGCGTTCTGTGCAATTCTGGGACCTGCAGGTTATCGCATGGCACCCCATTGTTTTGAGGTTGTTCTGGAAGCTACCATGGCGGCGCAATTAAGAACGTGTTGTCCTCTCGCCCCTCTTCGCCGGCAATAAATGCAAATGATAAATTCGATCTAAACGCATACAGAAACCATGTAGGCAAGACTAGGTGTGATATATACGTCGCGTCGAAAATTATATCTAACAGTCCACTACTCCCAAGATCGAACTTTAGAGAAATAAAATGCCTTCTGATACTTCAGAGGAATCTCAAGCTCTTCTGAAGTGGTCATATTAAGGGAGGTATACTCCTTCAACTCGATTTTGTTCCACTTCCCGCGGTGTGTGCAAGTCAGCGCCAGCCGCATCTCAAACTGGTATTTTCTCAAGTCCGTCTTTATATCAGGATCAGCAAGCTCCTGGATCTCGATTCTGCTTTGCTTTCCAGCTTCATCAGGGAAGAGTTTCCAAGAGCCGATGTGCAGACCGTTGGCGCGCAGCTTGTGGTCTAGAGAAGGGACGACGACGGAGGGATGGAGAGTTGTGAGGAGAGAGATCACGCGGCCATTTGGGTAAAATCGCAAGAACTTTGAGAAAAACAAGTATAGGTAGTCAGATACGATAGTTTGCAGATGGCAAGATGAAAACACAACTCACTCGGTGGTAGGTGATGAGATGGACTGCAGATGACCAAGCGTTTTCGATGACACCTGCTCTGACGTAATGACAGACGGATATATAGACTCCGTCAAATCTGACTCTTGGCTGGTGAAGGAGCATCTGATGGTAGTTGGATTTGAACCGGTCGCGTCCGACGACTAGATACGTTTCCTCTTGGTCGACATCAGAGTTCTGCTGCACCACTTCATGGTCAATGATGAGACCGGTATCTGAATCAGAATCTTCAGTGGGTAGACCAAATTGGAGCCGCGCAACATCCCCCCCAAAGAGCTGGTCGACGATGGCTCTCCAATGTCTTTCTTCGCCTCTCATGATCAGAGACCAAAGCGTTCTACAAGTTCCAGCAAGTGACAAGATCGATTGAACAGATAAGTGGGGCAATATGTGAAATATTACTTCGGGTGGTAAGGTTGTGAAAGGGTCGTATTCGATTTCGACAGGTTCTTCCAGAGGACCGAAGACGAGCGGGAGGGTGGACGTATTGTTGTAGTCGGGTGCAAGTTGGAACTGAGTCCGAAATTGGAAATCTATAGAGTCTACAGCCGCTTGTTGTGCGGAAATGTCGGTCGAGGTGTGGATGATTGCGGAAGCGGGTTTGGAGGACAAAGAGGAGCTGGTGGGAGCATGGTGGTGATGATGATGCGGGGGATCAGGCTGTGAATGGGCATACGCTTTATCCACATTCGGATCCAGCTTGAATGCCCGAGCGCTGTAGACAAAAAACGCGGCATCATGTCCGTTGGTCAGTAATTAGCGCCTGAAAGATAAATGCAAGCAAACGTACTACAGCTGGACGGCATTGGATAGTCTACCCGACGATTCAGCATCTACAGCTTGATTATAGAGCTCCAGTGCTGAATGTCTACCTCGCTCGGCCCGCGCAGAGTTGTGGTCGACTTGGGTGAACTGGCCATTGAGCGAATGCGCTTGCAGGAGGGTATGAGTTTCTTCCTCCGGCAGCTGGGCGGTATCTTTCGGTGGGGATTTCAAGGTAGTCGTAGTCGTGCTACTGCTGGTACTAGCTTGAGGTTGTGGGTTGCTGGGCTTATTTCCATGGGCTAGAGACCTCCTCCATTCTTCTCTGAATGCCTCGAGATCAGCCAGTTCCGTCGTTCCTACAGGTGGACTGGTAGGTGGGGAAACAATCACTTCGCTTCTCCCAGACGACATGCTGCTCTGTATCGATGTTTTGGATCAGATGGAGAGTCGCACTGAGGCGGAAAGCTTACAGCCCTGGGCTCGAATACACCAGGATGAAAACTGCTCGATAAAAAGATAACGTGAGTCACGACGGATTCCTGGGTCGAATAGAACTGGAATAAACTCACAGAGCTGCCAGAAATATACAAGAAGAGGCTAGGCAGTAATTGGCCAACGAAACACCGTAAGTTTCGCGTTTTCTCGGTGTGCTAACGCAGCTGAGAAGGGAACATTGAAAGTGTTAGATTCGTATTCTAATTCAAGATCTTTTCTAATGAAAATTGCTTACTTGGGGGATATCCTACCCAATTTCGACGGTGGCTGCTCGGAGACGTCGAGAGTGCGCGCTCTCTTCCAACGCACACATCTAGTTCGATCCACATTTCCCATAACTTTTCGAATCCAACACCCCGTAAGTTCAATCAGACAGCATACCGCTACTCTGCACTTGCCACTGAACAGCCTGGTATACCTATAGATAGCTTGAGGATTCATAAAGGATGGACAAACAGTTGATTTCTCTCATTAACAAGGTTCGTTTCAGTTCACCACCTTTCGGAGCTAAAGCCAAGCTCCAACTGCTTGGGTCGGATGATGGGATGGTATTCAGATGGTATCTGTTGTGAATGGCGTACTGATTAGCTTTATCTCTGGTTACTTGCTCCCTTTTACTTCTCTGCGTGCCATTTCGCTCTGCTGTGCGATGCCTCGCTTGGACCGATTTCGATGGATCGCTCAAACCTCCTAAACTCCAACTATCTCGGGTTCTTAATATTTGAATCTATGTCTTGACTTGTCCGGCTGTGCTTTTACTGGAATCGAATAGCTCCAAGATGTGTTCAGTGAGTGCCGGCTTGACTTGCAGACCCTTCATCTCGACCTTTTAGTCTGACCACCTTCTCCCGTCTTTCCGCAACAGCATCAATTGGAGTCCAGAACCCTATTGATCTCCCACAGATTGCCGTCATCGGTTCCCAGAGTTCAGGAAAGAGTTCTGTGCTAGAGGTGAGGTTCTTTCTCATGACCCCTTCCGCCTCGCGGTAGGATAGACTAACTGACTGCTCAACAACACCTGTCCGCCAGAATCTTGTTGGACGTGATTTCCTTCCCCGAGGAACTGGTATCGTTACCCGTCGGCCTTTAGTTCTTCAATTGATCAACAGGCCTGCGACGGCAGCCAGCTCTACTCCCCCTAGTGCTGACGGTCAGTGCTGCTTTACCAGTTTTGAACTGTGATATGCCCTTCTCAGCAGATCGATCTAACATACCTGGTATTTACAGGAACTAACCCTGATGAATGGGGTGAATTCTTACATCTGCCGAATGAGAAGTTCTATGACTTTGCAAAGATAAGGGACGAAATCGTCAAAGATACTGAAAAGATTACTGGAAAGAATGCCGGTAAGCAAAGTTCTTCAACAAGCTTGTTCATTCAGAAGCCAGGTTGCTGACAGTGCTATACTGTGTTATCTGATTCAAATCAGGAATATCGCCGAACCCAATCAATTTGAGAATCTATTCACCAAATGTTCTGACATTGACTCTGGTGGATCTCCCTGGTCTCACAAAAGTTCCAGTTGGAGACCAGCCAAGGGACATCGAACGTCAGATCCGTGATATGCTCCTTAAGTTCATCTCGAAACCAAACGCCATCATCCTCGCCGTCACCGCTGCAAACACCGATTTGGCCAACTCTGACGGTCTTCAGTTAGCTCGTCACGTCGACCCAGAAGGAACTAGAACTATCGGTGTCCTCACCAAAGTTGACCTTATGGACACTGGAACTGATGTCGTCGATATCTTGGCAGGAAGAATTATTCCTTTGAGATTGGGTTACGTTCCTGTCGTTAACAGAGGTCAGAGGGATATCGAGACCTCTAAGAAGATCACTGCTGCTTTAGAGAACGAGAGAAACTTCTTCGAAACACATGCTAGCTACAAGAACAAGGCGCAGTACTGTGGTACCCCTTATTTGGCCAGGAAATTGAACACAGTAAGCAGCAGTTCTTTTCATTTTTCCATTGACATTCCAGCTGACTTCAAACGATCTGTGAATCTTCAGATTCTCATGCACCACATCAAAGCTACCCTTCCAGACATCAAAGGGCGTATTCAAGCTCAACTCACTCGCTACCAGACCGAACTAGCGAGTCTCGGTGGGCCCATGGGTGACGGTGCTTCCGGGAACGTCGTCTTGACCGTCATTACAGAGTTCTGTAACGAGTTCAGGCAGGTCATCGATGGTGGAACCAACGATTTGCAGATCAACGAGTTGAGCGGTGGTGCTCGTATTTCGTTCGTGTATCACGAATTGTTCAATAATGGTGTCAAGAGCATAGATCCATTTGATCAAGTCAAGGATGGAGATATCAGAACAATTTTGTATAACTCCTCGGTCAGTTAACGCTTTTGTGTAAAGTTCTCACGATCTAGTGTTTTTTAACTCTTCCAATTTTCTATTTTTGTCCTCCAGGGTTCTACTCCAGCTCTCTTCGTTGGTTCCACAGCGTTTGAAGTCATCGTAAAGCAACAAATCAGAAGATTGGAAGAACCAAGTCTGAAGTGTTGCCAGTTGATATATGACGAGTTGATCCGAATTCTGTCGCAAATTCTCGCCAAAATTGTAAGTAAACCTTACACCGCCAGGCTAAACATAAACAAATCTGACTCGAAGATCTGACCTGGGTCCCGTCCTTTGATGCTCAGAACTCATTCAAGAGATACCCAGCTCTCAAAGAACGCTTCAACGCCGTCGTTATCCAATTCTTCAGAGACTGCATGACTCCAACTAACAAGCTTGTGTCTGACATGGTCTCTATGCAAGCAACGTATGTCAACACCACCCACCCAGACTTTTTGAGTGGCCACAGGGTAAGTCTATTCCTATTTTTGAAAGCGTTGAGTCCGGTTTACTTATGCGCTTTGTTTTTTACAGGCGATGTCGCTAGTGACGGAGCGAATAAACGCTTCCAAACCAGTCGAGAAAGTCGACCCCAAGAAGCTGGCTGCCAACGCTGTTAATAACGACAAGGATCTGGGAGTCACCATCAAGCAAGAAGAACCAAGTTTCTTCAGCACTTTTTTCCCTGCCGCCATCAAAGGCCAGCCTGCGCCAAAGAGAACGGGTGCTTCTGTTATGGAGACTGTGAGTTTGGGGGATTTTATCCTTTAAGTGAGTGTGTTTGGACTGATTTGACTGACGCATTTTTCTTTCTCCTCCCAAGCCTCCACCAACAATTCGTCCTCAAGCTGCTCTCAGCGACAGAGAAACTATGGAGACTGAGGTCATCAAGCTTCTTATCCACTCTTATTTTAACATCGTCAAGCGTGAGATGATTGACATGGTTCCAGTAAGTTAAACGAACTGTCAAGCTGATTTGAAGTTCGACGAGGACCGCTTACTGATTATACGTGTCGGATGCATCTTCGCAGAAATCCATCACTTATACCCTCGTCCAGCACTCTAAGGATAATTTGCAACGTGTTTTACTCGAGAAGCTGTACAAGCCTGATGTCTTGGAAGAACTCCTCAAAGAGAGTGACTTCGTTGTGCAGAGGCGTAAGGAGTGCATCAAGATGTAAGATATCGACTGTCATCCATCCCCTGCCTGTTTTGATGTCTTTCCTGACGCCTTTCCCTTCACATATTCTCCTAACAGGGTTGATGCTCTTCAGAAGGCTGAGAACATCGTGACTGCCGTCTAAACTAACAACTCACCGTCACCATAAGTCAACCACAACCAAAACGAAGTTCATCACGAAGTAGAAATCCCATTACTAAGAGTGGGCATTTTTTTTTTGGCACGAAATCAACTTAGTGATGAGATTAGCACCTTGAAGAACGGCGACTGAAGTGTAAAGAAATTAGAATGTCTGCTTCGGGCCAAACCTTCTCTCATATATCCCGACTCTTATTTTTACTTTGTTATCTACTGCTAAATGTGTTTTTACCTACTATGAGAGGGCTTTCGGGAAAGACACGTTTGCGCGCGCGACTGGTTAGCGTTCCAACCATCCGTCTGTAGTGAAATCAGGGGGGTAAATCAATTCCAGTAAGGCCATCAAAGACCTCAACATACTCAAAATCCTTCATACACGCATGCGCAAAGATCTTTATATACCAACTTTTTCCAACATAGCACCTGTTGATTTCCCCCCTCACTTGACCTCCAACAACCATGCTGGGTTGGGCCGTGAAATAGATGTCTGTCATATACGAGGGCTCCCCCCTCGACGAATACCTCACTGGTGAGTACATGATATTACCTCTGTTCTGTCTCTGAGCTCATGCTGGCCCTCTATACAGAAATTGGTCAAAAGGAAGAGGTTGAGGCAGAAGAAATCTCGATGGGAACTCACCTCCCAGGTTCTCTGTTGGATACATCTGAAAGTAATCAGGATGCTCGAAATAGATGGAATAGATTTTGGTTGAGTGCAGTGAACAGGCTGCCTTGGGAGTTGGTGAGCTTTCTTTTGTCATATGGGCTCATGACGACCCCTGACTGACTGACCACGAGCGTCCCCTTCTCTTTTTTATTATGTTTCAGTTGAGCCAGCTACTCAGTGTAGACTATAGTTCCCCACCACCAATGAAAAACCATTCACAAGATATGGCAGAGAGATTCAAGTTCACACTTTGCTCGTCCTCCCTACTCGAACCATGTTTACCTCGCTTGCATCCTGCGTCTATCCAACCCCCTCCCCCTGATGAAGTGCCGGACCCACCGGAGTCTCAACCACCAAAAAGCCAAACGCAATCCAGATATCTTCTCTCCGTCCTGCTAGGACTCTTTTTGGTTCTGTCTACTTCCATCGTATTTTGGTCCTTTAAAATCATGCTTTTAGTAGTATTGCTTCCAGCCTCCGCTTACTACCTCCTAGGCCAACAAACCCCCAGATACTCTGACGGAGAGTCTCAACAATATGATGAGGAGGACTTGCGGGACTTGGACAAGGAGGCTTTGGGGAACCTGCGGTCGTTCATTGACTGTTGCGAAGAGTTTGACCAAGCAGTAGCGCAGGCTTTAAGTCATATTCAAAAAGAGGAAGAGTCCAAATCATTGTGCGCCCATTTGCTTTCTTAGCCAACGTGTAGTTTCTAACAACCTACGTGGCTTTTAGCTCACCGCCTCATCGCTCGAATATCGCTACGACAATGGACTCTTCCTCGTCAATCCTCATGGAAGTCCTGGAACGAAGTCTGACTACCCTCACACCCCTGGTGTCTCCATTCGAATTCTCATTACTCTCCGTAATGTACTCAATACCTCCAACCCTCGCACCTCAACCCAGTCAATCTTTGGAGGAAGAAATGACACGATATCCTAGCCCAGAACGTAGGCCATCCCCTCCTCCTTTGTCAGCTCATGCCCCCGTAATCTCTGCGCGGGGTTCACCGGTCAAACCCAACTTGACGTCATTCACACATATGCCGTTGAAAATCAAACGCCAATCGAAGTGTCGACAACGAAGCGGTTCACTCGGTTCAGCGTCACCTCCCACATTGATAAAACCCAGCCCATTATCGACGGTTCGATCTCAAGATCCTGAATCTCTTTATGTCAAGCGAACTATATTTGCTCCGGAGACTAGTCATGCTGTGTCTCCAGAGACTCTGACGTCTTCCAGATTAAGCAAACGACAGTCGTTTCATCTACTTTCAACCCCTTCCACCCCTTCGTCTTCGCTTCTAATTTCGGCCCTCCAACCATCCCCATCCACCACGCCACTCTCAACTAAGCGCCAGTCACTTCAGAATCTTAAATATTTCGCACCCGACTCACCTTCGCACCCTACTCGACATCACAGAGCTTCAGCATCTCATTCAATGAGGTCTGTTGACCAACTCAAGCTATCATTCCGTGATTCTGTCACCAAGAATGACACTCAACTGTATGCTGGGAAGATCAGAGACTCTGGAGTTGCTGGAATCGACGAGACATTTGCGGCTGCACTGGGAGAAGGAAGCTCACCGCCAAGGAACTCATATCCGGCTGTGATGTCAACTCCAAATAGCGTCCAGCTTCGCCAGGGTAGTCTTCATCCGCTCACAGACTCTCCTATTCAACCAGGTGGACCGACTCACGCCCGGCTTTTATCTTCCTACCTTACTCTTCACCTCCGCCGTCGTCAACTGTGCTGTGGGTTCCTTGCGCTTTACAAGTCAGGGTCACCTTCGTACTGGCAGCAGATCAACGCCATAGTCAAGTCAATCTCGATAGCCTTTGGAGCCTCTCACAGCTCCATCTCTACTGCCCTCAACGCTTCCAAATGGGGAGGAGGAAGCAGCATCGAATCTCCATTCGCACCTCACGGTATCAAAACAAGAGAGGAAGACCGGAAAGAAAATATCTCTCGGCTGCGAGACCACCTCAAACAACTTGATACTGCTCTCGATGATGTCTCTAACGATGAGGGTTGGGAAGAGCTGCGCGAAGTGTTGGCTGACATGGTGAAAGCCTGGGAAAGGGGAAGGGCACCCTTGCAGCGCGAAGGTGCTGCTCATGTGATCAAGACTGTCATTGAGAGGGCAGAAGCAGAAGAAGAAGAAGCTGCGCAAAAGCTTTTGGAGAAACCAACCATGCTCTCTCAATTAACAGCAGTTGGCGAAGACGATCAAGAAGAAGTAGAACAACCAGACGTGCCAGAACTCTTCCCACCACCTGGAAGAGAGGAAGTATTTGCTGCCGACACTTCCTCAAAGCACTCCAAACCTCTTGAATCTCGATTTAGCCTTCCACGAGATGAGAGAATCCGATTGGCGAGACTAGAGAGGGAGGAGAAGATCGCTCAGAAGGAGAATGTGCAGAGTGGCGATGGCATGGGTGATGTCGTTTTGGAGTTGAAAGGACTAATGGGAGCACTCAGGAGTGCCAAGAGAGGAGAAGAAGATGAAGATTACGAGAATAATGCCACAAATCTCCAACAAACACCAGCACCTGCTCCTAAAAGAGTCCTAGACGACGCTTCTTCTACAAACTTGCGCCATAACCGTGATTCGACGTCGCAGTCCTCTCACATGTTGATTCGACATTTGCCACCTCCCTTTAAACTTCCATTACCACCTCCGAGATCGTTGCCATCTTTATCTTCAGGCTCGGGGTCGTCTGGCGATGAGGATGAGGAAGGAGACCACCTAATAGCAGACTAATCGCCACCTTTGATTTACTTATACCTACTTGAATTATACCCATTGGTCTATATATCTTCAAAATTACCTGTTTCTATAGCATTGTATCTGTCTTTACTCGGTAACTGCTGAAATTCAGCTCAGTCGTAGTGACAGCGAATTGTGGCTTGTTTTCCTAAACTGCTTGGTTTACAGGTCAAAACATGGAAAAAATAGCAAACACTGCAGCTACCCTGTTCCTCTTGAATCCAGTTTTCCTTGGAAACTCCTCAACCCTACGCCTTTTCTGGGTCTCGCACCCTCGCTCAACTCGTAAACATCCTTCTCGACAAACGTGAAGTTACCATCGTGATCGACCAATATAATTGTCAGAAGCCGCGTCGCATACCAAGATGAGCTTTCCTCGTAAGTTCCTTTGACTCCGGATGCTTTGAAAGGCAGGTGAAGTGGTGGGATTGTCGTCGACAGGATGAAGTCTTCTCGTTTTTCGATCGTGTGTTCTTGGCTGGAGCAACAACGAGATGGGTTGCGTCCCAATTTAAAAAGAGGAATAGTTAGCGAAACTTCATAAAAATGGGAGTGACGGCGACGAACCTCATCATCTCACTGAGCCTGTCTATCCAATCCTCGCTGCTCCAACCACCGCCCGTGTTTGATTCTGCTTCCAACAATGACTGCATACAATCTTTTCCTCGTTGAACTTTAGGCCACGGGTCACCTATTAAAGAATTACTGATGCCGCCGACGCCTTGGTCAACCAGATGTGGCTCGAAGGTCGTTGAGCGATTAGATAAGTACGCAACTTCAGGGGGAACACCAAGGTCGATCAGGAGGAGGTTGAATGCTGCGTATTCCTGCGGTTTAGGGTCAAGAGAGGTGATATATTGAGAAGGTGATTGAGGGGGATTTGACGTCAGGTATTTGAGTGCTAAGTCTCCTCGCGAATGGGGAGGAGGTGTGCTCTGGATAAGACAGAAAGATTAATAATCTAAAACAACATTTCAAGCTAGATGAGCAGGCTTACAGGTATTGGTTCTGTAAAGTTTGTAAGAATCCCAATCTGACCATTCTGCCTCATCCCGACCCAAATCCCACCTCCGCCCGCCGCCATGTCTCTCCCAGCAAGAATTTTGTCACCTTCAAAGTTGTTCCAAGATGCTCTGGCTGTTGGACGGGCTAGAAACTCGTCTCTGTTGGCTGCAAGGATGCTAAATGACACTAGACGCGTCAGATTGTCCGAGATACGGACCTAGATTTAGCAGGATACTGACCATTTGTACTTCGGGTGAGCTGATTCTGATATCAGCCAGATAGCAATGCACATGTTATGTTGTTGAGGTTTGGATGAGAAGTGGGCAATAGGGGTTGGGCTCAGAAATCGGGGGAAGGATGGATGTCAATGTGACAGAGATCCCTGAGGTTCACCAAGAGCGATATCTTATCCAACCTCGATGATTTCAGTCTGAGCTTTCCTTGAAACAAAATTGTGGACGGGGGCGACTTTCGATGGGAAAAAGAACCCAGGGTAGAGTCAACCCACGGAATTCACGCCTTCGACTGCCATTCACCCTGAGTCTCTCGAATAAAAATGGGCGCAAAACCTGCCGAGTAGTTGTTCAGTTCAAGACGATACATATCACCTTCAGCGGCCCAGTCCCGAGCTTTCAAGCAGGAAGTTTCGAAGTAGGGCGGTCGCGGCAGTGCAGAGGTCTGAAACCACCCTCAGCAATGCAGTCGACCGTACCAGAGCAGCCAGGGATCTCAGTATCGGCTCTGGTCCCTCCTCTTAGTTCACTCATTAGGGTTGGGAGGTCCCCCCGGAAAAAGAGTCGTCCAAATTCTCCGACTGGGATACCCAATGGAAGGACGACTGATAAAAGGACAATTCGACCTGAAATTGGCCGGTTCAAGTTCAGCATGGGTCTCAAGAACGCCTTTGAATGGTTCGGTCAACACGTAGCTAGGCATCAAGTAAGTTCCCTGCTTTCCTTGCGATTTCGAAGCGCCCAAGCAGCTCTTTGGTGCAGGACCTCGAAACTGTACAGTCAGAATCTCGTACGATTCAAATCACTGACAAGCATGTTCTTCGACCTTGCTACGGTAATTGTTTACAGATTAGGGTTCTGATCATCTGCTGCTTGGTGATGTCGACCCTCTTCTACCCAGCTCTGGCCATTCACCATCAAACTATATCAACTCCCGCCTCATCCTCGTCAAACGCGCCCTCACTCCTTCACACACCACTTCTGGGACCGCTCTTTGCTCCATTATTAGAAGAGGCTGGAAAAATAGGAGACTCCTTCGACTTCGACCTACCCATACTAGAGGGGTTCTGGGAGAGCAACTCCAGTATGTGGAAAGCTACACCTGCTTCGATCGACGGCAATGGTGCAGTTTCATTTGGCTCAGAAAGTTCAGTCAGGCTTGAAAGGATTTTGGTGACGACAGTCTCAAATCTGATGGAAGGGACTCTCCACAGCACCGACTTCCAGTCGTGCTCAGGCAACGAATCTCAATTTTTGCATCGGCTGATGGCGAGGATGCACTTGTCTCCCTCGTTTCAGTCGGTGGTCCCTCTTCTGTCATTCTCACAGCATCACAGTATGTGGCAGGAGTACGACATGATATTTGGGACAGACGATGTTTCGGGCGACTGGAATGAGGGCCAGTGGAAGTTGTTGTTGGAAAGCGCAGGGAGAAACTGGGTTGATGACGAGACTAGAGTATGGGGAAGGCTGGATGGCGAAGACAAGGAGATTTCCATCGAGGTGCGTTTTTGAACTTTGACTGATCTCATTTTTTTAGCAACTGCTGACTGGTCATCGCAACCTACCAGTATCGACCTTGGAGCGACCTTGAACCGGCATCTCAGAACCAGACCGCATCCTCCCACCGTTCTTGGCAATTTCCCTCAAGGCTCCCCATCCCATTGCCCATCATCTTCATCTACGCATTGGCCATGGTCTTCACCCTGCGATCGCTCTCATCATTGCGTCAAGTTCACTCTCGGTTTGGTCTCGCCTTCACCTATGTTGTCCAGCTTGCTGTATCAACTGTATGTTCTGGAAGTGTCTGTGTTGTGTTTGGCTGGAAACTCGAGGGTGTTCCGTGGTATATGTTGCCATTTGTGATCTTGGTGTTTGGTATTGAAAATATGATGCATGTGGTATGTGTCTGGCTTGCCTGTGACTCCAAGAATATGTTGACTAAAATCTTTTTGAAACGAATTGTGAAGACCAAAGCAGTCACATCTACACCTGTATCTTTACCAGTGCCGGATCGAATTTCCCAAGGCCTCTCGACCGCCGGAACTCAAATCACATACACCGCAGTGTCCGACTTCATCTTGCTTGCCATCATCGGTACTGTTGTCAGAGTGAAAGCTGTACAGAGTTTCTGCTTGTTTGCTTGTATCGTTCTTCTGGCGGACTGGTTCTTGATCTTCACATTTTTCGTGTCGGTTCTCAGCATCGATATTCAACGACTGGAGGTGAGTTCTATCATCCTTTTTGTCATCAACTCCAGTAACTAAACGGTTTCTTCTCAGCTGGCTGATCTTCTCCATCAAGGTGCAGGTCTTGCTCAAACGCCCCTGTTAGCAGCACCCCAGTCCCCACCTCCAGCGTTGACAAAAGAACAGAAGCGGCAGCAACGAAGAGCCCGCAAACACAACTCCAAATCATCATCTGAAGCATTCGTTTCTGGATTCCAGTCCATTCTCCGCGCGAGGACCACTCGTCACGGAAGTCTCATAATCATCGGTATCATCGTTGGAGGACTGTGGTACTATGCTGGTGGACCAGTCCTGCAGCCTGTAGTGACCGAAGTTGCCAATGGAACATGGTCTCCAAATATTGGTCTCAAGCAAACGGCGTTGGAAGACACTATCAGTTACTCGTACGCGACACCACAAAACGGCTCTGATTTCTGGACCGCCATAAACCTACGCAACACTCGTGCGCTCGCTTTCACTGTCCCTCCTCCAACTATGGTCATCTTCCCCTCTCAAAACTCGACAACCCTACCTTCTCAACTCATTGCCACACTATCTAAAGCTCACAAAGCCCGATCATCCATCAAATGGGTGATGCCGTCAGGATCAGCCTGGATGTGGTTCCTGAAAGTTGTTGTTCTACCTATCTCAGCGACAACAATGTCGCTTTATTTTCTTCTAAAACATCTCTTGAAGGATTCGGATCTCCTCGATGCCCAAAGGCACCGTCTTCAAGTCGGAGAATCAGATGATGAAGACGAGGAAGATGAAGACTTCGTTTCCAGTAAACCCATCATCAAAGTCTTGGCAGGGCATCACGAAGCCGACATCATCCTTCTTGCATCCAGCTTGATCAATAATCGAATGGTTTCCGTGGGCGTCGATGGCGTCGCTGTAATTTGGGATCACGGAGTAATGAAGGAGAGGATCGACTTGACCTCGACTTTCCATGGTCCTTGTTTCACACGAGCAGCAATGGACGCGACTGGAAGATATTGTGCGTTGAGCACATCATCTGGTAACATTCCCCCTGCGATATGGTACTTGCCCACAGACGTCGATGTTCCAGCCCTTCCTCTTACCATTCCCACCCACCACCTTCACCCCAAAAGCCCTCGACCATTGTCTCTGTCGTTCATTACGGCACCCGACTCAGCGCCGTCTTCTCCTTCATCATCATCCACATTCTCTTCGCCCGCCGGCACCACTGTCCTTCACGTTGTGCTCACCGATGGATCGTTTGTCGAGTACACCATCTCCGGAAACCAAGTTGTGGTCAACACTTGTCAGCCTAACTCAACTGCTGTTCGCGTGACGAAGGCAATTCCTCTTTGGGATCATTTCAAGACTCTCAGAACTCCTGAAGTCGCGACCGTCAACAACTGTGGCATTCTCGATGTCTGGTCCAAAGACTGGTCTCAGTGGCGACAATCATGCTCCATCGATCTCTTGGTTGATTCAAAGGTGTCGTGCGTGTCAACCGCATCAATCAGAATTGGAAACCAGTTCTTCAAGTTTGTTGCTGTAGGCTTCAGATGTGGTAAGATAACGCTCCACGATTTGGACACAGGCAAGCCAGTCCTCGATATAGCAGAACTTCATTCACCAATTTGTCAGTTGCAAATCGAATCACCGCCATACCAGCAATGCTCTCTATGTGGTGAGAAGAGTCTGAACAGTTTTGTTATCTTGGCCTCAACTTGTAAAGAGGTGTTCATCTATCGTCTCCACCCACGCTCCTCAGTCGCGACCTGCACTTGCACCTCTGGAAGACGAAACAACTCTTTCGTTGACAGACCGAGCTTTGATTTGTCGTCGTCTTTGGGCATTGCGCGGAGTCCCAGTCTCATCATCAAGATACCTTCCCATCCCAACCTTACCCAACGTCTTCCAAACTCCTCATCCAACTTGTCTGCTCTCACCGCTGAATATGCTGTAAGCTCTCATGGTGTCCACTCCCGTCGCCTAAGCAACATTGAACGAGGTCGAGTTCCTGAGCTCGAGTTGGACAGTAATGGCCACATGGAGGCATTGACGCCTGAGAGCCCGGAGAAGAGGTCAACCAAGTTGGAGTGGAAGGTTCATCCTTTGGGCACCATTTCAGTTGAGAAAGGGGGGTGGACCTTGCTCAAAGGAATGAGAGCAGTAGGATTGGGAAGGAACGTTCGATGTCTGGACGCACTTCCTGGTGGCTGGCCATTGACCCATCCAAAGTGGCAGATGTGGACCATCGACCTCCTTAGACCAACTACTGGTACGGACCTGGCTGTCATGATTCATGACGTGGAGGGTACCTCTCCGGCTCAGCATTCGCAGCCCTCTTTGCCTGAAGAACCAGCTGATAACGGTTCCTCTCTTCGACGCCGACGCCAACTCAAGCTGAATTCTTTCACTAATGGTGTAGCAAAGACGCAAGTTCCCGTATCACAACACCACTCTGCTCTTATGCACACGCGCATGGGGCCAATATCGCCTATTACGTTGACATCTCTGGTATCAGTTGCAGGCAACTCTATATCGGTATTCGATTTCAAAACTTTTCCAACAACAACACCAAACAACACAACTGTATCCTCACCGACAAAGCCACCTCCACCGATACGGATCAGCTTCGAAACTCACATCTAGTCAGACTTAGATCGACCTCTCATGTATGTTGTATTTGTAGCTGTAATACACTATTTGCATACGCACATGTGAAATTGAAACAAGAGCTGCTTTGTGCAACAGAAAGGCATTACCCCATTTAAATTCCTGCTTTCTGCGACCAATGCGCAGATTCTGTGACCAATGTGCAGAAATGGGATGTAGATCAGGAAAGTAACTATACAATGACGAACATCTCTTCTAGTTGTACCTGAAATTAGAAAAATACTAAGTCAGCAAAGCAACAGGCAGAAAAATGGCACTATGCAGGGAACTACTCACTGAGCATATTGAGCAGTGCTGCTGAATTTGCTTCCCTGCCTAATAACCTTCTCCACCGCATCCAAGAAATCCTTCTCCGTCGCAACTTTCCTCCTGGCTCTGATAGCAAACATTCCTGCCTCAGTAGCTACACTTCTTAGCTCAGCACCCGTCGCGTTTGGACAGAGACGTGAGATAAGATCGAATCGGATGTCACGTTCCACGGACATTGATCGAGCATGGATCTTCATAATTTGAGAACGACCAGCGGCATCTGGAAGGGAAAACTCCACCCTTCTGTCAAGACGCCCTGGTCGTAGCAGAGCTGGATCAAGCGTATCGGGTCTGCGTAATTTTAAAAAGTCAGATTAATCGTCCACGGAAACATGTGTCAAACCGGTTGTCATCTCACCTGTTGGTAGCCATCAGAACCTTGATGTTTCCTCTTGGATCAAAACCATCCAGCTGATTAATCAACTCTAACATCGTTCGCTGAACCTCGTTATCGCCTCCAGCGCCGTCGTCAAATCGAGCACCACCAATCGCATCAACTTCATCGAAGAAGATGATGCACGCTTTTTTGCCTCTCGCCATTTCGAACAGTTCTCTAACCATACGAGCACCTTCACCCACGTACTTCTGGACGAGCTCGGATCCAATGACTCTGATAAATGTTGCGTCTGTTCGATTGGCGACTGCTCGTGCACAGAGCGTTTTACCTGTTCCTGGTGGCCCGAAGAGCAAGACACCTTTAGGTGGATCGATACCCAATGTTGCGAATCGTTCAGGCTGTTACGGATCGATTTATAAAATTGTGAACACAGAAAGCGAAGACAGTCCTAGTTCTGACTCACCTCAAGCAATGGCAGCTCGACAACCTCTCTCAGCTTCTCGATCTGTTCCTTACATCCACCAACATCGGAGTAGGTCACATCTGGCTTCTCTTCGACTTGCATCATCGTGACACTGGGATCAATCTTCGGCGGGAGGGGGATGTTGATTTTGTATGTCGTTCGATCCACACTAAAACAGCCACCCGTGCACAAACAAAGATCAAAGTGAAGTCAGTTATAAGTTCCAGAGTACATTGCTACTGCACTGCAGCTCCTCCAAATTTAGCGATCTGATTTACCCAACTCGCATACCCTCCTCAATATCCGTAGGAGCAACTTTATCACCCAATCCAACAACAAACTTGGCAATCTGCTTGATGTTAATGACATATTTATCCAGTGTGTCAACGTCTGGCGATGGGTTCCCACCCATTCCCATCGCATTCGAAAGGGCTGCTGCTTGAGGGTCGGGGGCGGCTGGGATTTAACAGACAACGAGGTCAGCTTCTTGTGGCTTGCTGACAGGGTAAGATGATTGAAGTTGGATGGAATGATTTTGAGCTTACAGGTTGCTTTTATTATCTTGGTGCATCTGGCTACTTGAAGTGGATGTTCAGAACCTGCTCGATGCTGACGAACGACAAAACGACAGTGTCAGCCTTTTCGAATTCAAACTGTACCAAGCTTCATTGTAAAACAAAGCTACATCTCAGTGTAAATCAATCAAACTCACTTTATCACTCGAAAGATCCCACAAGTTTGGCGGAGCAAGCCCTGTGTCGGACTCCTTGATTCCAATCTTTTCATTGACTCTCTTCTGGATCTCTGCAATCTCAGCATCAATCTTCTTTAGTCGAGCAGCATATGGTCCTTGACCCTGTAAACGGCAACAAAAGAAGCACCATAGCAGAAGAAAGAGGTGGTAATGTCAGCACCGCAGAAGAGGTCGCGTTGGAGGTTGTGAAAGCGACGCACGTAAGTTTTTAGAATCTGGATATCAGTGTCATCGAGAGCTATAGAGTAAGAGAATTTTATGTGAGTATTACAATGGTCACATTTGTTAACGGTGAGACAGAACCAAATGTGTGGATATCCTGTTCAACTGAACGGCTCAACTTACCAACAATCTTCTCCTCCTTCTTTCCGTCATCAACCTTCTTCTCGTCTGTAGGAAAGCATTCAATATCCGACCAGTCAGAATTACCTATCTCAGAGGACTAGGGAAGGAAATCTGCTCACATTTCTCCCAATCTCTATGAGACGGCGACACGCAGTGCGAGATCAGGAGGGAAACAGGGTCAGCTCAAGCTCACACAACAGTCCACCTAAACAGTCCCTTTAACTCACTCTTTGGGCGCCATTGCTGTACAATGATTGTATTTGCGGTTGTGATAAAGGGCTGATCTGGTTTGAAGCTGGAATTCCAAGTCGCTGTTCCACGCCAGAGACGGAAACGAAAACAAAAGTCGTCTCCCATCTTGCGAACGACCCTGAGTCCTGAGCTGCCCACAACCATCTCTTTCTCTGTTCTTTCGAATTCAGATCTGGTACCATGGTAAGGACATACTTAGTTCTCTAATCTATCTTTGGTTTGTCAATTTTGAGCTAACTGCATTCGTACCTTTGTTCCTGCTCCTCTCCTCATTTGGTTCGCTTGCTTCCCAATTCTCAATGCGTCGTCTTGCGTTCCGCCTCTACGACATGTAGGCTGGAGCTTTCCAAAATGCTAAGAAGGATCTTCCAAAGGTGAGCGCTGCTCTGATATTCTTAGAGCCGGCCTTCTCTTGGGAATCCCTTTTCGCTTGGCCACCCAGGCATTTCTCATCTCCCCTTTTTCTGACCGTCTGTATTGACTTTTCCTGCTTTCCTTGTGCTTCTTTCGCCTCGTTAGATCAGAGATGAGCACCGTGAATCTATGTATGGTTCAGTCATGGGTGTCTCAGGTCCCGTCGTGATTGCAGAGAACATGATAGGAGCGGCTATGTACGAGCTGGTGCGTCAAGGATCCTTTTCAATGTCGTTTTGAAACAGCATTGACCTGCTTCCTTATTTTATTTGAATAAGGTTCGAGTTGGTCACGATGAGCTCGTCGGTGAGGTCATTAGAATCGATAACGACAAGGCTACCATCCAGGTGTACGAGGAAACTTCAGGTGTGACTGTCGGTGATCCAGTTCTTAGGACTGGTAAACCTCTCTCAGTCGAGCTTGGTCCTGGTTTAATGGAGAACATTTATGAGTGAGTAGAATATTCTTGAAAGGTGAGCTCGAGTTGAAGATATCGTCCGACTAAACGAGCTTCTCTGGCGCTCCTGCTCCGCCGCTTCCTTAGTGGTATCCAACGTCCCCTCAAGGCGATTCAAGAAGTTTCCCAGTCTATCTACATCCCAAGAGGTATCTACACTGATGCTCTCAGTCGTTCTATCAAGTGGGACTTCAACCCAGCTGCCCTCAAGGTACGTCAACCGACCGACTCTCTCTTCCTTACCCAACGACTAGTAACAAAGGTCACGGCTAATTTTGTTTCCTCTTTCATTTGAATAGGTCGGTGATCACATCACCGGTGGTTCTATTTTCGGTTCAGTGTACGAAAACTCTCTCCTCGACGACCATGCTATCATGCTCGGCCCAAGATCGATGGGTACCATTACGAGAATTGCGGAAAAGGGCTCTTACACCGTTGAGGATGTCGTCCTTGAGACTGAGTTCCAAGGAAAGACGACCCAACATACTTTAGCGCAGATCTGGCCCGTCAGAGCTCCTAGACCTTCAAAGGACAAGCTCACTGCCGACTACCCATTGCTCACTGGCCAACGTGTTTTGGACTCTCTTTTCCCGTGAGTCGAAGTCCCTGGTTGATGTGGAGCATCGTGCAGCCCTGACTTCTTCTCCTTTGCTGTTATAGATGTGTCCAAGGAGGAACCACAGCCATTCCAGGTGCTTTCGGTTGTGGCAAAAGTAAGAGATTCTTTGAAGTGCTGCCCTCGTAGAACTTTCCTAACGACATGGCTATGTTCGTAAAATCACAGCTGTTATTTCTCAAGCTCTTTCTAAGTTCTCCAACTCTGATATCATTATCTACGTCGGTTGTGGTGAACGTGGTAACGAGATGGCTGAAGTCTTGATGGAGGTGAGCAACTTTTTTTGGCTGTTCGTGAAAACTCCTTGGGTTTATTCTTTGTTTGTCTTGTGGCCTACAGTTCCCAGAACTTACCATGACCACTGCCAAAGGCAAAGAAGAACCAATCATGAAACGTACCACTCTCGTCGCCAACACCTCCAACATGCCTGTGGCTGCTCGTGAAGCTTCCATCTACACCGGTATCACCTTGTCCGAGTACTTCCGTGATCAAGGAAAGAACGTTGCCATGATGGCTGACTCCACCTCCCGATGGGCCGAAGCGTTAAGAGAAATTTCTGGTCGTCTCGCCGAGATGCCTGCCGATTCTGGTTACCCGGCTTATCTCGGTGCCAAATTGGCCTCTTTCTATGAAAGAGCAGGTAAAGTTGAGTGTTTGGGTAGCCCTGCTCGTGGTGGTTCCGTCTCTATCGTCGGAGCGTAAGCATCTGATTCAATTTCTAACCCGAGCAGATCACTGACAATTCCTTCACTTCCATACGTCCTTCAGTGTCTCTCCACCAGGTGGTGATTTCTCAGATCCAGTTACTTCCGCAACTCTTGGTATTGTCCAGGTCTTCTGGGGTCTCGACAAGAAGCTTGCTCAGCGTAAACACTTCCCTTCTGTCAACTGGAACGTCTCGTACTCCAAATACGTCAAAGTCCTCGAACCACACTACGAAGCCACCGAGCCTGGCTTCATTGAATGGCGTACTACCGTCAAGGAGATTTTGCAGAAAGAAGACGATTTGGCTGAGATCGTGCAGTTGGTCGGTAAGAGTGCGTTGGGAGAGAGTGACAAGATCACTCTAGAAGGTTGGCAACATTTATCTATGTCCTTAATTGTTTTGAGACTGACGCGAGGTGTTTTGTAGTTGCTCGTCTGTTGAAAGATGACTTCCTCCAACAGAACGGTATCTCCGAATACGATCGATTGTACGTTCATAGCTGCTAATTACCGTCGGATTTTCCGTCTGACATCTTTACCTTGAACCTAGCTGTCCATTCTACAAGACGTCTGGTATGATTAAGAACTTCGTTGCTTACTACAACGCCGCCCAGAAGGCCGTCGAGAGCAGTGACTTGACTTTCAATAAAATCAGAGACGAGACTGGTGACTTGGTCTACGCTCTGTCGCAGATGAAGTTCGAGGTGAGTCTTTGGTATCTTCTTTGTGCCCAGTGAATAAGGTTTCTGACGGATCTTTCTGTGTTCGTTCTAACCAGTCCCCATCTCAAGGAAAAGATAGCATCGTCGCCAAACTTGACAAGCTATACAACGATATTGGCGAGAAGTTCCGTACTTTGACGGAATAGGCATCTTTTTCATGAGTTTTTAGCTTTGTACGGTTTCTCTTTCTCTTTTTCCCTTCCTAGACATAATATGAGCCTTTGAAATGCGGGATGTGCATGCATGCAAGCCTGTTCGACATGCTCTCGCCACAATCTTGCACGTTGGTCGTTACTAGTGTATGATTGTGAGGTATAATGAGTATTTCAACGTCACCTGGCGTTTCACGTCCATCACTGCACCAACTTGTGCATCTCCTTTGGGGGGAATGGATCTTGTTCGTATCTCTTGTCATCCCTATAGACAAGTTAGATAATCTGATGGTCAATACCAGAAGGAAACAATAACTGTGAACCAGAACGGACTTAGCGTTCAGTAAACTAGGGTCGAGAGAGAGAGATCTTGTCAGCACAGCACAAGAAGCAGAAAAAAGAGGGACGGACCTCAAGTACAGGTTCCAAGCAATGCCGCAGGTACTCTGGAAAGGAACTCTGTATGGTAGAGGCATGAAGCGGAAATTGACGAGTTGAATCAACGGCCAGATACTCCAGTTCGCTATGATATCACAAGAGCGCAAGTTGGGAGTTAGTCGTGTTCAATAGTACACTTTGAACCCATCAACACTCAAACGATCGTAACGCACCGAGTATTGCAGGAACGAACATGTCACTAAATTTCTCTGATACTCCTCCGATGCCTCGGCCTTCCATGAATCCCATGCTGTAGTCAACCAGAAGTCGCACAGTTAGTATATAAAGTAGAATCCAAACCACAAAGTTTTTTAACATGATGTTGAAGAGGGAGTAGAGAGGGAACTTACGAAGAGATAAACAGACACAAACCGATCGGTGCCATGACCGCCTGATCAGCGAGCACCCTCTTCCCCAACGCTATCATCGACACCTGGCCCTTCTGATCACCGGTGCTCGGGTAGCCCAACTTGGGTAACGATCTCAGCGGGAAGTTCTTCTCGAGCAGGTTATTCCATCGACAGAGGATGGGACCCATCCCAAAGCCAAAAATGACAAAGCGAAGAGTTCGATAAGGGTCGTATTCGAGTGTCCTAGTCAAGGATGTTGTAGGTGTATCTGCCATCTGCAAGACAGAGAAGGAAGAGGAATTGTGTGGAGCATGAAGCAAGATGGCTTTTCAGCTCCCCTCTTAATCAGCTAGCAGCCCGGAGCTGGATCACTTACTGCCATCGTCGTCCCCTGAGCCTGGAGATACAATTGTTGGTTAGTACCATGACAGTCAGTTTGAAACCCAAGAGTAGGGGGAAGACACACTCACCACGCCGTCCGCGATTCCACTGAGAATTCCATTCGTCACTGAGAGCGTCAGAGACGGCCTCAGCTTGAACTGTCGCTGGTAGAAGCGACCAAATCCAGCCAGCATGTTGTATACTTCACCTGCACTAATCTTACAATAAAATCTGTTGGGTTGGAGTCGACGGTCAGAAGGGTAGTCGACCTCATTAGCTGAACTTTCTAAGCAAGCGCGTCATGTTATCCGTCGCATTACACATAATATTTCTTTGCTACTGGGCAACACAGAGAAAATGTTGATGGACAGGTATTTACATCGCTACGCTTGGTACAACAAAGTGGTGAGATACAAGTTACAGAAAAGTCGCCACCCCTTCTCACTTCACTTGGAAGACTGCTTGAGCCCTAGTTTCTTTACGTCGAGCACCATCGTACCACAGATACCTAAGAGTCGGAAAAAAGGGATAAAAGAAGCGAAAGACAACGGATCAGCCAGCGCAGCTGGGTCGTCGAAACCATTAGACAGTCTGAAACTGATGTGACTTACTGCAGAGGCCCTTCTTGTAAGCGCAGTTCTGGCAGTAGATAGCACCGTTCTGGGTCGTTGTGCTCCTGCAGTCTTTGCACTTCGAACCGTAGGGCGTGAACCTCCCACCCGCCTTCTTCGAACTGAGCAACTTGTTCTCTCCTATTTTTCGAGTAGACGATGAGGATGCTGTGAAACTGGAGAACTCGAGTGTGTCAAAACAGATAGAGTCAGGTACAGAGAAGCAGATATGAACTTACGGGTCGCTCGTAGCAAGTTTGGACGTCTTGGATTCGCACTGGTTGATCAGAAAAGGAGCAAGTCCAGTCAGCATAGAAACTAAGAGATAATTCATTTCCTTATGCTTTACCTTTTTACAGACCATGGTGTCAGATAAGCGAGGGGGTCTTAAAGATAAATTGGATTGAGGATCAGGTTGCCGTCAAGGGCGTCTTTCCAGTGAGGCGAGAGGCTTCGAGGTGTCCACCTAACCTGCACCCTCATTTTCCTCAAGGCTTTTCAGTATCACATGTCTTTTGCACCTTGTAAGCACTCGGTTTCACATTCTGCTGTTCATCCCTTATGAAATTCAGCCGACTGGTGCTGATTCTGGTCCCCCCATTCCTCTTCCCGCCTATCCTCCCGATGCACTTCTTGGAACAGACCAGCCCCCACCAGGCGTCCCAGCTGACGATAGCGACGTCCCATCCAGTAGCAAAAAGGCAAAGAAGCCTTGGTTCGGTAGGGATGCCAGTTTCCTCAGTGGGTCATATCAGGGCGGAGGGGTAGGAGGTACGTAATAAGACCAAGCGATATCCATCTCGATAGGGCTAGCTGCTTGCTCTGTCGTTCGTACCAGGCTCTATGCTGATGTTTTTCGTTCTAATTGCTGACCCCTGTATTTTCTAGAGTCATCGGCTGCAGCTACCTCGTACTCTTCGAACGCAGGAGCTGTGGAAAGCGGCTTCATGGGTGATGACACCGGAACGGGCAACTCTTGGGAAACCCGCTTTGGATTCAGAGTAGACATTGAAGCTGCTGCTTCTTACATCTTGGGACCAGTTACTGGTGCGTTGTCCCAGGTCTCCAGGCGGGCTCGTTTCTATCCAGCGATCTGAGAGCTAACCGAGCTACCTACCATTCATGCACTGCACCCAGCTTTCCTCCTCCTTATTCTGGAAACCACCAACGACTATGTTCGATTCCATGGTAAGATCTCTTCATAATCTTATACTCCCTTTCCTTTGGGCCTTCGTCAACGCTGACGAATATTGCCCTCGCCTTCACTGCTTCCTTCAGCCTATCAATCTGCTCTCTTGACAACTCCCATGCTGCTACTTCACCTCTTCTTCAGCTTTATCTTTCCAAGATGGCTGAGATGGATCTACTTCATACTAGAACTTGGTGTCATCGGATTCATGGCGTAAGTTTGTTCGCTTCCGCACCACCTGCGCCAGCAATGCCTGGGCTGTAGGCACTGCCTGTTTAATCAAATACAACTGACCCGCATGACTTCTGCTTTTCTTAGATTTAAAGCGTACACGGGTGCTGACCAAGGCCTTTCTCGGTTCTACCTGGTATGCACGACTGCGCCTCCTGTAAAGCATGGCTAGTACTGAACTTGCTTTGGAATACTTCCTCTCATAGCCCACTATAGGAGATCTTGCTGAGCGTTGGGTTTCAACTGAGTAGAACGGACGCTGTTCATGAATGTTGGTGTAAGGATGTGAAAATAGGGAGACCGTTTAGTCTACCACTAGCACGATATTTGGAATACACTGCAGGTTACAACGCTCTGATCATGCTAGTCTAGTCTGAAAGTCAAATTGTATGACTCCTTGCGTTCAGCTAATTATCTTAGAATTTCCTTCGCCTGCTTCATCCAATTCCTGTGTTTTGAATTCCTAACTGACGCGGGCAATTTGAGAACGTGAAGATTGCTTACACATCCAGAAACGACGGCTGCCTTGAAGTCAGCAGATAGAACTCTATTTGCCGTTACCGCTAATAGGAAGTGAGAGATACAGCTGCCGATCATGACAGAGCGGCCCGTTTTAGCACCATCTTTTACTCATCATAAAATGGCAGCCACACTGCTTCTTTTTCTCCCCACACCACCATATCCAGGCAGCTTCCCAAATGTCCTTTCTGCTACTAGCAGCCTTGACGTTGATTTCCACCGTTTTAGGCTGGACGTTAAAGAATCCTCCACCGTTCTGTTGGCAATCAACACGAAATGTGATCTCTTTTGGTGACTCGTATACCTCCTCCGTAAAGTTTTCTTCATATATTCTTTCTATCTCTCTGAGATACTCCACTCACCAATGCGTACTTCAGAACTTCTCCGGAGCCGACTACTCAAACAACTCTATCAAAACATGGGAGCTCCCCATCATTCTGAACTACGTAAGTTTGCCTAAGTAATTTTTTCTTAAATCGTCTTACAGTAACTCCTCCACAGACAGGGTATGGATATACTCAACCGAACTGGGTCCAGATGCTCACCGGTTGCGAGCAAGGATATCCTCAAGATTGCTTTCCTCACAGTCTGTACGACATGGCATACCCTGGTGCAGATGTCAGTGTCAACTTGACAAAACGGCACCATCCTTGGACTGTTAATATGGATGAACAAGTCGCCAACTGGACGGAGCGAGCTTCGAAAGAGATCGATTGGATACCCAACAACACCTTGCGAGTCTTCCTCATACCCTTCCTTACCCTAGCGTCTGATCCAGTCTCAAATTTTCAGAGCAGTATTTTGGATTGGAGTAAATGATGAGGGTGATACGCTTTTATTACAGAACGCTAGTATCCCTACCCTCTTCGAAGACATCCTCGGTACCGTCATCTCTCTCGCAGAACAAGTCTACTCCACTGGGATCCGCTCCTTCCTCTTCCTCAATCTCCCACCACTGGAGCGATCCCCAAATAGGATCTTGAGTTACTCCAACTATTCTATCACCCATATCAACATCTGGAATTATGTGCTTTCGAACAACGTCGAGGCATTCAAGTTGAAACATCAAAATGACACTTGGGTTAAGTTGTTTGATACACATGCTGTGTTTGATCAAATCTTAGATCATCCTTCAGATTATGGGATTAAGGATATCACCGGCTACGTCAGTAGATTTTTTTTTCAACCTTTTGCGGATCACGGCTGACAGCCTCCTTGCGTCTGTCAAGTGTAACTTCAGCACGTAAGTGCTCTATTTCTACTTAAAGATCAGAATGAAACGTACTTACTCATATTCTTCCAGGAACCTCGACATCAACTATAACTACACAGCGTACGGCTGCTTGAACCCGCTCTACGACTACGCCTGGTTTGATGTTCATTTTTGTCCTGTCTTGCTTCTCGTCTGACCTTGCTCTCGCTTCTGCTTCAGGTTCAATGGAGGACATCCGAACTATCCCATCCACTACGAACTGGCCAAGCGCATCAACGCGAGTCTCTCTGCCGACTCGTTCTGTAGCTAGCAACGCTCTTGCGATCCATAAGGACGATTATAATGTCTATAGATACAGTACACCAAAACAATGCAAACATTTCATTAAACCGTCTCCTTCTTCTCATGCACCCCATCAGATGGTGGAAGGTCAGCGTCGTCCTCCGTCTGGCCGACCAACGCCTCCTTGCCATCATTGATGCCACGTATCTCAGCGTCGCTCATCGTCGGCGGAGGAGCGTTCCTGCCATCCCACTGCTCACCCCAGCGGATGATACAGCAGACCATTATAGCCCCCAGGATGCTCAGGCCGGCGGCGAAGGTGTTTGCCCAGCCGACGCCAATCGCGTTGATCATGGGCAAGATGCCAGCAGAGGCACCCTGAAATACACGACAAACCAATTTTTTTCAGCTGAATTGTATTGGAAAATTGCAATGGCCACGGAGAGAGTACTCACTGCTGAGAAGATGTATCGGACGCAGTTGTTCACTGCGATGACTTCTGAAGATCGCTTTTGGAGCACGTCGACAAGATAAGTGTTTGCCGAAGATAAGACGAGCATCAATCCAACACCTAAGATGAAGAGGAAGACCAGTGGGGGTGCCAGACCACCTAGAGTGCAGACGAGTGAATGAGTAAATGGCTCGACAGAGATAAAGCCACGGTGACACAGCTCATAACCGATAAATACCCACCAGCACCAGTTTGCATCAACCAGCCCGTAGCTAACAGTCCACCGGGGAGGACCAAAAACCCGCCCAGCAGTGTGGAGTACAGCCTGTCCTCTGGCCGGCGATACCCTCGCTTCTTGATCCAACGCGCGACAGTCTTGTCGGCGAGCACGCCGCCGACTCTAGAGCCGACGATGTTGCCGAATCCTTGGGGTAGGAAAAGGAGGCCAATGATGGCGCCGTTGGAGATATTGTACCGCTTCCCGAGTGTGCTCGCTGGTTTCAGAGGGTATGTGTCAAGATGAGTGCTCGAGAGGAATAGACAGAGAAATACTTACTGAGTGGGACAGTAACACAATAGATGGTAAGAAGGACGAAAGAGCTGTTGATCGACTAGACACGAAAGGGCTGGTCAGCGCGCAAAGTCAAAATTCGTGAGAAGCGCTTCTCAAACTTACACTCAGAAAGATGTGCGGCTTCATCAACAGAACGATGCTTGCAAACGGGTTAAACCAGAACATAACGGGTAGGTACTTCCTACCCTTGTCCCGTCGCGCTTTCGTATGTGGTACCTCGCCGTGCGACGTCTCAGGCAGGAAGAAGAGGGTGAGAACGAATGAAAGTGCGCCAATGCCAAACATGAGCCACTGCATCGATCGCCAGGCTGGGCGGGTGTATTCCTGGAGTATACCAGCGAGAACTGAGACCATTCCAACAGAAAGGCATGTCAGCGGCGCTTGTTAATGAAAACGAACCTGGCGCGACGGCGAGTCGAGTATATTGCAGAAAAGCGACACCACTCACCAGGCGCAATACAGGGCCCGATAACTACACCAAGGTAGAACCAGCCCATGGCTGTCGCCCGTTCGGTCGGGCGGAAGATGTCGCCCACGATGCCTGCCCCGATCGAGAGGACAGAGGACGAGCCGATGGCTTGTAAGATACGCGTGCCTATCAGCGCACCTAGCGTTTTGGAGAGCGCACAGCCGAGGCCTGTTGCCGAACCATCAGAAAACGTCTCAGTCAAGACAATGCGAGGTGGTCACAGGCTGCGCGGTACGCCAACCCGCGCGACAGCAACAGCAAACAAAAAAATAAACACCACTCACAGCCGGCCATAAACAGCGGGAGCGAAACGAGCAGAATAAATCTTCTTCCATAGAATTGTGCTGCGGGTGCCCATATCAACGGCGCGACACCGAGCGAGAAAAGAAAGATAGCGACGGTGTAGTCAACGACCTCAGAGGATGTTTGGATGTCTGATGCAATTTGAGGGATCGACGGGTTGAAGGAACTGCTAGCGATGGCTGAGGAGAAGGACAAATCAAGAAGATAGATGGGGCGCGTGAGTCCACTGTAAAGATAAGTAAAGCAAAGCGGAAAGGGACGCACGACCGGTCAAACCAGCCAAACTGGTAATTGCCAAGATAAACATCTTCCTCTTGTCTGAGAAATACAAATACAAACACATCAGAAAGCTTATAACAGACTCCTCTCGATAAGCAGAACGTACAACTGTACTTGTCATATACGTCAGGCGCAGGGGCGTCGACCGCTGTCGCTGCCTCTGCCTCTTTCAGATTGTCGCTCGTCTTTAGGATGGTGTCGTCGTCCAAGGGGACTTCATTGAGGGTGGGAGATTCTGATGAGGACATCTCTGCGGGAAGGAAGTGGAGAGAGAAGATCGTGGTCGACCGTCACCTCGTCAGGAATTTTTGACTCGAAAGGCGGACGAGCGCGAAAATAGGACTTTGGTTCCTTCGCTCCGTTTTCGCTTGACCGGCATTCCATCGCTTGGGTCGAATATTCCATACGGCCATTTACAAATTGAACCTGCTGCTGATAAGACATCACTCAAGTCACTTTCATGGGTCAAAGATATCGCTAGGTAGTCCAGCTTGCAAGTGTCGCATTGAAAAAGATTGGGGGTGAACAAGTCTCATATAAAATCACTCCGTCTCCCCGTCATAAAATCACATCTCCACATCCTCCTCATGAACAAGTCTCCAACAAAACGAGTCGCAACCTTTTTCAGCAAAGAAGAAAGAAGCGACCAAAAAGAAGGAGCCAACAGAAAACCGGGTATCGTCGATCATGAGGGTTGTGGGTTAGGGAAACAGAGAATGTGAATTTTTGGTGGTTCGACATGAATGTGGAGTGATGTTGTGTGAGGTTGTTTAAGCTGGAGCAGAGGTACCCTCGGCGAAAGCGTAGGTAAGGCCACACTGAAGTAATCCAACGGAAAAACGGAGAGGTGAGCTCAAGCTGAACAAGCACAAAGACCATCTCACGTCACAAGTTTGTGATCAAAGCAGACCAAAAAGAAGAAATTTCTCACCTTTCCGCAGGTCTGTCTGTTGTGGTGGAAAGCCATGAAGACACCGGCACCGCACTCTGGTTGAGGGCACTCTCTTCTTAATCTCTTGATCTTTCCCTCGGAATCGACCTTGTAGTACTTGAGAATGGCCATCTTCACCTTCTTGCGCTTGTGCTTGATCTTCTTTGGGCTGAGAGAAACACCAGACGGATGTCAGTAAACCGTGGGAAAAAATGTTTTATTGCGACTAGCAAGAAAACGGATGACACAAAAGAGGTACTAAACGAAGACTCACGTGGTGTACTGCTTCTTCTTTCTCTTCTTAGCACCACCTCTCAATCTGAGGACCAAGTGCAAGGTGGACTCCTTTTGGATGTTGTAGTCGGACAAGGTGCGACCATCCTCGAGCTGCTTGCCGGCGAAGATGAGACGTTGCTGGTCTGGTGGGATACCTTCCTTGTCTTGGATCTTAGCCTTGACGTTGTCGATGGTGTCGGAGGACTCAACCTCGAGGGTGATGGTCTTTCCCGTGAGGGTCTTGACGAAAATTTCTGTTGCAAGACGAGGGAAGAAAAAAAAAGTTAGGTCCCTTGCACAGATTCAAAGCTGAGCACACAGCCCATAATGAATAGCAGAGAGGATCTACTTACGCATCTTGATTGCACTCTACTCAATGGATGAGATCCTAAAGGGCGATAGAGAAGGAAGTAAACGGGCTACGAAAAATTCTTCGAGCGACACTGCACCTTGTCTCCAGACGCAAAAGTTCTTGACCATTTTGGGAAATTACACTCTTTTTGATTGAAATGATTTAAAAGTTCTTCAGACCCATTAAGTGAGATGTAGAGAGATAAATGCTTATGAGATAGAATAGTTTTACTTGCTAGAAAAAATTGGGGGAGAAATCACTCAGCCAGCCTGACGCGCTACCCTCCTTGAACGCGACGTCTCTCAGCGAGGTCAGATCCATCATTCGAGCCAGTTTCCACCATCAGAGCAAACCTACTAGCAGTCCAACAGCAAATACGTTTTTTTTCCCAAGATGTCAGATAGCGAGATGATGGTTGATTCACCGGCTGTGGTGGACGACACGACGGCGACCTCGATGGACGTCGACCCACCTTTCAAGGTTGACAAGGGCAAATCAATTGCCCCGACGAGCTACGACGACAACCTGCCTTGGTGAGTATGCACCATACGAGTAAAGTTTATCCATGTGACAATATGCTGACTGTCTGTGCTCGGTTGGGCATTTGCAGGGTCGAGAAGTATCGACCTGTCACTCTGGACGATGTCGTTTCCCACAAGACAATCACCAGCACCAGTAAGTGACCTAAGAATAGAGGGGAAAGCCCTATGTACCTCTCTAACGTAATTTCCTGGTCGCTGTAGTCGAGAAGTTCATCGAGAAGCAAAGGTTACCACACATGCTCTTCTACGGACCTCCTGGGACGGGTAAAACGAGCACCATCTTGGCTGTAGCTCGTCGAATCTATGGCAAAGATGTCAAGACCCAGACACTTGAAGTGAGTCTCGCCGAACTCCCTCCTTTTGGTCTCTCTGTTCTTGACAAAAGATGCTAAATACCCGGACGTTTCTATGTTCTGCCCAGCTCAACGCATCTGACGAGAGAGGGATCGATGTCGTCCGTGAGACGGTCAAGAACTTTGCTATGACTAAGTCGTTTGTTAACAAAGGGTTCAAACTGATAATCTTGGACGAAGCGGACATGATGACCCAGGCTGCCCAAGCTGCTTTGAGACGAGGTACGCTTTTTCTTAATCTACGCTCATTTCATTTCAATTTGAGAGAAACCTGACTGTATTTACTTGTGGGTTTGTTTGTACCTGTGGTTAGTTATCGAACAGTATACGAGAAATGTCCGATTCTGCATCATCTGCAACTACGTCAACAAAATCACACCGGCGATCCAGTCGCGTTGCACAAGGTTCAGATTCAGCCCTCTTCCTATCATTGAGGTCGAAAAGAGATTACAGGTCGTCATTGAGGAAGAGAAGTAAGTCGCTCGCTGCTCGCATCGTTGCTTCATCGAACGTCGATTCTTGTCCCGCGCCATCGGCGTGTACGAGTGTATGATAGAACACTGACTTCTCACACGGTGTTGTCATTGGTGTTGCGCTTGTAGAGTCAAAATGGATCCGACGGGATTGACGGCGTTGTTGAAGTTGTCCCGAGGTGACATGCGTCGCGCGCTCAATGTCCTTCAAGTGAGTGGTAACGGACCATCCTCGAGCACTCTTTCGGACGTCAATGACTGATATACCTCTTGTAATACCAAAGGCGTGTCATGCGGCTTATGATACTATCGATGAAACTGCTGTGTATAACTGTACGGGAACACCACACCCCGAGGACGTCAAGCGACTGATCGAGAGCATGATGAGTGACGAATTCACAACAGCATATACCTGTAAGCTTTTTTCTTTTTTTTTTTTACCTCAATCGTCTCTTGGTTTTTCGTTGACAGACCATTCTGACCTCTTTTCTTTGAACGGGCACAACAGTCATCTCACAGCTGAAAATGGACAAAGGCCTCGCCCTCTCGGATCTTCTCCAGAGTGCATATGATTTTATCGACTCGGTCGAGTTCACAGACGCAGCCCGAGTCTTTTTGCTCGACTGTTTAGGAAACACGGAGTAAGCGAGCATATGTGCCTTTTTCTGCCCGTCGTCGTATGTGCACACAGCTGACACAAGACCATGCTTGTTGTGCGTAAAATTTAGACACCGATTGAGTCTGGGTGGGAGTGAGAAGATGCAGCTCACAGGATTGCTGGGCAGCTTCAAGATGGCCGTTGAGATTAACAGTCGAAAGTAAAAGGGGGTAGCAAATTTGATATAGGACAAGACTCACTACGCACGATTAATCTTGATATGTTGTTCTTTTAGCTCACTTCCTTTCGTCTGCACCTAATTGGACCTCGCAAGATGGCAGTTGTGGGACTGCACTTCAAAACTCAAGCGTATACAAGAGTCCCACGTAGTTTTTTAATTTTTTTTTTTTTTGGTTTGGACAGCATAGTAATTGATGCTTACTGAGTTCACTAAACATCCAGTTGCAGAAGAAGTCGTCGCTGGTGTCGAGTCAGTCGAGCTACCTGCAGTTGCGGTCAATACATACCTTCCAAGGGGTGCCTGTCTATACGTCGGTGCTTACGACAGCCCCTTAGAGGTCTGCTCTCAATGTTCAAAAATATTTCTTCGTCCCAGATCACTATGGTTCTTTGTATCAGATGATGAGAGACTCCCATACTGACGGGAAATTCAATGTACCTTTGGCAATTGCAGGCTGCCATCTCAATATCATTCACTTCTCCTCTTCACACAGCACTCTGTACTTCTACTCATTCCTCAGCAGTATAATCGGGTCGCTTGCAGCGATTGTATAGTTATTTAAAATGCCTTCCCTCTCACATCTCTGACTTTTGCAAGAGTCAGCACTACTGAGGAGGCCTAATTTTCATCTGCGAAAGCCTTTCAGTACAAATTACAAGATGTATATTCATAATATTTCTCGACCAGTCCCTTCTCACACCGAGCTGCCATATGTATCACCCTTCGGGTTTTTGCCCAGCGGGCCATCGATCTTCGCCGCATGCTTGTCAACCCCACCACTCAACGGGCTTCCAGCGCCTGACTTCTCAAAATCACCGCCAGGACCCTTGTTGGTTCCATCACTACCCTGTGAACCGATCTTGGGCTTCTCTTTGGCAGCAGAGGCGTTGGCTTGACCACCCTTGCCCTCCTGTGTTTTGTCCGCTGGATTACCGCCTCCAGCATCCGGAGAGACAGTCGAAGCTTTGGAAGGCTTGTCGGTTCCCGTTACTGGGGGATCTGGGCTACCGTATCCCTGGTGCGCGAGAGCAACGCGACTGGTCGATATAAAACGCGATGGTTTTGGGAGGGAGAGGAGAGCGGTGTTGGATCGACGCGTGATAGAGGTGAACATGATGGCTAAGTGTGTTTAATGTACCAATGTAGAGTTGTGAAGAAGTGTTAGTTGGGTTCAAGAAAAAAAAAGTTGTGTTCGACCTCCTCGATTTGCGACGGTGGAGTGCATCACTGTGGAGTCGATCGGTTATGCTATCATCACGCCAAGATTTGAAACGTTCATAAAGATCAATCGCCAAACTATTTCCTTTTGGTTTATCTACTTGGAGATAGTCTGTACTGCTGCTGCTTCAGTTGCTAGCATCTCGCGAGCCTTTTCAAGGGCAATCGCATCCAGCTGTGCAAACGAAGAAGGCAATCAGCAACAAATATATCGGGCGTCACATCAGATAACATCATTTACCTGCATCTCCTCCCATTTCTCTTTCTCCATCCTCAAATACTCAGTGTCGTCCCACTCTCTCCACTTCAATCGGTTGAATGCTTTGATGATCGATATCAGTTGATCGTCCAGTGGTTCACCTTCAGGAATTTTGGCAATCTCATCTACTATTTCCGACGCTTCAGCTGTTTCGTCGACCCACTGTAGTTTTTTAAACAACGGTTGCTGTCAGCAATTATAGGGCGGGACAAATTGAGTGCGCCGATGAGACGGACCTGGTGAGAAAAATCCTGTCGACGCCTGTGAATAGCGTAGAACTCGACAAGACCCCAGACCTGGAATTGTTAAGAGAATGGCAGGGGTAAGTGAGGCCACAAGAAGTATGAAATCTAAGCAAGTGAGAAGTCAAGAAGGGTGGTACTGACGGTAGCAAGCTGACAGCTGTAAATTACAACCTTCTGCATAAAATCGTACACATTGTTCCTCTGAAAGAAGCTGTGGGTTTTTGATTCGGGTATTGGATCCACCCTGTGGGTCTTCCTGGGTTCGTACTTGGGTGGTGTGTTGACGGCTCTGGGTTTCGGTAAAGGGGAAGCATGGGAATGCAGCGATTCCTCAGCTGCTAATCGCTGCCTTGACGAATGGAATGACCTTGATAGTGTCGAGAAGGTTGAGATTGAGGAGGAGGAGGAAGAGGAAGCTGAGGCTGTTGTCTGGTAGAAGGTCTAAGAAAATCGGAAAAGTGTATTCCAGTCAGTTCCCTGAGCTATAAAATTCACAGAACAGTCTGAGCTGGCTTACCTTCGCTGCAGAACGAAAAGACATGATGAATTTCTGCTGGTTTCAAGCTGTAGTCAACGGACGAAGGCAACCCGTCAGCTCGAGATTTTCTGCGCTGCCTGCCTTAGTGTGGCGAACTGGCAGGTTGCTGGGTTTGCCAGGAGTTCTATCAGCACCTCTAGCAGCTACTCAATTGATTCCAGTGGGCTAGAAACGGCATTCCGCTTGGTTTGTAGATTTACCGAAGGTGAGGGACGCCCTTGTCTCTTGAGCGCAACTCGAATCTTGCAGCGAGGGAGGACCGACTGGATGAGAATTACATAATTACAACACTGCGTTAAAATGCTATAGGAAAAAAAAGTGAATCCTAGAAAAAAGAAAGACGTGATGTTATATCTTAAATCTAAGGTTAATGTCAAGAGCGCTAAACAGAAAGTGAGAGAACCGTTCGGTCTCACAAGTGGGCAGCGGTGAAATCTTCCAGGGGCTTCTCCACCACTGCACCGTTAGATCCATTGTAGATCTCAAACAAACTCGGACCTGTCCCTCCAGGTAGACCTTTGAGGCTCAGCTCTATATTCAACATTTCGTCCTTTAACCCCCTCCGTGCCATCGCATCGACGTCCTTAGTTAACGTCGATATTATTTTCTACAAAGAAAAGAGAAGATGATGTGTGAACAATGTGATCCATAATGCAACCATCACCGGGTTGTGAAACGAGGGACTTACTTTAAATTTACCGTCTACCTTGTTTACCATTTCAGCGGCTTCAACACTCGCTGAGAATCGTCCATCTCGTCCACTCAAAAGCAACGATTGAATCTTGACGTATACCTCCGACAGTAGATCCATGAGTGTGGGCAGGACTTGCAGGTAATCAAGGCTAAACGGCTACAGTAACCACAACAATCGAAAGAGGAGCGACAGGGAAACCAATTTGCTCAGTCCACCAGAACTAAAGAGGAGAACAACCAGGACTCACCGTGTTTGGAGATACCAAGTAGCTCTCTCCATCGCCACCAAACGAAGTCGAGAAGTCACCAATTCCCGGGATCGATGGCCGTTTTGCTTTTGAATTCCCACCCTTGAAGATATTCTTGACCTTCACACTTCCACTGGTCCCACTTGAGCCACCTGCATTGCTCAGCGTCCCACTGGCCTCCGCTGCTTCGTATTCTTCAAGTAATTTAATCAGAGCTTTGAGGAAGTCCAGAGGGGTAGAGATATCAAGTAGTGGTGCTATACTCATTCCCAAAAGTGAGTATGTAATGGATCTGTTAAATAACGTGGATCAGAACGTATGGTATAAAGCAATTGTTTGTTCTTGGAAATCGCGTACCGCATCCGAGCTTTCGCAGGATCGATGCCCTCTGTCACCAAGTGGGCATTGATGCGTATCGAGTTACACCAATGAAGCTCTCTGTTGACATAAAGAAGGATTAGAGGTTGTGTTCAGGGTTCGTTTGCGAGCGGTCTGGGCTGAGGTACTGACCCTTCGTGGCTTTTGCTCATATATCTGAATGTTGTCCTTCTCTTCTGCACGAGCCCTTCCAGACTACCAGACGGTAGACTACTAAAATAGGTTCCATTGTGTTGCTGGTGAGAGGATATTCCACCAGAATCAGCGGAGAATGTCGAGTGTGTCGACGACATGGTGTTCTCCCGCTCCCGATAGTAGCTTGACGCGGACATTGATGAGCTCGATGGCGGTGGTGGGAGTGGTGCTTGGTAGGCAGAAGGTGGCGATGCTGCCTGGCTGAGACTGTTTAGCTGTGAGCTTGACGGAGTACGAAAAGAAGAAAGGAGGTTTGATCTTTTGTAAGGAAACGCGATAATTAAGACGTCAGTCTGGCGAAGAGTAGATCAAAGCAAATCAGAGTGACAGCTTACGCTGATGATTTTCTCCTCATGCCCTGTTGTTTTGTAGCCATGCTGATAGGAGGGTGGGCTAGGTTCATTGCCGTTCGTCTGTTCTCGCGAGGGCGATGCTGAGAAAGCCTAAAGTCTCAAGTGGATGACACTGATCAGGTTGCTCTCACAGCAAAATGTAGTATCTGATATCTCGACTTAGTTAGAAAGAGACCATTTGTGAACGAGGTAGAGCTGTCAGCTATGTTTGCTTGAAAATCTCCGCCCGATGGATGGAACCGTTAGCTCACCTCGTGAAAGTCTCCCCAGGTTCGAAGAGATAACTCGATCTTACAGTACCAATCTGACCTGAATAGCCTGTTGATCACTCCGGACAGCCTCTGATAAACGAGCAGAGACAGCGAATAAAATCGTTGAATTGGGCTCGAACATGACACGAACCAAGTAGAAAACTAACCTTCGCCTGACAGGATCTGCTGTCGACCCTGGTTGGTCAATCGAACGAGCTGATTCTACACCTGGCTGACCTACGGCTGTGCTTCAATAGGGCTGCAAGGTACCAGCAGAGCCCAGATCGATGTCGGCAGAGAGGAAATGGCGCGGGCGCGACGTTCAATTTACAGTTCGAGGTAAATGATATGTGTCGCCAGATTAAGTGAGTTTCTAACAAACGAGATGAGACCCACTCTCTATTCGGAAAGGGCTCGTCCGATTACCGCTCACGAAGAAAATCGACATGCTCGGAGAAAGAGCACTCGGCTGAAGAAAGGCAAGTAACCTCTGACTGCCATTCGACTGTTGCAAGAAGAATGGGCCCACCATACGTCAACAGTCCCCTTGGGTCCAGTGTGTCAACTCCTAGAGGTGAGTGCCAATCTCGACGGATGCCTGGTGCTTATGAAGCTGTATTCGACTGGTCTGAACTCTTCTCAACTTGATACCTTTCCAGCTGCACCTGGCCCACCGCCTGAGGTCATCCTTGGAAGGCACGAGAACACCAAGATTGCTCAGTCTGTTGACTATCTGAAAGTAGGTACACGAGTGCATCGGACGGATTGGCTCAGATTAACAGGTCGGAAGTGTCGAACGGTTTCGCTGATTTTTGTTGTATGGCCAGGCACTCAAAGGAGCTCCTATCAGATCTGAAGATTTAGCGTTGGCAATTGGATGGGATGAACTCATTTACTCGACCCTTCTACCGGATTCACCGACACAAGCCCTTGCTCAACTCATTACACACCCTCGAGTCATTCACGACTCAAAGACGAACCTTCTCAGCTACAAGACTGACTTCAATCTTGGCAGTAAAGAAGAAGTGTACAATACTGTGAAGCTGAACAAGGATAAAGTCGCAGGTGTCAGCGTCAAGATGATGAATGACTCTTGGCCTGGAACTAGGGCTGCAATCGACGAACTAGGTTAGTTCCTTTTCTCAGATGGGCTCGTGTCTGATTTTCGCAGTTATCAGTTTACCAACATAATTTGTTCTTTTCGTTTCGGACAGAGGCTGAAGGACAGGTGTTGGTCATGCGAGTCAAAGGTGCGAAGGAGGGACCTGCAAAACAAGTCTTCCTCAATGAGATCACTAGAGAAAGAGGCGGAAAGCCTGTGAGCGCTGGTACGTTATTTTCTGAATCAATAGAATTTCAACAACGGCGTCCGATTTTTGACCCGTCCTTGAATGCAGAATTTCGAAAACTTTGGGACTCGTTCACCGTTCCAGAGGATATCAAGAAGGCGCTTGCTCAGAGCGACCTTCAGGAGTCGAATATCGATCCAGATTCAGTCACTGCAATGCCAGTTCAAGGAAAGAAGAAAGGAAGGAAAAGTGGTGCCAGAAAAGTCAAAATCACCAGTGCGCTTATTTTGTTCATTTGTTTCCATCTTCAGAAACATTTGACTGAAGCTCTTTTTATACATCTCTGCTCCTAGATGTCCACATGTTGGATCATAATATCGACTTATCCAGAGATAGAGTTGACTTGACGGGCAACAACCCAGTTCGAAGATAACGTGGTTGGTCCTTCTCGACTTACATCCCGTTTACTTTTTTTTATATCTGGTGCTTCCTTACATATCAGCGACCATAAACGAAAAATGAAAAATTAAGCAAAGTGTATCCTTAGTATGTAGATGTGTTGTATGTATTGGATGTGAGGTCCACTGACCGATGAGACGACGGCGCAAGAAAAGCATCTGTCCACCTTGCTGTTGACCATCATAATCGTCATTCTTTTAGGAAGGATCAGATTCTTTTATTCGTGCTGGACAAAGTGCTCGCTATTTTTTCTAGATTTTGTAACCGATGTGGACCTCGTCGCAGGACAGCGTTAAGGTTTGGTTATATCGACCACCATTTCTCCTTTCTGACGCTTCTTTTTATTTCGGATCAGGTAGCTACGGCTCCTCCACATCTCATACTGAAGGTCAAAATTCTTAGACTTGTTTTCACTATAGTTGAGGGTACATATGTTTGAGGAAAGTCTCCTTTCGTTTGTTTTGACTTTGATCTCATGCTCTCAGTGAAACTTTGGCTTTTTCTTTAGGGGGTGGGGCTTAGAGATTTTAAGTGACTCCTGTCTCATAACAACGTAAGTCCAATCAGCCAGAGATTAGTTGAAGATGTTACGGAGACTGAGTAAATTGCTTATTTTACCAACACATCTCCCGCGCGACAGTACCGTGCGTTCATCTCACAGTGAGATCAGTTCGTTGCTAACTTTACATTGTTCCCCTTATATAGGGAACTAGTTTGGGTGATGGGAGGTTGAGTAAGATTACGATGACTGGCCCTCTGCGAGTCCGTCCCAGTGCGCTTCTGATGGAATACAGCGGGGTCGTTGTTTGACGTAACAAAATAAACCCTAGCGTTTACCGGCTATCCATAACCTCTAGAATCCTGTACTAGACTTATTGGGTTTCCAGTCTGAGCCTTTTCAAGAATTTCGAATTTCTATAACTCAGTGTCATAGGAAATTTCAGCAGAAAGAATATCAACACGAGCCACCACCCTCTTAACAGCTAGAAATCTTCTTCATTAGGTGCAGGCTCGAGAGCACGAGCTAGGATGTTCTCTCAGCCTACCCCCAAGTCTTCTAGGAGAGCCCACAGAGCTCCTTCTCTCGCTCCTGCCTCGCCATCCCCAGCTCCTTCTCAATTTTTGCGACAGTCTTCACAACAACCTTCCAGGCTAGGTGCTAATGACGAGGAAGGTACTATCCGAGGATCTGAGTATGGTTTATCAAGGATAGAAACTGAGTCGATGATTGACGAGCAGAGGGAGCAGCAGCAGGTGGGAGGCACACTGCTGGTGAGGGATGATAGATACGCCGTGACATCCTTCGGTGTGATACCCAGAGAGGTTGAGCTAGTCCTCAGCTCTGCTGGTGAGCCCACTTGTAAAAGGTAGCTGCACAGATTTCGTCGGGCTGACTCGTCTGTTTTTTTCTCTTCATTTTCTGAACCAGATCTGTACACCACACCGCTTCGAGCAACTCTTTCACCCACGACGTCGTTCCTGACAGTTACGACTTTATCCCACCTGTATATATCTTCTTTCGTCTCTCGAACGGTCAACGCACATGCACCTTATTCACCTACGTGCTACGTTCTACCCCTCCCACGACCAACACCATCTTCCCAGTATTCTCCAATCCCTTCACTCTGTCAAACAATACTAGTAAAGCATTCTGGTGGAAGAGAACCAGGTGTACTAGCTGTGAGCCCGTCAGGGGAAGTTAGGTATTGGGACGAGGTGGGAAGCGCTCTTGTTGAAGGAGGTAGGCGGTGGACGGCGGGCGAAGTCAACAACTTGGCAGACGGTGAAGAAGTCACAGGTGTTGAGGAGATTGATAGTGGTCTCTACCTTGTCACCTCAACATATTCGCTGTACCTACTCACCCTCACCTACCCTGCTGGACGCCCTTCCTTGACTTGCCAACCTTTCACCAAACCATCGTCCCTACTTTCAAGGTTATTTAGCAACAGCTCCACCATTTCAGGATCTGACAAAATATTCGCTTATGTGTTGGGTCCTTCGGTCAGTTCGACACCTGGGCGGGACCTATGGGTCGTCGTGGGCAACAACTTGCAGCGGTGGAATGTGGTGAAAGGCGGCTTAGAACGACTGACAACACAACAATCCCTCTTGGATCCAATCAGCGACGCCCTCTTCATTGCTTCTCCTCCAACAGAAGAGTCTTATAAACTTCTGGAGCTCGAAATTCTCTCCATTGCGCTCTTACCACCATCTACCGCCGGATCGAGGGAGAATAATGAAGACTTGGTTGCGGTTCTCGTCTCGTACTACGATGATCTCAACAAACTTTCAGGATTGGGTCCCGATCAGGTTCCAAGGAAGAGCTTCGCCGTCGTTGTCTGCAGCTTGGGTGGAAATGGAATCGGAGTCGGAGGCAGCTGTAAAGTTGTCAGGATCGTGAGGTGTACACACAAGGCTGTAAGTTCGTTGATTCTATACTTCTGCTCCATCACTTCGCTAACTCAGCTTACGTCACAATCTTTTAGTTTGCTGATCCCAGACCGTTGCCCTCACCCAAACTCGCCATTCCACCGCACCAGCCCTGGACAGGCATGTCTTTCATCATCTTGCCAACTGATATCATTATACTCTCGCTCTCACCGAAAGACCCGTACGAAGAATCGTTTTCACTCAAATCGACGTCAGAGAACGCGTTCTTGGGCATAGGCCTCGATTCAGTCACTCAAACCAACGGCATCGCCAGGTCGTACGTTATGACTCGTGCCAGTGGTGTGTTGGAGGTACAAGTCTTGACGGATTCAGCTGGTGTCGTTGAAGATGTCAGTGGTAGAGGTCTGGATCGATCAACAAGGAGACTAAAGAACAAGCTCGAACAAGCTGTCTTCTTCGGCAACCGACCTGAAAATCCTCTCTCATTCGCCCTCAGCGCCTCATTCATCGGAAATCTATCACAAGCTTCATCCATAGTCTCTTCAGAAATCCTTTCATCCAACTCGTTCTACCTGAATAAAATTCTCGACTTGCGCTCTCAAATCTCTGACCGAATCGCCAAACTCGATGCGCTAGTTAATTTCATTAGCGAGAATGGTCTTCTCGGTGGTCTTAACCAATCCGTCAGGAGGACGTTAATGTGGAATAGCGAAAAGCTGGCTGCGGGGGCTGAGCTCTGGAACTATCAGAACCAGAAACTGGCGGAGGTCTTGGCTTACCCTGGAACTGGCAATAGGAGACCAGCGTCCCTTCTTGGGGACAGCATAGTCAGTTTTCTTGTTGACACCGGACTGGGTATGGAAGAGGACCCTGTAAGGTTCTTCTTCCGTCACAAGGTGAGTTTGGCTTCCAACCGTTGAAGTAAGAATAGGTCGTTGACTAGGTTTCGTCTTTGTTGATACTTGCAGCTTGACAGTCTGGGAAGCGTGTTGGTGAACGTCTTCAAGAGCATGAAGCAAACTATTGAGCATTCCAGCTCTACCGAGGCGATTTCTCAATGGCTGCTGGAAGCTAATCGAGTGATCTTGGTACGTCTCCGCTCAGCTCTGTTATTGCTGCCCATGCAAGATAGCTGACCAAACGTTTCTCATTGATCTAGGTCGCACTGAAGGCTGCTCTTCGCTACCGAGAAGTCAACAGCAACAGCTATGGCGTTGAGAGAACGACCTCGCCGAGTGAACCTTGGACCAGCACTTCATCGATGATTGACGCGCTCGAGTTCCTTGTCCTCACCACGGAGAAGCTTATTCACCAGAGAAGTCTCGAGTTTGGTTCATCATTGGACGAGGATTATGCAGCATTTGGAAACAGCTTGAGCGAAGGACAATCGGTGCAGAAGGAGTTCAAAGAACAGCTCTGCGATCTCGCAGCCGCTTTATTCTCGTCATTCGAAGACCGCATTCGGTTCCTTAAGTGAATTCGGTCATTACGCTGCTACAGTTATTCTATATCTCTAACTCTTTGTTTAATCTTTAGCACCGTCCGTGATGGCACCAACGACCGCGATGCATTCGCCTTGAGAGATAGATACCTCGACGTCCGACCTCGCGTCATCTTACCGTTGGTGAAGATTGGCCAGGCCAGTAGAGCCTTCCAACTCGCTGAACATCATCAAGACTTCCGGTCCCTCGTGGAATTATGCAACATCCCGGAAGTTGGCACCCCTGCCAAAACTCAATACTACATCGACCAGTTCCAACACGAATTTACCGTACCCCTCTACGAATACTACATTCAGAAAAGTAGGTTTGCTCTGATTTGTTGCCTTATTCCATGTAATCTTAGATTCGTTTTTCTGTGTAGACCAACTTCATACATTGCTCAGCCAAGACGAAATCTACTCCAAGTTGCTGTCGGACTTCTTCCTGGTCAATGATTACTCTCGCATCGCTTGGATGCACAGCATTGCTACCAAGGATTTTGGCGATGCTTCCGAGTTCCTATTCCAGGAATCTCAAAAGGAAGATAACCTCAGGAAAAGGAAGCTCATCGTTAGCATTGGGAAGCTTTCGCAGGTTGTCAGCATGACGAACGACGGACATGCTACGGAGGCAGATCTCGCCAAAGTGGATCGTGAGTAATTTCTTATTTTCGGATTTGCCATATCCTTTATACTGACATGTGTTTGACGAGAAGGTCTTGATGACCAGTTGGATCTGATGTCGGTACACGAAAAACTGAGAGCACTGTTTGAGCTGACGTTCAGCAACAAGACAGGCGTCTCACGTATGTCTATCGAGACTAAAGCTCAAATTGCTAGGCAGGAGCTAGCTTCTGGTTTGGAAAGTCGTCCTGCGATGCTTCAAGTAGGTCTCATTTTGGCACCGTTCATGAAGACCACCATTGTGACATTTATCTGCTTCATTAGCTCTTCCTCAAGCTTGCTCAAGATCTTCTGCAAGGAAAGTATTTATCAGTAGAAGATCTTGTGGACCTGATGACGCTAAAAGACAACCGAGACGAGGAGCAGATCCATGACTTCGCGTCGGCCATGGATGTTCTGCGTCGAGCTGAACTTCCAGAAGGTCGATCACAGTTTGCTGTTCAAACTATCTGGAGAAGAGTTTATATCAGAGACGAGTGAGTAAAGTTGTGTTGCTCTTTCACCTAGCGTTCTTGCTGGAAGTTGGTTCCTTCTCTAGTTGGACGTCGTTGAGAAACACCACCAATTACTCAGATGAACAAGTCAGCCAACTACTGCAAGACACCGCTCTGTTTGCTACCTTTAAGTCCCTCCAAGGTAAGCCTAGCAGCTCCCATTGGATAAACTTCGTTCCTGACTCGCGCTTGTTTTCGTTTACGGTTTTGTAGCTTTGACAGACATGCCCACGGTCGCGCCTTTACAAGCCCGTCTCGGATCTGTATCGGAAGAAGTTGCAGCTAGGTTCACTTCTGCAACGGCGGAGGAAGTGAACATGCTCGTCTCTGACTATGCGATGGAAGACTCTATATTAGCCCAAAGCATTGAAGCTGGAAACCTATCGGAACTGGCGGTTGAAGTACAGAGGATGAGTGAAACGATAGTGTAACTTCTTTTTGATAAATAAGTCGTACGGAATATGTTACTTGTTTCTTCCCTTCCTTAACGTCAACTAGGGCAGGTAGTCGTGATGCTGTGGCGTCTCTCGAAAAATTGAAGATATCCATGACACTGCTTTCATCCCGACAAGCACATATTCAAACCCTTTTGAAAAATTCGAGAATATGAGTGGTACGTTTAGGATGGCTATAGAGTTGGTGTACTTCTGGAAGCTGACTCAGAAATTCTGCAGGTTTGACGCTCGCACAGTCTCTTGCTCTTCTGAACGATCCAGCTCCCAAAGGTCAGTAGCATCCAACGTCTATGGAGTTACTGAAGAAGTTACTTAACAGTTCTACCTGTAGATTACGATCCGGAGGAGAGCTTCTCAGCATTTAACAAGGTCGGCGGGCAGGGGGACGACTCTGAGGATGGAGACGAGGTCGATGGAAACCAAGGACGGGAGCATTACATTGAGGTTGGGTAAGTGAAACTCTTTAGAGCTGCCTCACGTATGGATTGAACAGGAATTTAACTGTCGTGTGCTCTGTAGTCCGTCCACATTGAGGTCCAGCAATAAGCCACCACTCACAGACCCCAAGTACGACGGGGCGAAGTCCTCCAGGAGAGCAATATTCGACGATGATGAAGACGAAGAGGACGAAGAATTCGGTGACGAGGATGAAGACAGTGAGGACGAGAATATGAATGAACATGATGAGGAAGATGAAGAAGAGGTCAGTGTCCCACTATTTCATTTGCGCTAATTCCTTCGATACTGACCTCTGTCCTACAGGATGACAGCGATGATGATAAGATGGTGTTTTCTGATGACGGTGAACAGAGTGAAGAACAAGAAGACGAACCTCGGAGGTCCAGTGGGAAATTCGGAATCGCAGCTTCAGCTTCACCTCCCCCTGAACTAACATCAGCATCAGCAGAAGCCCAGCAGATCATATCCTCCCTTCAGCAGGCGCGGTCGTCAGATATCACAAAAGGTATCGCCGTCAAATCCCAACTAGATCTCTTTTCGTCAATCCTTCCTGTCAGAATCCGACTTCAGAAGGGCCTCACTGCTGCAGGATCTCTGCCTCAGCGGAAGGATAGATTCAAGAGCGAGAAGGAGAAGGAGTTAGTTGATGACATCTTCGTCGAGCTGAAGACGCTCTCAGAGGGACTTTTCGAACTTCGTGAAGGTCTGTCCCGTATCAACTGGACCGAATCAACACTCCCAGCATCAAAACGGCAGCGCTCTTTGTCACCTTCCGCCTACATTCCATTGGCTACCTCCGATTCGATTTCCATATCGGACGCACAACATCCTTATCTCCTCACCACCCTCAACAAATGGTCCTCAAAGATCCTTCAGGCGCAAGGTCTTTCGGGATCACTGCTGCAGAAGGACAAATTCAAGAGTGTGAAAGTCGGTGTTGTTGATCAAATTGAAGTGGCCCTTGCTGGTGAGGAAGGAAGATCGAAGTACAAGAGGGCGAGAGAAGACGGGGACTCGCTGTGGGATGACACGGAATTCTACCAAGGACTGTTGAGAGAAATCATCGAGAGGAAAGGAGGCTCGGCCTGTAAGTCCGATATTCTCTTTTCACCTTTCGGCCATTCATTGAAACATTTCCTTCATCTCTAGCTACTTCCGCCATCGCTGCTCCCACTCACTCTAACTTTATGCCTCGAGCTAAGAAGGCGACGCTCGATACCAAAGCGTCTAAGGGACGTAAGCTGAGATACACGTCCCAAGAGAAGATCCAAAACTTCATGGTGCCCATTCAGCTGCCTGCGGGAGGATGGCATGAAGAGCAGATTGACGAATTGTTCGCAAGTCTGTTGGGCAAGACCATCAAGATGACGGGTGGTGACGAGGACGACAACGCTGGAACCATGGAAGAGACCCAACTTGACGGACTTAGGATGTTTTGATCTCTTTTTAAGTTGTTTCGCATTCCCCATCTAAAAGGTCGCATGAGCAAGGTGTTGTATGTGTTTTCCATCCCAGCCAAAAAAGATTGAGTTACAGCGAGAATTTATATTTGATGCCCGATGGGAGGAGAAACCATTGCTCTGGGGATTAAAATACCGCAATATGTACTTATATACGAGAAAGCAGAAAAAAAAATGAAACACAAAACATCCATCACGTTTCATTAGTCAGCCTCGCTTCTACACTCTCCTCGCATCGATCCAGCTCTCCTCCATGTCACTCGACTCTCTAGATTCACCGTTTTCACTGCTTCCACCATAGCCCGATCCGATGGATCGAGGAGGTGCCGGAACCTGCTGGGCAATCGAAGGCTGCTGTTGCAACGGAGGAGTTGGCAAGGGTGGTGCTGCCGAAGTTGCTTTGAAGGCTGCAAGCTGTTGTTGTTGGATGACAGGGCCGATGCCTCTGAATGAGAGGGAGAGGAGGAAGGTGAGGAAAGGCGAGGGGAGGAGTGGAGCGAAGAGCGTGTACGTCCAAGCTAGCACCAGAAAAGTTAGCCCGACTAGAAGGCTGAAGGAGCAAAAAATTTCGATAATGACTCACATCCAGACCCAACGGACGATCTTCCACCGAACCACCAGTTCAGTGGACTATTTCCCTTGATGATCGCCTTGTACACCTTCTTCTGCAGAACCTCTACCCCGCTTCCTTTTCTCGCTGAGCCACTGAAAGTCTTTTTGACCGACACGATGACGTCCCTGAGTGTCTTCTTCTTGTCCGACGAGGCGAGCAGCGATAGCTCGCTCTCCTTCTCCGAGACAACGCCCACATCGATCATCTTGACGTTAACCTGCCTTCCATGAGCATCCATCTTGAGCTCCCTTGACAAGACGTCGAACGCCGCGTTAGCAGCGGCAGTTGCAATCGACATGCCGGAGTGGTATGGAATCGCGAGGGAGCCTTGCGCTGGGAGCAAGGCGATGACAGACTTTGTAGGGGATCTCGACGATTTGAGGGCTGGGACGAGCGCCGTGACGACGCTCAGTGGAGTGAAGACGGATGGTTGGAGGTTTGGTGAAGATGAGCTACCAGCTGTAGTGAGGGAAGTGGGTGAAGGGATAGGGAGCGACAAGCACGAGATGACAGACGTCAAGGATGGGAGGAGGTTCGCTGGCGGGTAAGGGTCGCCGGGGACGTTGATAGGGAAACGAAGAGTCAAGACAGATTGGAGAGAGCGGACAAATGCAGGAACGGCCTTTGAGTCCAATGGGTCGAGTATCAGCGCCCGCAAATATCCTTTTGCTTTGCCTTCCAGCTCCTCGACTGCGCTCAGGCTCGAGACGGAGCAGACGACGATGAAACCCTTCTGTTCCAGATGAAGAGCAAGTGGGAAGCCAAGAGGAGTTGCGTCTGCCCCTAGGATGACTATGGGAGCGAGAAAAATGTGGATTAGAAGGTGTCATACGACGAGCGACGCGCGAACGAAGTACATGTAGAGAGCGTGTGGGGAATGGTTCACAGAGGTGAAAGGGGTTTCAACTTACCGATAGCTTCCTTACGGTATCCATCTTTACCCTTGATTGGTCTAGTAATTATTGCTTCACTTTTACCGCTGATCAACCTTCTTCCAGAAGACGGCGGTGGGGTGGATCCAGAGAGTGTATAATACAACCTGTTTCTGCCGTCTTTACCTAAGCCAACCAGGGCGATACCACCAATGATAGCGGTAGTGGTTGCGGCTGTTGTCACTGGGTGGGATGAGACGAACTTGGAAGCTCTGTCATACGTTGAAGCTGGGAGTGATTTAACGACAGGCGGCGGAGGAGGAAGAGGCGTCGACTTCAGGGAAGGGAAGGCAGGAGCACCGTATCGATTCAAGGAATCATCTATTGACAGGAAGCAGTATGAACATTAGTTTAGGCTCTCTCGACATACCAGATGTTCTACTCACAGATGTCAGCAGAGGTCGACTGAGCGACAGAGACAGTCCCCTGCACTCTCTCCCATATGATAATGGGAACAGACGAGATATCAGTATTCATTACAGCTTCCCTGATTTCATCCAGCGAGGGCAGGTCGAGAGATGGGAAGGGCATCTCGTTTCAATTGTGTTCAAAAACAGACAACAACGCTTTGAAATTTTGGGATGGAAATTGCACTTGACGGTTGGAAGGACGAGGGAGGACACCTCACCTCCTCGGCAGGACACTCGACCCTCAACTCAAATATCTTCAAGGGCTTCGAAAATCTGACAAGAAGATAAGAACTTGGGGGATCTATTCGGCTCATAGGCAGCTCATAGGGGGGGAATGACGTCTAAATCGATGCTGCTGTCTGTTCCTATCTCGACGTTGAGCAGGGACTTCAGTTTGACGACAGCGACCTTAGCCAGATCGTTCAGCATTCCGCTCCCATTTAGCGGCAGTGCCAAAACCAGCTGTAGATACTATTCTACAAATCCTCCTGATACATCTTATCGTCGTATCCGTCAGACCCCCAGACCTTCTTCAGCAGCAGGACGACATAGAACGGCGCCACCAGCAACTCGACGGCCCGTAGTTCCTCGATACGAAGAGCCAGCAATTGATGAAGTTGAAGTCATAGTTCCTGAAAACCCGAATGGAGTGTTGGGACATTCTCATTCTGGCGCAAAGCTGCTGCAACAGCCTGCTTTAATGTGAGTAGCAGCCCTTCTTTTACGTCAATCGACGTCAATTTCAACTGATCCAGGTCATCCTTTTCAAATTTATAAAGTGTAACAAGACAGATTGAAATGCTCAACATCTTTGCCGGGTTTGAACAAGCCAATAAGTACAGTATCTGCAACGCTCAGGGTGAGACCGTTGGCTTTCTCATGGAAGAAGACCAAGGCTTCGCCTCCACACTCTCCCGACAGCTCTTACGGACTCGCAGACCGTTCAGGGCTTCAATACTCGACCTCGATGGGACACCCATCCTGTGGTTCCGTCGGCCGTTCCAGTGGATCAACTCGCGCATATATGTACATGCTTCTGGTCTCATCACCAGAGGTGATAGCGAGGGCAGTAAGATTGTTGGTGAAGCCCAGCAGCGTTGGCACCTATGGAGGAGGAAGTACGACTTGTTTGTCAATGGCGACGATGCGGCTAGCAACGAGCAGAACTTCAACCAGTTTGCGGCTGTCGATGAGCCCTTCCTCTCCTGGGAGTTCTTTCTGAAGGATCCAGAGGGTAACGCGAGGGCGAGCATATCCAGGAACTTTGGTGGTTTTGCTAGAGAGGTAAGCGCGTAACTCGACAATCTGTGACGATCGAAGCGACCCATAATGATTGACACATATCATTATGTTCACCGCTTTTACACCTCAGATCTTCACAGACACCGGAAGCTATGCTATACGCTTCGATGCTGTCTCAGAAGAAATCGCAAATGCTCGGCAATCACCTTCTTCCTCATCGACCTCCTCGTCCACAGCTGCCTCAGCCCAAATGCTTCCCCCTCGCAGCTCGGGCCTTACGCTAGACGAACGCGCAGTGACGCTCGCCATGGCAGTCTCTGCTGATTTTGACTACTTCTCCCGCCATTCGCAAGGAGGAACAGGAGGCTTCTTCCCCTTCCCTTTCTTTGGGTTCGGCGGAGGTGAACTCGCGGGCGGTGAAGTTGCTGCTAGTGAAATCGCCGGTGCTGCTGGAGAAGCGACGGTGGCCGAGGAAGAGGGCGCTGCTAGTGCTAGGGCTCGCTTCCCAAACGCAGAAAGCGAGGAGGCGCAGGCGGGTGAAGGTCAATGGTGGGAGAATCAGTTACCCGAAGATGAAGAAATAATGGAGGATCCTTGGGCTGGACCAAACAAGGGGGAGGGCGACTCTTGGGGAAACTGGGGAGGAAGTGACAGTGAAGGCGAAGGATGGGGGATTTAGACAGGATCAGTTACTGTACAATTCAGAACATGAAAGTATTTCTAGTTGCTACGTCGTTAGATTTGTTATAGTGAGGTGTTAGTTTGACACACTATGACATGCAACCCAAAAGAGCTTTGATCAGAGTTATCTTACACAGTTGAGGAGAAACGAGGTCAAGGAACGCAAAATAGCATACATTGTAACTACTTCCGATATCTGAACTGAATGAGATAATCGGTGAAGAAATGTAATGATATTCCAGCGGCGCATGCGATGCCACCGCTCAACACTGCGTTGAACGTTGCAATGGTTCACAAGATCGCTTGAGGAAACCACAACGGGAGATCTTGACTGGTGTCACCATCCAGATGAATGATCTCATCAACTTTTGTCCTTTTCTTCCAGCATCACTCTTCAATGCGGCTAATATTCCGTCAAGCCCGACTGTGATTGAACAGTACTATACTGAGAGTGCAAATCATCGTCTTGTTCAGAGCTCTTGTACATGCTTCCAAGATCAGAAGGTGCAAGAGATGACAGCGACAATCGCCTCCTCAATCGATCTGAGTGCGAGTACGCTACTGAGCTACCTCGTTCAGAAGGAGCATCACCCGTTCCGGCGACGCTGCCTTGGTCACCGGCGACGTCCTGGGAGATGATGGAGCTGGCATACGAGCTGTAGCCTTGACCACCTTTCCTGCCGCCGCCTTGAGAGAATGGACCGGCCCCAGTTGAGAAAAGGGGGATGCTAGAAGAGTAGGTGGCCTGAGATCGCATCGACTGAGCATCAGATGGTATGTAAGCAAGCGGATCGTGGGTTCTGAAGAAGGTAGAGTCAAATCGACCGTTCTGGGCACCGTTGCGAGAATCTTTATATAAGAGGTTCGTGAGCACGATAGACTCGCTACGACAACACATGAGGAGGACTGTACTCACTTAGACCACCAGCGTTACCGGATAAGCCGATCAGTTCACTAGCTGGTGTTTCAAATCTTCTGTATGGATCCATGGCCTTCTCCAAGGTCCTTCTTGGTTTACTGAACTGGATCATACTAGGCTGAAGGTTGCTCAAAGGACCCTCGACGAAGCAGCCACGTTCTTTGAAATGAGATAGCAAAAAGTGCCAGAGTGGATGCTGGCAAGAATAGGCAAAAGTAAGAATTAAGTTCTCTCGACCGTAGGGAGGTTGAGCACAAAGAACTCACCTTGCTCAAGATCTTGGGGTTACCGAGGATGACCACACCGTACTTGGCTCTTGTGAGGGCAACATTGAGACGTCTTGGATCGTTCAAGAAACCAATTCCTTGATGTTCGTTACTCCTGACACAACTAACAATGATGTAGTCTTTCTCTCTACCCTGGAAAGCATCAACACTGGCGACTTCGACTTCCTTGTACAGCTCCTTCTTTAGAGAGCCGTTCAGCTGCATGTAACTGGCAACGTATGATCTCTGCCCTTCGTAAGGAGTAATCACACCAATCTGGTTGGGAAGAACACCTGATTTGAAGAACTTGGTGACAATCTTCTCGACGTTGGACGCCTCAGTTCTGTGATATCAACGAATACTAGGTTAGTAAATCTATTTCACAATCAGAAAGCAATAACCTCTTACCTGTTGAGGAAAGAGGTACCGCTGGAGGAGATTTCTTCGGTTCCAAGATTTTGGTAAAACATCATAGGAGTATCAGCGACAGGCCATGGGAAATCAATATTCTTCCTGAGCCTTTCAGGTGCAGTCACACCGTTTTGAAGAGTACCCTCATAGAACATGTTCGATGGGAACTCGGAGAGACATGGGTGCATTCGGTACTGGACTTGAAGCCTGATGGGTCTGTTGCCGAGGACGATGAGACGTTCGAAGAGGGATTGGGAGAGACCAGCTCTGGCAGCCTTCTTGTTCATAATAACTGGTCCAAGTTGCTGTAACAAGAGAGAAAAAGAGAGAAAGAGAAACCTAGTCAGTGAAATTCAACATAGAGAAACAATGTTTCAACATAGGAGCTGACCTGGTGATCTCCGACCAGAACAACCTGCTTACAACCCAAGACGAGAGGAATCATACACTCTGCCAAGAACAGACAGATCGGTTTAGTATACAGGAGTGTAACAACAAATAAGGACGATAAAGGCGTACCAGGTTCAGCAGCTTGTGTAGCTTCATCTATCAAAACGGTCCTAAATTTGAATTTGCTCAACCTGGGGTCACCGGTTCCAACACAGGTACAACAAATGACATCTGCCGCATTCAAAATTTCCTTCTCGCACGACCTGACTAGAGACTTGTACTTCCTCTCATCAGACTGGCTTAACTCGCCTTGTTCAGTCTTCAACTGAATCAACTTCTGAAGCTCAGTGTGCGTCTCACTGTTGGCGACCTGTTCGTGTAGAGTCAAGAAGGCGATGTTAGAGTCGAGAGCTTCTCTTGACTTGGCGGTAATTCTGACGACCTTGAGACCCGTGGCATGGAGTTTCTCTGTCAGTTGGTCGACGGCGACGTTGGATGGGGCACAGACAAGAACTTGGCCTGGGTTCATTTTGGCCAGATGATAGACGATGGATGCTGAAGTAACAGTTTTACCAGTCCCAGGAGGACCCTAGGTATACAAAAGAGGGATCAGCGAAGGGAACGGTCGCGTAACTTATAATTTGGTTGCTCACTTGGATCAGACTGAGAGGCTTTTGCAAAACACTCTTGACAGCAAACATTTGAGAATGGTTGAGTTCTGGCAAGCCAGGAGCGGAAAATCTCTTTGGCATCTGAGTTCTGAGGACTTGAGGTTCCAGATCATGACCAAGAAGTTTGTGATACTGTGTGAAGATGAGACTTGTCAGCGATCAATATCACGACTGAGCAGCACGAAAGCATTATACTCACAATATAGCCACTGACACTTCGTTCGTCGACGGCAAACGTCTTCATAGCTTGTTGCATTCGATCGAAACTGGTTGATTTCCAGACAAAGTCTGCTGAGAAGTTATGGGTACAATCGGTAGGGACGCCATCTGATCGTCGCAATTCCAGTCCAATCTCATCGGACACATCTGTGAGAGTGAACGACTGTCGTCAAAACTTGAAGGTCCTCCTAAAAAATTGAGGTTCACTCACTGTTTGGAATCTTGATGACGTTTCCGACTCCATCCCAGCCAGCCTTCATTTCTCCATTGTATTTCAACCTTAACTCATCTCCTACAGCCAGCCGTACTTCGCCACTCTCGAGTTTTGGCATATTGAACCAAGCGACTCTCTTTTGGTTGAGACCAATATCCCAGCGGACGATGATGTCGTTTTGAGTCTGAGATTCTTTCACCCTCTTGTCATAGTCAGCCTCAATTTTAACTAAGGGACCGAAGATATTTTGATATTGATAAGCGTCTTCGTACCTGTATATACAAAGAATGATCAGTGTTCGTCGGGGTAGTGCGAAGTGTGGCCGTTCTCGGTCGCGGCTCACTTTAAGAGGATAGGTTGCGGCTCCTCATCAACTCCAGCTCTACCAATATCTTCAAGGCCAGCATTAGGATCATCCTTCCACATTTCTTCAAGCTTATTAATTTGGTGGAAGGTGACTTGACGAGCTCTAAGCTGTTCCTGTTCTGATGGAGCTTTAACCAGCCATGAGAGGAACGATCTGTCGTCAATGATAGCTGACCACTGAGAGGTATCCCAAACTATGTCTTTAGAGGATGTCATAGCTGCACAAGGTTGACTGATAAGAAAGTATGAGGTTAGTGAAAACAAACCACTTGCAGCAAAGGGAAGAAGAATACTACTGACCGACACAGCAGAACAACAACGGTATCGCTCTTTGCTGGAATGAATCCAAGCATAAAGACGTTTTTGCTACCACAGTTGTAGCATTCAGGAGTCGTCTCGCCTAATGGCGATTCAGCATGCAGAACGACTTCTTTGTGCTTTGCTCGAACCAAGTGGTTGACGATATGAGAGGCTGAAGTGTTTCCTCTTGAGTTACAAAACCATTTTGAACAAATTAAGCACTATAATGAAGAAGGAATGATGTAAGGCTTAGGCTGAAAGGGAAATTGTAGTGATTCATTACAAACTTTGACGACACATGAAGGGTTGTGAATGCCACAGTAACTGTAGCAGCCCGCACAAATAGTCAACAAACATCCACACATACAACAGATCTTGAGAAGTGTCAGACTCACCTGCAAGCATGTTCTACATTTCCATCTTCGATTCTGAGATCCTCAAGGACACCGTCAAAGTCATCGTCCAGCTCCTGAGTGACTGCTGACCCACCACCGCCAGAATATCCATTGGAATGACCATGAGGATGTAAGTGATGTCCATTTGTACCTGAGGATGTTTGGGTTAAGGAGGTTGTATTATTTGTGAAGGCAGAGTAGACCGACGTTGTATCGTCGTTCAGGCCATACTGCATCGAAATTGAAGGGGTAAAAAAAAAAACAGAAATGGAAGGCAATCAGTACCGTCAAGCTAATGTATTCAGCGAGGAGGTCCTGCTTTACCTGAGAAGCTCCCTCGAAGGCCTCAAAGCTGTCCATCCTACTCTTCAGCGTTGAAGGGTCAGCTTGTCTAGCTGCGCTTGGCCTGACCCTCTTGAACCTCTCGCCGCCACTCTGACATCCAAAATCTCATTCGCTGAGCCTTGGACTCAAAACCACCTTCAGGACTGAACATATGTCCATGACCAGTAGCAGTAGTAACAGCTGGGGACCAAGCTTGGTACCCACTTTGAAAAGTCTGTGCCTCAAGTGTGCGTTCCGTTTCCTTCGTTTCACTAGTGATTTCCATCCAAGCTTATGGTATTCCTGCATTGTGTGACTGCAGATATCACTGAGCATATCTATAGTGAGATTCATAAACCATTGTGGATCGACCTGAGTCGAATAGACCTGATACGAAACGTTACCTTTTGCTCCGACACAGTGCTTGATGATGTGGGCACAATCTCGTACGACCTTATCGAGCCAGTCTTAGCTCACTGTAACGCTTCACAGTTAGAACGATTGGAAGCAAACAGTCCTGTAAGTTTTCTGCTGCTGAGGAAAATGGCTGGATTCTTGAGTGTTTTCATTGACTGCTCTACTTTTCGTGCCCTGAAGCATCTTACGGAGTTTTCTTCAGGTTTGTTTCATTTCTTGGCTTTGCTGATGAATCTTCTGATAACCCCCTTTCCTTTTAGATCTGTGGAAAGGTCCTGCGCTGACCGACTTTTTCGAGGTGCAGATAAGCTACGAACGAGGAGAGCTACATGATGCAACAGACATCGACTGGAGGGAAGTTTATCTGGTGCGATTTCTTTCTAGTTCAGACTCCTTATGCACAACTAAACGCTCAAGTTGTATTCCATCTTCACCCAGTCGACCCGTCAGGCTCGAGAAGATAAGATGGCTGCTGCATCTCAGAGAATCAAGGACAAATACAAGGAGCTTGATGCCAACGTGAGTCCGAAAACAACTCCGTATATATATTCCGCCCTGTCACCCCTTCGGCAACTCAAATCGCTTCTGTGGACTTTAGCGCGAATCGCGAAAGTTGGTGGTGTCAAAGTCAATGAAGTTCCCGCCAATGAAAAAGTCTCGAGTTTCCTGTGAGTCAAGAAATATTTTGTTCATGATAATACAAAATTAAAACTGACTGAATTTATTACAGTATCTAAACCGACAACTTCAGCGATGCAGATCTTGCAGAGAGCAAGAAATGAAGTGCGTTTTGTTGGTACTGAGACGCATTTAGCAAAGAGTAACGTGACCTTTTTTCCTTCCATACAGACTAAGTCATACACAAGCAACTTCAAGCTCGCTGGGCAGAAGAGGAGTTCGGTTCTCAGCTCAGCGGAAAGAGCACCAGTCGTTCCACTGAGGTCAAAAACGCTAGCGCCTCGGATAGGCGAATCAATCACGATGACATCTGCACCTTCCACCGCTCCCAAACCAGTTAAACAGCCGTTTCGAGTGGCTCATAAATCCAAACTCATACAGTTCCCACCTGCCGCTGGCTCAACGATGTCGCCTTTATCACCACCATCGACAGCATCATCACCACCGTCTCTCTCACTCGGGTCAGGCCCCTTCAGCCCTCCAGCGACCGATTCAGGAAATGAAATATCACCGACGCTTACGAATGCTCTTCCAAGCGCAACTGACCCAGTGCTATACTCCCCTCCTGCCGCTCACACCCCCCTGGCTCCTGCCTTGCCCCCTAAACCGAAACCTCCCCCTGTTCTGCTTCCTCCATCTCCTTCACCTGCCCTTATCCAACGGGGTACCGAGAAACAGCCGCATATCAACTTTTTTAATCAGAGATCCAGCTCTAGTTCGGTTCACCTTATTGGAAAGCGGAAACGGGAAGATGGAGGAATAACACCCGTGAAGAAGAAGATACAACCGAGTGGTGGGCTGACGTCAAAGTAGCTTCTTACGGGGGTAAACATGGTGAGACAGTGGTTTTGATAATAGAGATGTAGACACAATAGGTGAGATATCTTGTAAAGGAGAAGGAATGGGACGCAGGTGTTTATATAATTATATAATTAGACACTACAATCCAAGAAAGAAAAAACCGAAAACGCAAAAAGGTATCTAGGGATACGAAAAAGGAGAAAGAGAAGAGTGGGAATACATCAATATACACTATTGCAAGTCCGACAACTACCTCCGAGCTTTAGAAGATTTCCCAGCTCGAGAAATCGATGGACTCGACACGCCCGCACTCGAGTGTCTCCCCGTGCTCGAAACTCTCCTCCTCTCCGGCTGAACGCTGCCTAGTTGTTGAGCGGCCTCTTCCTCCTCGCCTACGGGAATTTTTCTTGCTTGGGAGAAGAACAGTCTCGCTGGTTTTTTGGAGATGTTTTCGAGGCTATATTGGTTTCCTGTGTTGTGAAGAATGTTAGCCAGGTGTTCGAAGGCAGCAATAAGAATTGTGAGGCTTACCTCTTGGAACCATAAATTGACCACCTTGAGCCATGACAAAGTTGGTACGGTGAACCTTGACCCTGACAGCGCCTTCGATGACGTAGAAGACCTGTCAGGATACAGGAAATTCAGTAAGGGATTGGTCAGCGAAAAATCAGTACAAAAAGGATTCCAACTTACATATGTGTTGTCCTTTGTGGGCTTGGACGGTTTCTCTCCACCGACTGGAATCTCGAGCATTCCCGCCGCGATGAAGTCGGCATCTCCAAAGACCTTCTGGAATTTGAACTTATTCCGATCGTTGATCATCGGCTTGAACTCAATCATGTGTTGTGGGAAAGCGATTCCTAAAATTCACAGAGGACCAGTATCAGCGAAAAAGACTAGTGGAAGACAGCTTGAGACGGACTCACGTCTTTCAACATCTAACTTAGTAGCGTAATCCACAACGATACCCTGCTCAGACGTCTCCGCATCCCATCCTTCCTCGGCAATCTTCCTGTCTCGGTAGACAATCTTATTAGGAGGAGGCGCTGTACTGGCACTTCGACCACGGGATGTCCCACGAGCCGCTTTGCGCTGAGCGGTCGTACGAGAGAGCGGGACAGCTTCGACCGGTGGCATTTTGAGAAACCCTTTTACAATTGGGACAGGTGCGAATCCGGATTCTCTTCTTCCCAGGACGAGCTTCTCGCCACGCCAGTATTCGAGCGGCTTGATCCTGTGTCGTCTGCCTCTTCGGATTGGGACTCCGTTGTGGGTGGCATCTGAATCGCTGTCTTCTTCATCGTCTGGGAACCCACGGACCTCAGCTAATATAAAGGAAAAGAAAGATTAGTGATTTAGTAATGAGAACGGCACGTTATGGGAGATACTGACGTTGAACGGAGGTCGACTTCATAACTCTTGACTGAGGTTTTTTCGTTCGACTTCGCTTAGGAGTAGGAAGTGGATTATCGTTCTCTTCATCTTCATCAGACTCATCAGGATCTCGACGACGAGGCGTCTTGGTTGTTGAAGGACGTTTGCCGTTCTTGTTTTTCTTTGCGGTGGCTGGGGGAGGTGGAGTCGGACTTCGAGTTACGCTTCGGCTTGGAAGTATAGCGCCTGGCGAGTAAGAGCCTCCGTTCTCCTGTGATACCTGCTCTTCTTCGTCGCCGTAGTTGTCATAGTCCATGTCAGGTTGCGGGGGTGGTTCGTTGTAACCGTTATTATTGTCGTTGTCATCATCGTTGTTCATATCTTCATCATCTTGTTGTAATTGGGGTTGACGTTGGGATGTACGAGACCTCTGGGGCTTAACTTCTTCCGGCTCTTCTTCTTCATCAACGCCAGCCATGCTCTCATCTTCATTATTATTTGTGTTGTCCTCTTCGTCAACATCATGATTGATATATTCATCAACTCCGTTTATTTCGCCATCTTCACCGGCGTCATTCTCTGGCGCATCTGGTCCGTCTGATTCCAAGGTGGGATCCAGAATCGAATCACGGGCGGCGTCGAGTATCGAATCCACTTCTTGTTGAGATTTTTGAGTGGAAGATTTATGTGGGCTGGGAACATCATGATTGCTCTTTAATGATGCCACTGGAGTTCTACCAACAAGTGGTTGTTTCGAAGTAGAAGGCAAGGTGGACGGGGTCGTGGCTAATCATTCAACCCAGCGAAGCTCAATTTAGTACTCGGATAAAGGAATTAAAAACAACTAGGAATGTATCATCGAACATACGCTGGCTATTGAAGTATTGTCGACCTGCAGCTGTCAAGGAAGAGTTCAAGCAAATGTCAGAAACCTGCCAAAAACATAGCTTCGGCGACACTCACGAGCGGGCGTAGTGTCCAACACTAAGTCGTTCATATCGTCGTCAGACCCTTCAGGAGCTGGAGTAACACCCTTCCTATTGGGACCTAACGACTTCCGATTCGACTGAGGTGCCTTCCTACTGACTGAACTACCAACACCTCCCATTTCGTCGTCTTGCCACATAGCGTCCTCGAGAGCGAGTTCAGCAGCACCCTTTTCGGAACTTCTTCCCCCTGGTGTGTTGATGGCTGACATACGGAACTTGGATGACCCAGCTCTGGTTTCCTGCGGCGAAGGTGACTTGAAGAAGGCTGAGGGATCTTCGAAGTCATCTGGACCTGCTCGAGCTACGGTGCCTTCTGCTGGGAGCTGACGACCGGTTTTACTGCGTCAACAAAGTACAGAGAAGGCATCAGTACATCGCATAAGACTGCTGAAGGTGAGAGAAGATGAGTAGAAGGCTTGTAGAGGACCTGCAGAGGAGGTATCGACCGGAAGAGGCTGGTAAACAGGGACCAATTCTTCGACTTCACCTTCTCTCCCCATTCCTTTGACTGTTTCGGGAAGTCCAACTCATCATAAATACTCTCCTGTGTCCACCCTGTACAATTTGAGGGGAAAAGAGGGGGTGACGTTCGAATTCCAAAAATGTTGAACTTACATTCCAACGGTACTCGGATCGTGGACGTAAGGGACATAGCCCTTCGACCCTTCGGCATCCCTCTTCCTGCTCGATGCTGTCTGGGATAGCTGGCCCTTTGAAGTTGAAGCCATCGCTTAGAGAACTGACACCTTGACGAATTTCTTGAGGTCGCTGTCGAGGGGCAGGCAAGTAGTAACGGTTCGACGAAATCAAGCGCCGCGCACAGTTTTTCTACTTTTATTTTGATTTCTTTAGGAAACAATGACACCAGGAATTTCTCCATTGAAGTCTCAAAAGGAGAAGAGACAAGTTGCTGCTAGATTAAGTGAGAAAGTGAGAGATTCCCTAAGTTTGCGAGAAAAGTGCAACTTAATGGGTTTGTTTTGTTCTGAAGCAGAGATTGGCTCTCCACAGGCTACAGCTATTTTCTTTCTCTTTGGAAACAGAAGCAGAGAGTAACTGTAAATACTCGGCCCTCTTGATCAGAGAAATCAACTGGTTTTTGGGAATTTTCCAGCTTTTTATGACGATTGCAGCTGGATTGATTCTCTGGGACGGAAACGCTGCTCTCAGCCAACTGCCCTACTTGGCTCAAAGGTTTCTTTGGAGTTGCTTAGGGAGCTGTTATGCTGCCTCACGGTCTGCTGGAGATGACTTCAAATAGGATCTTCTATCTTTCGTGCTCCTCAAGATCCGTCACCCCTTCAGCCCTGGCCTTCATTTCCTCTCGAAGGCTCTTTCAAACTTCATCTGCAGTTAAATCAGGACTAGCTGATGTTGCTCCTACAAAGCGGTATTCTAAGACGTTGAACCTACCATACACCCCTCTATCAAGTTGGTCAGACGTTGTGAAGCAAGAGCAGGAATATTCTCAAGTCACGACCAGCAAGCTGTATAATTACCAGGTAAGCTTGTTATCATCTCTTATTCTACCATTGTATGGGTATCTAACCACCTCCTGTCTTGACTTCTGTTAGCGAAAGCACAATACAGGCCCCGAGTTCGTCTTCTTGGATGGGCCACCATATGCAAATGGACACCTTCATATGGGTAATCTCAGCACTTCTATAAGTGACAATGAATAAGAACTAACTTTCCTCTTGTTTTCTAGGTCATGCCATGAACAAAATCCTCAAAGATGTCATCAACCGGTACAAAGTTCTCAGAGGACACAAAGTAAGGGAAGTAACCGGTCAAAGTCACTTGTATACGACCAGCAGCTGCTAATAAAGCTTAGTTTTTTTGTTTTTTTTTTTCAAAAAATTTAGATATATTCCAGGTTGGGACTGTCATGGTCTACCAATAGAGACCAAAGCAGTAGAACAACTCAACGTCGACAACTTAGAATCTCTTAGCCCGTCGAAGGTCAGAGAAACAGCCAAGAGCATCGCTGACAAATGGGTCAAGATCCAAACTGCAGAATTCAAAGCATTTGGAATAATGGCTGATTTCACCCAGATATATAGAACTAAAGGCACGTCGATTTTTCACCTCGCAATCGCTCTAACGAACTGACCTCGATTTCTTTCCGATCGGTAGACCACGACTACACTCTCCGCCAACTTAGATTGTTTGCGAAACTCCACGAAAAAGGCGTTATCACCCGCCGATTTAGACCCGTCTACTACTCCCCGTCTTCCAAAACGGCTCTCGCAGAGTCCGAACTCGTCTATGTGGACGATTTTGTATCGCATTCGGTATATGTCAGGTTCCCTATCGAGCAGATGAGTACAGGGCTGAAGAAGATAGTTGATAGTGTAAAGAGGGAGAAGGATGAGAAGATCGCAATGGCTGTGTGGACGACGACAGCTTGGAGTTTACCTTCAAACATGGTTAGATCTGAGGACCCTTTTAGTTTGTTCTGAAGAAAGACTCATTCCTAACGAAGTTTCTGCTTTTTTCTTCCGCAGGCTATCGCTGTCAATTCAGAGATTGAGTATTCCATCATTAGGCGAAGTGATGACACCAATGAAGGTCTTCTGATTGCTGCTAGTGAGAGGCTGGATAGCCTAAAAGGAGTGATAGGAGACTTCCAAGTACTTGCTACCTTGATGGGTATGCATTTTTTAGAATTGATAATACTGCTTCACCTTCAGCTAACCATCTCTCGACTTCACAGGCAGTGCCATTGTCTCGACAACATACACACATCCGTTCCTTAACACCAAAGCAGAACCCAAGCTACCAGAAGTCCTTCACTGGTCTCTTGTTACCCCATCGAGCGGAACTGGTATCGTCCACATTGCTCCAGGAGCAGGTTTTGAAGATTATGATCTCTTCCGGTCCACCTACCCCGATATTCTCTCCAGTAATCTCCGTTCTCCAATCAATGACAGCGGGAGGTATACGGAAGCAGTCTTGGAATATTCAAGAGAGGGAAAGGATCTGGGAGCAAGGTTGGTTGGGAAGGAAGTGCTTGGGAATGGAAGGGGTGAGGTGATCAAGCTTCTGAGAGAAGAAGGTGTTCTCCTTGCTGAAAAGAGATACCAACATCGGTATCCCACAGATTGGAAGACCAAAAAACCTGTCATCTGCCGGTTTGTTTGTGTTTCGGATCTTTTTGACATTATGGTTGGAACTGACTTCAAGTTCCGTGATCGCCTCTAGTAATACTTCGCAATGGTTTGCTAACCTGGACGGAGTGAAAGAGAAGGCATTGAAAGCCCTGGAGAATGTTACCTTTGTCCCACCAAACTGTGCGTTTATTTGCCTCTTACTTCTTATTTATGGTCGCTGATTAACACTTCCTTCTTCAGCCCGCAACCGTCTTGTCTCTTTCATCCAGTCGCGTTCCGAATGGTGCATCTCTCGTCAAAGAGCGTGGGGTGTCCCGATTCCAGCCCTCATCGACGTCTCGACTGGAGAAGCAATCATGACCACCGAATCGCTAGATCATATCCTTGGTGTCCTCGACAAGAAGGGAGTTTCTTACTGGTGGGAAGGTCCTGCTAGCGAGTTTGTTCCTGAATCGTTACGCTCATCGGGCAGAGAGTTCACTAAAGGAAGAGACACGATGGACGTTTGGTTCGACAGTGGAACTGCTTGGACTTCTTTGGTAGATGGCACGACCAAACCAACCAACACGCCTCTGGCAGATGTCATTCTGGAGGGTTCAGATCAGCATCGAGGGTGGTTCCAATCCCTTCTCTTGACTTATGTTGCAGTCTCGGACGCAGCTAATCCATGTAGTCCGTTTGCTACCGTCATCACCCATGGATTCGCACTGGACGAGAAAGAGGCCAAGATGAGCAAATCCGACGGAAATGTCATCAGCCCTGTTGAGATGGTACAAGGAGTCCCCGTTAGTCTCTGATTCCGATTTTGTCACGAGCTCTCGACTGATAATTGGTTTTCTAGCTTTCGAAAAACAAACGATCAAAAGCTTATGGAACAGATTCCCTGCGAGTCTGGGCTGCGACTGGAGACTTCACATCAGACGTCGCTATTGGACCTGATGCGCTGAGCGACGCCGCCAAACTAAAGGCTAAGTTCAGGAATACCATGAGATTCATGTTGGCGTGTACATCGGCGGAGGAAGAAGTTGGACTTCCTCCTGTGACCAGAGAAGATATGAGTTTGGTACGTGTTTTCTCTGTTGCAAGCAGTCTGAAGGCGATGATTTTGAGGAAATCTTCACAGCTTGACCGATACATTCTCCACGAGCTCTACATCTTTGAAAAATCTGTCCGTGAGGCATATGACAGTTATGCTCTTAACAGAGGTGAGTTTCCACAAAACAACCCATTCACGTGATGGCCGTCACGATGAACTCACTCTCAATCGCTTGCAGTTGTGTCCCTCATGAACGAGTTTTGCACTCGAATATCAGCACTTTATATAGCATCTGTAAAAGATACTTTGTACGCCGATATACTTGCACTTCAGTCAAGACGGGCAGTGGTGGATGTGTTGCGCTCTGTGAGTTCATCTTCACATTCTGGTTGAGCGGAGATCTGACATAGGCATTCCTCTGCAGATGCTGCACATTCTTCTCCAAACTCTGGCCCCTATCGCACCATACACATCGGAAGAAATTTTCTACCACATGAAGGACAGAGATGTCGAACTGCCGTCGCTCTTTGGTAGTGGCTGGATAGAGGCTGTGAGTTTGCACTCATTATATCTACTGCTGAAATCGCATATTCACGCTCTACTTTCAGTCTCCGATCTGGTATGATATGGATTCCAAAAATGATATGGAAGTACTCCTCATCGTCAAATCCCAGGTAGACTCGCTGCTCTCCAAGAGTATCGAAGAGAGGCACGTCCTTTCATCTACGTTCCTTCCCTTACCTGAGCTAACCTTTATCGAACTTTTTCCAGATACGCTAAAACTGCTCAGGATGCTCATTTGGAAATCATCATCGACAACAGCGAAGTGACGCAGGTCCTTCAGAAACATAGTGAGCGGCGTCGAACTACAATGTTAAACAGACTTCAAATCACTGACGTGCTCCTCTTTTTTCCAGGTTCCATCCTTCCTATGCTCTTCAGGACTTCCAACGTAACCATAGTTTTCACGCCGAGTGACGACGAAAAGGCGTGGCAGTTTGAGAAGTCGGTCCAGCTCAAGGGAAATGAGGCTGTCACATTGAGGATCTTCCCTTCTCTCTTAGCAAAGTGTCCTCGATGTTGGCTTCATATAAGTCGGAATGAGGAGAGTCTTTGTGTCAGATGTGCCGCAGCTCTTGACGGGGTGAACATCGATTTGGTGTAGAGATATTGTGGCTAAAAACACACATTGCTCAAACTTCTGTAAGAATTCCGCAAGAAAACTGTATGAACAGGGCGCTGTTTGAATCAGCTGCTGGAAACAGCAAAAGATTTTATTGAAGTAATTTTTAGTCAAAAATAAATTCAGATTTCCCGTCAGTGGTGATGATGAGAAAAAGTAAATTTCGGGGCCAGTTGGGAATTGAACCCAAGACCTCATGCAATCAGCTGTTAATGGCCCAAAGCATGCGCGATACCACTACACTACAAGCCCTTGTGTTGTTTTTGATCTCGGATGTAGTGTCTGATCGTGAAGAAAAAACAAAACGAAAAGGGAAGGTTCCCGACTCTGATGAGCAACCCAATTAGAGAAACGCGAGCACAAATTTTTTCGCCTGCATTCATGGCGATCCTTTCTCATCTATCTCAACGAGGTATATCTCTTCTCTGGCCGTTGACCTTGTTGAGAGGTGTATCAGAATTGCGACCAATGGTCGGGGGTTGAGTTGGCACCAGACGAAGAACTGATAAACTTCACTTGACGCTGCGGTGGTACAACACGTCACCTTCATTGATTTCTTCGTCCCCACGCTGACAACAGCCTCCTGATCTCCCTGTTGCTTGCTCGTCACTTTCACAATCCCGTTTCCCTTCTCTTCTCGCATCATCTCACCTGCAGGCAGCCAACTGTGAGCGCTTCATCTCTCTTTGGTTCCGAATTATATCCCTTTCTCGCATTGTTGCCCTTTCAGCCGTCGTTTTGGAAGCTCAGTAGAGTCTTGACTATCTCACCGTGAGGATAGGTTGCCATTCAAACTGAGATGGATTTCCTGTGCTCAGCTTGGCACACTCGCAATAAGTACCGAGGACAAGACCATCAAATTAATTTGACCTACACTGAGGAACAAGACTGTTTTATACCGCTGTGCAACTAGGTCAAGGAAGATTGAGGGGCAGGATGGGACAGCGTCAACGTTGAGTAGGAGCAGACCCTTTGCCTCTGCTATACTCTACGCTCCCCTCATAGTATCCTTTCATTCTGACAGAAAAAAATCCTACTCGCCTTGGATCTCTTAACAAAGAGCTGTCCATTTCGTGCCAAGGTCTGAATGAGAACGATCAACTTGAGTTCAGAACCTCACTATTGATGTCGCATTCACACATATCCATCGCAATCTGTGCCTTCCTATGGACGATGATGTCCAGAAGATCGAAGATTACTTGGGTGAGTACCAGGATGAGTTAGAGCTCCAAAAGTATGAACTATACTTCGTCAGCTTTTTCATCACAAAACGAACAGTAACGACATCGAGGGAATGCGTCACTTAGTACCCCTCTCAACTGGCCCCCTTTCACCTTTCCCTTACTCCAGCTTATATTAGCCCATTAGTTACTCTCCTAATGAATAAGCATTTTTTTGAAGGGCGCTGGTCGTAGCGCATCTGCTTTCCTCATTGCCGTCGGCCATTTCCCTCTATCAGCTTTTTCTCAGCTCTGGAACCTTCCAGCTGGTTCAGTCCTGCCAGACAAAAATATTAGTCTGCATCTTGTCTGAGAGTTCGACATGATCGAAGATCCACCATTCAACAGCCTCGTCTCACCATGGAGTCCTTTTTGGCTTATCGAAGTGGTCGGGGAAGGTTGACCTCTAAAAGTAGCTTCCCCTTAATAGTTAGAACTGCTATACACTAAATCAAGTACTGCAATGGTGGTTTACTCAGCACAAAGAGCTACAAGAAACGTTGTCAACTAAGTAAACAAGAGAAATGGAATATTTTAGGGACTGAAGTACACAGCTCGCCAAGCCTCAGAGCACTTCCTTTGGCAAGTGCATAGCCTGCTACACTGGGAAGAAGAAGTAATACAGCGATCTCCAGAAATCAGTAGTCCAGTGGCGCCAGGCTAGATAAATATTTCTGAGGCGTCGTTACGAGTCTGGTATTGACATCGGCTTCACCACTTTAGGGAATACCATGTCTCGACAAGAAGTAATACTATCGTCATCATCAACTACTGCTTTGAACAATGGATCCACAACTCTGCACGATTTGCTCACGGGCTCCATCCTCTCGACCTTCAAGCCCTCGTCGCCAGGAGTGAACTCAACGGGGTTCCTTCCAACAGCCAGTGGACAGGGTGGGATATGTATGACGGTACAGGAGGGAAAGCCTATGGCAGGTGTCTGGGCATGGCAGAAGGTTGGCCCTTGGGTACTGCTAATTTAATGGAATTTAAGACTGACCGACCTGTCTTGTCGAATAGGACCAATTGCACCAAAAGGTCCCTCTTCCAGAGAAGCTTTCATGCTTCACCATATCTCCTAATGGAGTCTACTGTGCAGGTGGAACATTCAATGGACATATCTACTTCTGGGAGGTGAGAAAATTGTAGCTTTGACAATGTGAGAAACATAATGAACCCGTCATTTTCCAATCATATAGCTTTCATCTGGCCTCTTGTTCAACTCGTTTGATGCTCATTACCGACGAGTTACCATCATGAAGTTCACTGATGACAGCGCTGGTTTGATTGTGGGAAGTGATGATTCCGGTGTCAGCGTCTGGTCTGTTGCAACGTGAGTCCCACAACACCTTACTGGAGCAGTCATAGTACTGATTTGAGGCTGAATCCATATAAATTGCCATAGAATTGTGTCCAACGAACTTGAGCGTGAAGTTCCGACGGCATACTTCACTCTGTCAGATCACACACTACCAGTGACCGACATTCAGATTGGTTTCGGCTCGTTCCCAGACTGTAGAGTTCTAACTTCAAGTGTCGACCACACCGTAAAGCTCTGGTCTCTATTCCCACCGGCGCTTCTATCCACTTTCCACCTTCCCGTCCCAATCACATCCATTGTTCTCGATCCGAGTGAGCGAGCGTTCTGGGCTGCAGGTGGTAAAGAGGTATTTGAAGTCAGGTTGTACGAGAGGAAAACGACCATCAGTGATGCGGCTGCCACTACTGGCCAGCTGGAGGAGACGGTTACTGCGCGAGGTGGTGGAGGCCTTGGCGAGATTATACGAATCGAGAGAGGCGCAAAGGATGGCAACGATCTGGCCATTGAGGATGACATAACCTCAATGTGTCTTTCCCTCTCGGCCTCACAACTTCTTCTGGGGACTGCTACCGGCTTCATTCACATTCACTCCCTCCCATCCACACAGCTGTTGCGGTCTGTCGCATACCACAAAGGAGCGCCTGTGACGTTCTTGGCAACAATGATAAAACCGGCTGATCTTCATGGACATGCCATGCTAGGAGGGATGGAAGCTGAGAAACCACCGATACGTAACATCGGCGTTTTAGAGCGGATGAGATTGGGTCGAAAGGACCGGGATGAACAGGTTGTACCTGTGATGCTTGGTAGGGAGAAAGACGTTAGTAAACTATCCATCTTGCCGTCTCTTGGAGCGGAACTGACACCTTCAAATCTTCCTCTGCAGGTCTCGTCTCTCCTGATGCCGCCAACGTATGCTTCGCCTACAAGCGCTGGGGTGTTTCCCTCACAGACGATACATTCCAACGCTGCTCAAGACGGCAAGCTATCGTCCCTTGAGGAAGAAGTTTTGCTGCTGAGAGAGGAATTAGCGAAGGCAAAAGCTCTCAATGACAACATGTGGAAGGTGGTGTCGACGACAGTGATGGAGACATGACAAAAAAGACTCAGTGTTGTATGACCAACTCTGTACTGAATAGAAGAACCTTGCCTGAGGAAGGAAGATTTGCTGAAGCATCCACGCAAGACGGCAATAAACAGATAATGCAAGGAGTAGGAAAGTCCATGCGAAAGAAGAAAAACACAGAGTAGAAGAAAAAAGAAATGCAATTGAACAGTAGCAGGGTATAAGGCAATCAAAAACTTAGGGGTTAGGTATAAGCAGCTTTGACTACGAATTGGACAACAATCGCTGGCCGAGCGAGCGCAAACGCGAAGACAGATGACACATGATGAAAAAATATCGAGACAACGAACGATTACTCTATTCGAGGACTTAGCCTCTTTGAGTATTAGATAAAACAATTGTAGGTTGGTTGTTTCGAGCTGAGAGTTGGGAAGAGGACGGAGGCGGTTGCTGTTGATATTCCGAGGTGGGTGTGTGATAGCCACTGCCAGAGTTCGCGCGTTCGCGATTCCGGAATGGGCTACCTGCTCTACTTCTGGGAGATGATGGGGAACCCGCATTTGATGGGCTAGAGGCACGGTTATTGTGCGACTGCATGAAAGGCTTAGAGGATCCGGTGGAGCTTCCATTCATGCCCAAAACTCCAGCATTGTGGAATCCTTCAAGGGGATGCTGTGACCAAGAGCTGGGACGGGAGCTATTGTTGGCCATGCCCTGGAAGGAGGAATTAGTTGAAATAGGTGGAGCTGCACGAGCAACCTCAGACAGGTTTGAGTCAGACCTATGGGAGGCCAGTCTCATCTCAGGACGCACGCCAGGTGGACCAAAGCGATACTCCGGATTCTGCGCTTGTCTGTGGGAAGTGAATTTGCTATTGAGCTGTGAAGAAAAGAAAAAACAAAAGGAAATACTTCAGAAAGTGTTGTAATTCCAAGTCATTTTGATGAACATACCTTCACTACCAGCTTGTGCATCTCTTTGGTCGGCATATCGATGTTCTTCTCAATAAGATCCACTATACCCTTATCCAGGTACTGAAGGAGCTCGATCGGTACCTTGTAGAACTCATCTTGTTGTCTGAGGAGTTGTGCAACCGCTTTGATGGCAATGAAACTTTCATCACGGAGAGGATTGCCGCCCTTCGAATATAGGATGCTGGGAGCAATGACGGTCGAAAGATTGTCCAGATCCATCTTGCTACCAGTTTCTTCGTCGATATGAGAGAACGAAGCCACCCATTTTAGAAAGACGAAGAGGACCTCGACAGTATCTCGATTGTACCTGGGCAGAAGAGACATGACAAGGTGAAGGTATCGTTTTCGGTCATTCTCATTGGATAAGGCTACAAAGTAGAAGGTAGATAAGGTTCAGCGTTTAAGAACTATACTGCGTGAAAGCAAAACGCAGAGAACTTACATTGGGTAGCACAGAACAACTTGTGAAGTTTGACAGTCAACAATGGATCAGGGAGTTCTCTCAAGAACTTCTTGAGAAGAGCAGCTAACTGGACTGGGTTTTCATCCGCAAAGTTGACGGTAGCCGGGTCTCGATCCAGAGCGTCACAGATTTCCTTCAGACGTCGGATGTTGCCATTCTTACGAAAAACCCCTTCCACAGACATATCTATAGAAACCAATTGAGTAAGAAATCAATGATCCAGTTCAGTGCTACAACAAGGGATCCGCGACTTACCCATCTGCTTCATAGCTGCTACAATATCCTCAATGAAGGTAGGTACCCGCAAATTGGCTGACATGTTCGCTCCCAGCACTGAATCAGATCCAGTTCGCTCAACTAGCTGTTCAATCGGTACGCCGAACACTCCTGAACAAATGAATCGGCAGTAAGTAAGGAACGAAATGATGACCATGGAGTGTCAGCTCACCTTTCTTTTTCTCCTTCTTTTTGTCGGCACCTCCTTTGAACAACTTGTTCCAGAAGTTGTTCTTCTTGTTCATGAGTTCTAAGAGATCATCGAGTTCTATTGCGTCTGCAATTGGTGACTTTTGAAGATGCAACACAGCAAAATGTTTAATTACCAGAGTCTGAATTTCAGAGAGCTCAGACATCAGCTTCGCCCGCGGCTCAACAGATCTCCAATTTGGAATTTCTGAATGTGTCAAGGATGGAACCTCTTCAGCAACGAAGTGGTCGTATTGACTTTCTTCGCCTTGGCTCTCCTCAGCTGAAGCTGGAGCGTCCGACTCGGTAGTGTCTATTTCACCTGGTGCGAACGACTTGGGGAAGGTGTCACTGTCAGGTGAAGGCTCACTAACAATCCTCACCGAAGTGTTGTTACGCGCGAATGGCGGCCTAATGACTGAAAGATTTGATGGAACGTTGATATCAGTGTTTCTTTGAGGTGAATCTTCACCAGGTCGAGGTGTAGATTGCACGGAAGTGCTGGTTGGAGGTCGTGTTCGATATAGATTCGATGATCCCGACCCTACAACAGCGAAGGAAGAAAGGTTGGCGGTATTTTGATTGCCAGCGGCAGGTGAACGTAGCCATGTTGGTTGGCCACTCTGGGGCGTTGATACTGCTGATTGAAGCTGAACCAACTCGGCAGGTACTGGCGGTACAGGTTCATAGGTTGATGGGTCCGTCGCCTTAGCAACCTTTCCAGATGGGCTCTCCACGACGGTGGACCTTTTCGGGACCTTGGCGTTGTTGGAGATTTTGCGATCCAAGTTGACGGACTTCATTCGCTGAACGTCGTTCGAGTCTCTGAAAGAGTCGTACATAGATCGAGCTTGAGCCTCATCCGCTGAGAGTTCATGCGGAATTGCTGTGATGTTGAACAAAACTTAAAGAAAATGAGTGAAGAGCATCGCTGCACGATGCAGAAGAGGTAACGAACCTGGAGATTGAGGCACAGCACCAGACAGCTTGAGATGGCTATATAGCCTTCTTAATGCAGCATACAGGAGGAATGAAAACTGCTCCAGTCTACTGGTCGCTTCGAACCCGGAGTGGGCGTCCTGAAGCATGTGAGAGATGCAACAGATGGACTTGGGCTTATGAATGAGGATAACGGACGCGGCATCCTCGGATCGTGGAATGTAGAAGAACTCGTCCAGAGGTGGAATTGATCGAGGTAGAGGAGGTGGTCGCATAAGCTTGACGCCGTCTTCGGTCGAAACACTCGTTGGCTGTCGCTCATCTTTGGGGGCCGCTGGCCGTTGACAGGTCATGCATTTCACGCAGTGAGCATGCCATCGTATGAATGTACCAAGACGTACGCAGTCATCTTCAATGGGTTTTGAGCATTCAACGCAGATATCCAATGGCAGTGGGATGTTGTTTGAGTCCTCGGTGTGGACGGTGAGAAGTGAGGAACCATCAGGAAGTAAGAGACTACGGTATCCGCAATTGTTCTTGTCTTGTAAATCAGGACCAGCCGGTTTGTTAGGATCCGAGTTTTGCCGCACAGGTCTTCTCCGTCGAACTCTCGGGTCACCACCATCCTTCGAGAGCTTAGCCAGTCGATCCAAGAAGCCAGGTAAAGCATCCCGCAATCCAAACTCTCGCTCAAGCTTGAGTGCGCCAGTCAAAGCAAGACGAATCAGAATTTTGAGGTAGTGAGCTAGACGCGTAACCAGGGACAGTAGATCTCCAGTGATGGCCGTTTGCTGAACTGAACCTTGAGTGTGGGCCAGTAGCGCGAAGAAGTTGACAGTCGTCCTACAGAGCAGCTTGGCTTCCCGAACGTGAGACATTCCTATTCAAAACACCAGTCAGTCAGGAAATACCCTGATAGGATGGTCCACAGGCGCTTACCTTTCTCGTTGACAGTGTAGAAGAGCTGATCCAGCACGTCGATGGAGGCGAACAAGACCTCTACGTGAAAGACGAACTTCTCCGCCAGATTCACAGCATCCATGAACATCCCATTACTGACGTGCCCCAACATTTCACTGATGCAAGCTGCTGAACTTTCTTCAAACGCAGAGAGAACGGTCCAGACTCTTCTGACTTGTTCTTCCATCTCCTGTTGCTTGGCTTTCAACGTCTCTGCCGTTTCTGATTCTTCCTCCTGTTGGTGTTGAATCTGTTTGAATTCCTCAGCAGGCGTGCTGATGGGTGATTTGGAGTATGTTTCGCTGAGGGATAGTCGTACATTCCAGAACTGCGCGAAAGATTGGGCGTAAGAATTCTCTTCAATTCAGTCTTTGTAGAAGGATTTTGGCATACCTTTTGAATCATGTAGCACTCTGGATGCCAACATTCGTCTATTTGATTTCGATTGATTTCGACAAACTGTTTCAGAATCGCAACACCGCAACCGACACACTTCGTAGCAAACCGTGTGCTGTAGTGGAAGTGACAGACTTGTTGAATCAAGTGAGTGAACAATGGTTGAATGAAGAGAAAGGGGGAGATAGAGAGAGGTGTAAGAGTAAGTCAGCTGGGAGTAGTGGCGTTCGACTGCGAAACAAAAGGGGGCAGTGATCTGAAGGAGGCGTAAACTTACAAACCTCTCCTTCATGCTCGTAATAGGAGTCCTCTGGTCCGATGAGAGTGGGGCAGATAGAGCAAGTAAAATGTTCCACGTGGTATTTTTTGTCTGCAATGAGCACGAACGGTCAGCTCGAAAGCTCAAATACGAAAGGCTGAGAACGAAGAAATGGCAAGGCTTACTGCAAGCTGTGACATAGCTCCCTCTCAGAGCCAGACCACACTTCGCACATATCATGTTCAACCTTTTGAAGTAATCAGTCTCACACAACGGGTATTGTTTACCATCGCCAGATTCGCTCTCGACTGGGAAGAACTTTTGAGCAACAACAATTCCGCAGTCCTTCAGTTTGAGATGAACAAACCAGGTAGGCATGTTAGCACAAGCTGTGGCAGATGAAGTTTCTGCGAAAGGAACGATCTCACCTCACATCTGAAGCAGTCAAGATGAAACACAGTTTTGAGGGCTCTAACGTAAGGTCCGTGTACCGGCAAGTCTGCGAAGCAACGCCAGTAACAAGGCATACACACCATGTTAAGATTCTGTAAATGATCGTTCAAAATCAAAAGAGGCTTACTACAAGATCCACACAACGCTGCACTGTCGTGTTCTTCGTTGATCATAGAAACTGCCGACCGCAGGAGCGTTCCTCCTGCTGTAGTTCCATCCTGAGACGCTTGAGATTCTGTCAATGAGCCATTTGTATTTTGTTTGGAAGGGGAAAGGTGGCTGTAATGATTATGAGGTGAGGCTCTGGTTGAGTTGACGGATGTGGTGATGGTTTGAATGGGTTGCAGACTGCTTCGATCTCTACCGACTGGCGTAGTCACGCCACTCTCCTGCTGCTGCTGTTCAACTCGAGATCTGTACGTGTAGCTCGGTCCTCCTGCTGCAGGCTGTGGAACACCAGTGAGGCCTAACCCTCCGCCACCCAAACCTGCCGTCGTTGGTGAAGAAGCAACGTTGTAGCCGGCTATAGCGTGTTGGCTGCTCTGATTACCAAAGCTGTTATTTCGTTGCTGTTGCTGCTGTTGAATGCTATTGTTGCTTCGGCTGCTGTTTCGGCTGCTAGTTCTCAGACCACCACCGAACGAACCTCCTGCGCCTCCTGCTGATGCTGATGAATCTTGAGAATCTTGACGGTCTCGTAGATACGCCAGCCCATCATGTGAGTCATGTAGATCGTCTCCACTGTACCTAAAGTCACTCCCACCATTCCTCTCACTGTCTACGGACGCTCGACCGGCAGCGTCTCTAACGTGACCGTTGCCAGTATTTGAAAAGGGAATGCCAGTGGACATTGGTATGGGACGATGGTAAGATGTTGCAGGTTGTTCAGCACCAGAATACGATGATGATGTACCGGATGACTTTGGCGAAGGTGGTCCAGTGAAGGAGCGAGCAGGGATGGACACGGGGGGCGGTAAATAGACAGCTGAAGAGGACGGCGCAGACTGAGGAGAGCTCGATGAGTTGATTGGTGAGACTGGTGTGATTCTCAGGGGAGGGGCAGATCCAATACCCTGCCATCCTGTATGAATGGGACTTGTACTGTATTGGGGCTGATACTGCTGCTGGTGAAGCTGTTGTTGCTGCTGTTGATCATATGAGACGTTTCCACCAGCGGTGCTGCTACCACCACCTCCTCCTCGAGAAGGGGCACTCCCAGCTGGATTCCCTGCAGACATACCTGGTAATATCGAGCTGGTCCTTGCAGTGAAAGACCTGTTGCTGCTGCTACTACTGGGCCTGCTGGACGATGGGTAGTTACTCAGGTGGGATGGAATCTGCTGTGGGTTTGATTGGCGTTCCATTCCACAAGAGAGCTTTGCTGTACGCCAGCGTTGCTGATCTCTCTGAGCGTATTTCAATCAGCTTTAAGGAATACTCGGAGGAGCCTTCAAATGAAAAATAGGTTGGATGAGATTTTGGGTGGTTCGAGGAAAATAAAAAAAAGGGGTTCGACTCGTCTAGGCGTCCGTCTCCTTCAGGAAACTGGTTGACTTCGAACATATACCTAAAATTAAAACCCCTTACAAAGGCGCTGTATATCCATAGGATATGAATGCTTCATGGCCTGCCCCTTTGAAGTGTGTCTAATTTTCATCTTTGGCCTAAATGATCTAAAACTGACTAGCTGCGCGGTCCTCGGTCCATGCTCTTTTTCTCTTTGTTTGTATTTCCAGAGAATGGGTCCAACGGTCCCTAGGTGAAGCAACTGATGCCAACAAAGCTGAAGTCCATGCTGAGCTGAAGAAAGTGAGCAGTTTCTCGGTACTGGATGTCCTTTAGCCCAGTCGTCAATGGCTGACCCAACCTTCTTTCTGCTCAGGTCATCTATGATGCTTTCCAGCGACAGGCAATTAATACTACTGACTGGTCGAAGGTAGAGCTCTCAACGTGAGTCTCCATCTTTTCCTTTGTTTACTCACCCAGTTCAAAGTGCTGACGACTGAATAACATTGCGCGGATGGAAAAGGTTGAAGACTCAACGACTGAGAACACAGGCAATGATGACAGCAAGTGCCGCTAGTCCAGTAGGAGGGGCACTTGGTAAGCGTAAAAAGTAAGCTACTGTACGAGCCCTGGGAAGAAAAGCACAGGCTCTGACAATGGATTGCTTTGTGCCAACAGATCTGACGGGTCTTCGTCGAAAGGGATAGTAACTCCTGCCACTTATGGCCTTTCTTTTGCCAAATTAGCGTTAGTATCAAATACTACCTGATACGTCAGTTTATGCCTGACTTGTTACCCTTCTTGCCTCACCAGTGCTGAAGAAGAGGCTAACGAGAAGCGTAAGAAGAGGTTCGCACGAGAACATCAGATTGAGATGGCCAAGACGGGAGGAGGGTCCTCTCTAACCTTTGTACCTCCAGGGCTTGGTGGTATGAGTAATCTGTCACTTGGAACAATGAGCAAAGCCAGCAAAAGAAGACTTGCTGCTACTGCTGGCCTTCCACCTCCTGAGCCTCTCTTCGACCCTGTAAGTCACGTCTGACTTCTTCCAGGCTAAGAGCACTCTCTGAGCTTTGTTCATGCCTAGAATGTCATCGATTGGGACAAGCACACCATTGTGGGAACGTCCCAGGTCTTGGAGAAGAAATACTTGCGACTAACCACTGTGAATACATTACTTGTTGTAACTGCAGGGCTTTCAAAAACTGATTCTAACTCTTAATATGACATAGGAACCTGATCCATCTACAATCCGACCTCTGCCTGTTTTGAGACAGACTCTGGAGTTGCTGAAGAAGAAATGGAAGAAGGAGCTGAACTACGCGTACATCTGCGACCAATTCAAAAGTATGAGACAAGATCTGACAGTAAGTTACTTCTTCTCTATTATCAGGAACTTTCCAGGTAATAAAATTTGTTTTCGTTGTTGGTCATAGGTTCAGAGGATAAAGAACGAATTTACTGTGTCGGTTTACGAGATTCATGCTCGAATCGCTTTGGAATCCGTAAGTCTTCTGCTCTTGATTTGCATTACTGAACGTCTTTCACTGATACGCTATTTGACTCTTCCCTTTTGGTCATGAATGCAGAAGGATCTCGGGGAACTGAATCAATGTCAATCGATGCTCCGACAGCTGTACACACACAACCTAGGTGGGCACCCTGACGAATTTTTAGCATACAGAATTCTTTACATGCTTCATACCAAGAATAGAAGTGGTAAGGTCACCCACTTTCCGCGTGATTAATGGGAGGCTGACCATCGTTTCGTCTGCAATAGAATTAAACCTCCTCCTCACTCAACTGACACCACAACAGACGTCCCCTCCATGTGTGCAACACGCTCTCAAAGTCCAGCAAGCGCTAGCGAACTCGAACTACCATGCGTTCTTCTTGCTCTTCCTGTCTGCGCCCAACATGGGTGGATACATGATGGACCATTTCGTAGATCGTGAAAGAGTCGCTGCATTGGCTACGATGTCCAAGGCGTAAGCCAGTTTTATAGATTCAACTGAGTTGCGACTTTTGAATTAACCTCGAACTGTTTGACCACGCAGATACCAAACCCTCCCCTTTACCTTCGTTGCTACAGAACTTGGTTTCGAAAACTCAAGCGACGCCATCGATTTCCTGATTGGACTCAAACTCAACAAGTTCATAGATTCAACTGGTTCAGAGCCAGTTTGGCAGTGCAAGCCGAGTGCGCCATATCTCGCTGAAGAAGCTAAGAAACACACTAAGGTGGATATCAAGGGTCAACTTTAGGACGATTCACGATACACAACACGCTGTACATCAAGAAAGTTACTCTCAACGATAGTTATGAACCATCAATCTCGAAATGTCTGTTGTATCTCTAGGTGGTTTCTGTGGGAAGTGAGGAAACAAGGGAGTATCTTAATGTCCATCTTTCCTCTTTACTTCATTTTTTTTCTTGAGCTAGTGTCGTATGGATCTCGTCCTCGTGGTTTTCCATGATGGGAGATATTTTCGATGTCACCTATGTTTACATGGGAACAAGTTTCGATACTCGCTGTCAACACCAGCTGTCAGTTCAACTTCGCCATATACATACTCTCCTATCCTTGTCGTCTCATCAACCTTCGACCAGTCGACTTCACATTCTCTTTGCTTGTATACTTCTACTCACACAAGTATGGCTCATTTCAACCGTGATTGTTGCGATCTCAATCATCATCCTGATGAAGATAACACTCCATCGTCTCTCACCTCTCTCTTACGTTTGGGCTACCCTTGTGGTGTACTTGGACTTTGTTTCTCGGTACGTTCCTCGCAATAATCCTTTTTATACGACTTTGACTGGACGACTCTGAGCTGAAATAACAACACCTGTTCTGGTTCACAGACTCTTGGCTCGAGATGGAAAAAACCGTTCTGAGGCTACCACAAGTATTTCACAGCTTCAGTGCTTTAATATACCTCTGAAATATACCGCTAAGGTTGTCGTTCCCGCCAGCAGAGAGCCAGGGAATATCGAAACAAGGGATATCAGGACACAATTACGGATGGTGGAATGAAAGATGAGCCTCCCAACACTCAAGCGACGAATTTGGGCTACACAAAGATTACGATTTGTGATATGGTGAAAGGACGAGAGGTTCTACATGAACGGAGGGAAGTTTAATTGGACAAGTGGAAATTGTAAGCTGCAGTTAGCCAGCTCGTTTACCTTGACTGGACATACAGCAACGATTCTTGTTCCTTCTTCTTCTACTTCTTTTATTTTTATTTCGGAAATTTGTGACGATGTGTATTTCCAAAGAAAACAAGAATTGTACAATGATAGGTTACATAGTTAACTTTGGGTGCACCTTTTGCCTTTTCAATCCTCAATCGAACAGTCACTACATGATTGCCAGTGCATTAGGTGGAGAAGCGATACCAGAGATGACGTTGAGCGTCTGGATTGTGATGAAGAAGGTTGATCGCTTTGATTTGTGCAGGGCCACTGCTAATGCTTCCAAGTCCATGAACTCAATGATGGACTGACCCCATCCACCAATGAAGATCTCGTGAAGACTTCGTGGGACTCCGGCAACTAATAGGGCGAGACGAAGTGGGTCAGTGCTGTCCGGTGGGAACAACAACAACAAAGATAGAGAATGAGAGCATACTGGTAGCATTGAATGGAAGAGATTCGACAGCAGGGTTATCAGTTCCGATCAAAGCTAGTTTTTTCTCCCAGACCCAAGAAAGTGTGTCTTCGCTAGCTTGTAACCCGACTGAATTGCCATCGCCGTAAGGCAAGACGTTTTGATCATGAGCCGAAAGGGCCTGGTATTGGCGTAACCAGCCTGGGAAATAGATAAAAAATCAGATGAGAATACATATCAGGAGAGATGAAGACTTACCAGTTCGGACAAGAAGGATATCACCTGGAAGTGTGTAGCCGGCGCTGACATTCAAACCTTGCCAAGCGGCAACTTTGTCCAGATCGGAAACAGTAACATTTTGAGACTAGGGGCATGCAACCAAGTTTTGGTCAGTAAAGCATCTTTGCCAAAGGATTCAGGTTGAGCGTACAGAAAAAGCATCAAACGTCTGGTTCAGCGAGTCTTTCCATCCAGCCCAGTCCAACAGGATACCTCTACCAGCAATTCCTTTCTGAGCTGATTGCTGGATTCCAAGAACCGTCGTTGGAGAAGGACCCACGACAGCATCTAAATCATTGATGAGGTCGTTGTACCATCTGAAAACAAAATTTGGAGAGTTTCTAAGCTACGAAGACGCAAAGTATAGCAGATGTTGAGAGGTAGATCACCCACTGATACGTGTCGATTGAGTTGTTGGTTGAGTATGGGAAATGTCTGAGTCCATCGTATTGCGTAGAGACTTGAGTGTTCAACACCAAAACGTCATCGATGTAACCGTCACCTGTACAGTCGAAGTAGAACTGGATTAAGATCTGTTACAACTTTAAGGAACGATTAGTACTGACCAGGCTGGTACAGATGACTCAGTGGTCTTCTGTTCGGATTGATTGGTGGGTTTGGCTCATCAAGCTCCAGGTTCAGGTTGAAGGTTTGGCCGGTCAGTACGCCTGTTTGAGCGGCGTGGGTGATGGTTGAGTTGGTGATGTGGTTTAGAGATCCTTGGGTATCGTTTGAGCCCCTAGATAATAGGACAAACGAGGCGTCCAGGAAAACCGTGGCGTAGCGGGAAAAAGGTAAACAAGAAGAAGAATCCACCGTTCGTAAGCGTATCTCCTAGTTAGCGAGGTGCCGTTGGTGTACGTAGCCACAATCCCACTCACCAGACTCCCCAAGCAGCTTTTGTTGGGTAGCTAGGATGGAGCGGCAGTTGGTCGTAGCTGGGCCAATTGACGTATGGATTCGAAGCGTCTCTCTTTTCAAAATGACGAGCAACGAGCTCTATCGGGGGAGGGATGGGCTTAGAGGAAGCTTGGTAGAAAGCTGCAGCAAGAATAGCGGAGATGAGAAGCTGGGAAGGCATGGTGTTGGCTCTAAGAGAGAGAGTACGGGTACGGGTGTGCTTCGTCGACCTCGATTGTTCACCCCTTTAAATACCATCTCCCTAAAAAAAAGCCTCCTACTAACACGATCAGCTGATGTGTCTGAATGGGCTACTGGCAATCTTTCGGGTTGTGCGGAGCGCTCTGATGCGACGTGGGAGATGGTTTATCCCTTAGCTTGAGTTGCTCGGTGTGCTCGGTGTTTTCTTTCCTGAGTCTTGCAGTACCGACATTTACCGCCCACATTTACAAAAGAATCTTGCCATCGAATCCCTTTTGGTTTTTTCCCAATGTTTTTGATAATTGTTTCCTAGATATAACCCTCTACCTAAACCCAAAGAATCTTCACATAACCAGATCCAGCTGAACAATAAAGTGCTTCCAGCCAACTAGCCATGATAAGCCTTTTGAATTTAGTATTGAGCCTTCTTGGAAACCATTTGCAAGTGGGCGGAGAACTCGTCGTATGGGAGCTAACGGAAGGTCAACGTCAGCAAAAAGACAGAAAGGAAGTCGACTAAATGGAAAGAGGTACCTTTCCTGGGGCGATTTCTCTCCAGAGTTCTGGGGAGAGGATCTGGTAGGACTTGGCGATCTAAAGAGTGAAGAATGAGAAAGAATATGAGTAGATGCTTAAAGGACGACAGGTGGAAAGCGGACTTACGGCGACGAAAGCGGCCTTCAAGAAGTTACCAGTGGTACAGGTGGAGCCGGAAGCTTGGGTGTAGCAATCCTGGACACCAGCGAACTGCAGCAATCTCTTGACAGCTGGGGCAGCGACTAAACCGGTACCTCTTGGAGCTGGGACCAATCGACACATGACGGAGGCACACTTGCCAGAGGTCTTGCATGGCATGGTGTGTGGCTCAGCAATGTGGGCACCCCAGTAACCTCTTCGGACTGGGATGATGGAGAGCTTGGCGGCAATGATGGCACCTCTGATAGCAGTGGCGACCTCCTTAGCACACTTGACACCGAGTCCGACGTGTCCGTCGAAGTCACCAACGGCAACGAAAGCCTTGAATCTGGTACGTTGACCGGCGTTGGTTTGCTTCTGGACTGGCTTGATGTTCATAACCTCGTCCTTCAAGGTTGGAAGGAAGAAGTCAACGATTTGGTACTCCTTGATGGAGAGAGAGAAGAGGTAGATCTCCTCCATGGACTTGATCTTTCCATCCTTGACGAGACGACCAAGCTTGGTGACTGGGACCCTAGAGTAGAGTGGAACAGCGGCAGGGTTCAGCTGCTTAATTCCCAATCGAAGAGCAATCGCGACGCCAAACTGACCATTCCTTGTCCTCATCCTTTCTTCCACCACGTCTTGGACCTCTTCTGTCACCTCTTCCTCTTCCTCCTCTAGCTCCAGCTCCACCACGTCCTAAAGCACAAACAAACCAACGTCAGTACATCATCTACTCTTCTAACGCAGTTCTTTTTGAGCTCACCGAAAGCGCCTCTGCCTCTAACTTCAGCCATGTTTGCTTAAAGTTGTACTTGAAATGGGGGTTGGGTTGGGAAAGGCTAGTATTTGGATCGCAAGGAGCAAAACAGAATAGGCAGGGGCGCGCAATGTAGAGCTGGTGAAGCGCTCGCGAGCAGAGTCGCCACATACTTTCCCACGGTCGAAACTGCAAATATTCACAGAAGTTCGACGGCGCCGCGCAGCCTGACACCTTCTTTCTGATTCGTTACCTGCAGTTTCTTCAAGTCACCTTCCCCAACGTGAGTTTTCATGTAGCTTGTACAGCTATAGGAATTGCACTCTAACCTCTTGGTGCTATTTGTTTGGATGAAAATAGAATGGCCCCATCCCAGAAGAAGTCCAAGGCTGCCAAGGGCGCCGAAAACATCAACGCTAAGCTGCAGTTGGTCGTCAAGTCAGGAAAGTACTCCTTGGGTTACAAGAGTGCTATGAAGAGCATGAGATCTGGCAAAGGTTAGTTTGGTAGTTCAAAAAAGAGGGATTGGAAGTGGTAAGGGAGGGAACGCTTCGGGAACCGGATTGGGTGATATCTCTAGTTGCTCAAGTAAAGCATTGGTAGATAGGTTGTAGGAAGCAATGAAGAGCGGGTATATTTCTTGGTGAGGTCGGGTCCAGGCTAGGAGGTTGCTTCTGCCTCTTAGCTTTACCCACACGACCTCCCTCCGATAACCCCGCCCTCTACTCTCCATTGTCTCCTCGACCATCTTCCTCTGCTGCAACTGGATAGAGACCCAACTTTCACCGGGGACTGGAGCGCCTTTCTTACCAGAAGGAGCTGAGAAGGTCTACTCCCGGAGAATGCCAAAGTTACTAACCATCAAATTCTTCTTCCACCTCAAATTTCCTCTCTACATGAAATCGTCAATGAATCTTCAATGAATTTCTCACACATCGCCGACATCATCAAACCTAAAATTTTGAACCTGTTGTACTTTTGGACTTCTAAACTTATCAGCCAAGCTCATTCTCCTCGCTAAGAACACCCCACCCCTCCGTCGTGCTGAGATCGAGTACTACGCCATGCTCTCCAAGACTGCTGTTCACAGATACGATGGCACCAACTCTACCCTCGGAACGGGTAAGCACACTGTTACCTCGCTGTGATGATAAAAGAGTTTGGCATACTGACTCTGTGCGCTGCTATTCCTCCATGTCCTTGTTTCTTCTGATTACAGCTTGTGGACGTCTCTTCCGAGTCGGTGTTGCTACCATCACTGACGCTGGTGACAGTGATTTGCTCGATGCCAAGCTCGAGTAAACATCTTTTCATTTCTTTTTCATGATGAAGTTCTTCCTTTCAGATACGAAGTCATGTTAGATAAGTGAGAGGTGAGAAGGGTGTCCTTCATTATGGACTTCCTTTGATTGGGGCAAACGTATTTTTTTGAAAGGTGTGCGCAAATGCGACGATAGCGTGAAGCTGGAGTACTTTACTACTGCAAAATAGCTTTCACATTGCAAGATCTCACTTGCATGGATACTAGACTCATTGAAACGAAGGTTTGGTTTAATGTGACGCAGACACCTTGTGGTGGATTTGTGGTGGATTTAGCCCTTCTTCCGGGATTGTCCAACGAAATCTTTCTGCTACACTATCTCTTCCTCCTGAACAGCCCGCGCGAAATTCGCCTTACCGATGCTCGTATAATTCTCAAGAAGCGAAACCAATGAGAGGGTGAGAGGTGGCAGCAAATGGAAGCAAAACGAAAAACCGCTCTTCGTGGGTTCTCGATCATTTCAAGCAATCGAGAAATCTCACTTCGTTCGTTATCTTTTGTAGTACTGTGCGCGCTACGAGTCTGCCGTATCTCCAGTTCTCCGTGCGAGCGAGACGAAGACATCTAGTAGCAGTGATCGGATGAGATAGAGCATGTACACTCGCAGAAATTTCAACTAACTCCAAAGAAGTGTAACAGACATGTATAAGATAAACAGTACTGCCTATTTCGGTGGGACGAAATTTCCCCCCTACTTCTTCACTCCGAGATTCAACACATCCCCATCGTCCAAGTTCAGGCTCGCCAGCGTGACAGCGTTGGTCAACACCTTTCCACCAGGCAGCTCGATCCTCATCTTACTCATACTTACAGCCGTGTTGGTAACATCTTTGATCTTCTCTCTGAGCATACCGATCGTCTGGATGAGCGACACTGGAGGCAGCTTGATGACCGATCCGTCGAGCTCCGGTCTATCAGGCGTGTCAGGCAGCTGAATCGAGAGGGTGATTGGTTCAGGGTGAGATGAAATCCAGAGTTCCTCAGGATAATAGTCACCCGCTGGGAGCTTAGGGAGACCAGAAGAAGTCTTCTGTCGTTTTGGATCTGAACCGTCTTCATCTTCTCGTGGTCTGACACCGAGGGTCGATTCGGATGGCGGTGGACCCGACATCGCAGCCAGTCGGGAAGGGTGTATGCTTGGAGGAGCACCCATCTGCTGAGGCGGTTGAGCAGAGTAGGCTGCGGATGGTGGCATGGGTCCAGATGTGTACGCGCCTTGTGGATAAGAGGGTTGAGGGTAGGCGGAATAGGGAGATGACATCGCTGAAGGACCTGTTGGAGCAGCAGTGATGACACCACCAGCAGACGTTCTCGTCGGTGCAGGAACAGGTGGCTGTGGAACTGGTTGAGGCATGGGTCCTGCTTGAGGTCCCGCAGCGTTTTCAGGAGCACTGAAAAGCATGGGACGTCAGTGTAATTCCTCTTATTTAAAAACATTGAAGGATTCTAAACTCACGGTCCCAAACCAATCGATTTGTGGATAGCAGCAATCTGCTCATCCAAAGTTCCTCCCATGGTGTTAAATCTGTCCTGAGTATTCTGCTTGGAAGCAGTATGACCATCCCAAACAGCCTTCTCCCTCTCTTTTCTCTCCTTCTTTTCCCTCTCTTCTCTCTCTTTCCTGGCCGCCTCATCCTCATCGTCTCCGAACATATCTGTTCTTCTAGAGGCAAATTCTCTGAGGGAAGACGTGACATCGGTACCTTGCGACAGCATCGAGCTCTGCGTCTTTCTTGAATCCAACAGTGCTTTTCGTTCCTTCCACCGAGGGTCGAGTAACTCAATTCGGATGTGCTCAGAAATTTCGTCGTTGGGGATCTGTTGACCACAGTAGGAACAGAGAGTTGTTTGAGACGCGACGTTGGTTTGACGAGCTGGTGTAGGTGGAGAAGTGACGAAATTGGTCAGGGTAAGGTCTTAGAAAAAGCACAGGAAAAGACTCACATTTGGGAACATAATCTTTCTTGATCTTCATTCCCTTGGCAGGAGCAGCTGGTGCTCGACCAGCAGTGCCGTTCGTGATCGGCGCTGTGGTCTCTTCAACTTCCATCTCTGGTGCCTCTTCTTCTTCCTCAACGGGCTCCTCCTCCATTATCATACTATTCATTCTCTTCTGAGCCAAGGTCATGCCCTCCAACTCCTTCTTACTCGTTGGCGCAGGCAGCTCGATACCTCCTTCATCCACTGTCAACAGGTCCTCCTGAGTAAAGTCGATCGTCTCGACGAGGACAAAGTCCTGCCAATCGATCTCTTCAAAGAGCTTCCTTTGCTCCTCTTTCTTCTTCTGGTGGGACTGGAGCGTCTTCGACTTCCAGGCGTTGTACGTCTTTCGTTCCAGTGCAGAGTCCAACGATTCCTTCCTGCCTACAGCCTTGTCAGAGGTTGAGATCTTCAGGTTGGCGAGAAGGTCGGAAGGTGGGTTCAGCACTTTGGTGTACTGCTGCACGGTCGCGTTGAAAAGGTGGTGGAGAGAGTGAGTAGGTCGTAAGAAGTCGAACTGGTAGTTTCTTCCTTCTTTCTGGGAGAGGGACGACAGGAACTGTGCACCACCGCGACGAGCAGTGAACAAAGCAGTAAGCTTCAATATATCACTGTAGGGGGAAGAGACAAGGATAAGAGACATTTGAGTGAGCTAGTGAGGAGGAAATGGGTACAGTCAAGAAGCTGGAAAGCTCTTACAGATCGATTCCTGGGACAGTAGAGGACCCATCCAACAAGAATTCCAAGCTTCTTGGTTCCTTTGGAATATCCTCAATCGTCTGCCTCGTAGCACCCGCATAAGCCCCCGTACCCTCGATCATCCCAATTGCAGGCCCGCCGTTGGCACCAGCATTTCCAGCTGCAGCCCCATCAGGCCCTTCTCCAGCACCGTCAGTGAAGCCCTCTCTGAGGCGAGCGAGAGCGTATTGGTAGTACTGGTGATAAGGGTCACTCGAGTTCAGGAAGGAGAACTTAGGGTCTGCTTTTTGACCTTCACGGATCTTTGATTCGAGCTGGGTTGGGTTCGCTGACTTGTTGAGAGCCTGGGAAGTCTTGTCAATCAGAGCTATTACAATCAAAGACACCGCGATCAATATCTGAAGCAGGACTGGCCAATAAGGAGCACAGAAGCTCACCTCTGATCTCAAAAGGTGGGTAAATGAGACCCTTCTTGAGGTCCTCGCTGGTTTTGGGCTCTTCGACAGCGGCTGGCTTCCCAGCTAGGGTATTGTCCTCGAATGCTGGAGCAGGTAGTACCAACGATGACATAGCTAGATAGATAGGATGTATCGAGTGGACTGGCCGTTACGAAGGGCGAAAAGAGGGGCGGCAAGCGAGTCGCAGAGGACAGAAGTCACCTCGGTGGCAACGCAGGGAATGCAGGGGGCGTGCAGCCTTCATCCTTCATACAGAGTTCTGACCCCAACGAGGACAAATTCAACAGAGTCAACATGTTTGGAGCATTCAGAGCAACGCTGAGCAGACTCTCAGGTCGATTTAAGTGAGCAGCATGGCATCCCCTTGGCTTCTCTGCAGACTATGCGGCTAACCAGCTGTCCTTTACTCCCAGCTCGTACAATAAAAACCTCTCACAGGACCAGAAGCGAAATGCCCGTAATAGACTGAAGATGGTGGACAGTGTGCTGGACGCTTTGGTCGCCAGTGGGATACAAACCAAAGCTGTGGTGAGTTTTTCTTTTTTCGACTCTGCAAAGGTGGCTCGAAATGCACTATGGATGGCTGTTGTTTTGGCGCTAGTCGACGGCTGACCGTGATGTATTGATTTGGTTTGATTGGTGCAGGCTCGAGCAGTGAATGTTCCCCGTCAGCATGAAATGCGAACGCTAGGTCAGCAGCGTCTTCTCATCCTTTCCAAGTTTCTTCTGGACTTCTTCTGAGCTCATACTCTCCCCTTCATTTGATCATTTCAGACAAGTACACATATTTCACTAAAGCATGGGGTCATCAAAACTACAGGAAATCGATAAGACTGATGCCCAAGTTTACGAAGGTCAGTTAGTCTAGTTTGGCTTAAGGATGAAGTCCACGATCCTGTCTTCACTCATTCTAATGATCATTTCGATGTTTTCTGTGGGGTCATTTGCTGTTTGCACACGTTTGTCCTGTCCAACTCTCATACTACACATCATCCTTTATCAACGCAGGTTGGCATCCCAAGAACATCTCCAGAAGGCTTCTAGTGGAAATGCGTAAACTTTGAGACGTGAGAGCGAAGTTTCTACGGTGAAGATACGGTGAAGATACGGTGAAGAAGAGAATTTGACTGTAGCGACAGTGATGAGCGACGATACATTGTATTTCTAAACCCACACGACCTTGCATTATATACTTTTTCAAACCGACATCTGTCTAGGACTTCAGTGCAATTCATAGCTTGCAATAGAAACTTTGTGTTTCAAAATATGGTCAAATGCTTCAAGCTTTACAATGAAACCTTTCTCATGGACCCATCATCCACGGAAGTAGCGCTGACCTTCTCAAACCACAGCTGCCCTCAAAGAGAAAGTCCATCAAGAAGAACACCTTCCCACTCCTCTATGTACCTGACAGGACTTCGCATCGGATATTAAGTCATTCGACATATAAAGAAATAGAGCGGTGTTCACTTAAACATTGCATCAAGCAAGTCACTGTCGCCAATAGTCAGGTTGGTCGCAATTTCCACTCTGAAGGGGGTTTACAAACGGTACATAAGAAGATAACTTGGAGGAAGACTAAAACACAGAGATTCACTAGCTTGAAACGTCTGTCACCGCAAGGGAGATGAAAGTGTCCTGGCAGTTTTCGAGATGGAGTTGGTACCGTCGTTCCCGTGGAAAGCATCAATTGTTCTTTGATCTTTAGTTCATCTTTCAAACTCTGAATAGGTTGAGAGAAGCTAGAGAAGAAGTTTTGGTCCTCCCACGGTTTGTTTACTTTTTTGACTCAGCTCTGCCGCAGGAAGCGCACCCGGCGTTACGGAGTCGCCAGTCATATGGCGCTGCCCGTGCGAGTCATTTTTTTTTTCTTCTCATTGACTAGTTACCACATCAAGCTTATTTCTGTTGAAGTTTCAGAAAATAGCTTGAAGTTCTATCCTTCTGAAGCATCGCAAGGCAGTGAAGAGGTTGAACAATCCCTCGTGTCGACTGGCTCGCGGAAATCCTCCAGGATGGCACCCAAAGTAATGAAAAAGCTCTCCAAAGTCCAGCTCTTCATCTTGCTGTTTGCTCGAATCGTCGAACCGATAGCCTACTCAGTCCTTTTCCCCTTCGTGAACCAGGTATGTGCTAAACAAAACCTTGCCTTAAATTCGCTATGCTTATTAGTAAAGCTCACGCCGGTTTGCTTTCCTTACAGATGATGGAGGATCTGTTACCTGACGTGCCCAAGGAGTCCATTGGAGCTTACTCAGGGGCCATTGAATCAGTCTTCTCACTTACGAGTTTCTTGTGCATGTATCGGTGGGGCCGTTTGAGTGACAAGGTACGTACCCCAAAACACGCTTCCGTCTGCATCCCTACTCCTACAGCTCACATAATGGCTCTGTCTTGCAGGTCGGCCGAAAACCTGTCATCTTAGGTGGTCTCTCGGGGATCGTGTTGTCTTTGCTGATGTTTGGAGTCAGCAAGAGCTACTGGTGGGCGATGGCAGCGAGAGCGCTGTCTGGGGCGCTGTGTGGGAACGCCAGTGTCATCAGAGCCGCGTTGGGAGAGATTGTAGATAAAGATAATGAAGGGGTAAGCTTTCCGATTACTTCCTGGCCCCTATCGTTACACCTCCTGACCAAGATTCCACTCTCGTGTGCTGTCTACTACAGTGGGTGTATCCTTGCTGGTCACTTTGCTGGGATATCAGCGTCATGATTGCACCATCTATGGCAGGTCTCACTGTCTATCCAGCAACTCAGTACCCTAACTCATGGATCGCCAAGATCGAGTTCTTCCAAAAGAATCCCTACTTCTTGCCATGTGGGATCGTAGCATTGCTCTCTGCCATCGCCAGTGTCATCGTATGGCTTTTCCTAGAAGAGGTCAGTCTCATATGCTTATAAGCTGAGGTAAGCGCTCGCTAACTTGTCTTTCGTTTTCAGACTCTCGAACCAGTGAAGTCCACCCAGAAGCAGCGCGACTCTAGCGAACCAACAGAGCACACCACCCTGCTTGAGTCCAACCCAGATTATACAGGTGTTGTTCCAGCATCAGCGACTGAGATCTCACCCGAAGATGAGGCCCAGGTGGAATACAGCGCATGGCAACTGGTCAGCCTGCCCGCCGTCAAGCACGTCCTTATCTCCTTCTTCCTCATCATCATCGTATCCCTCTCTTTCGACGCTGTGTTTGTCCTCTTTGCGTACTCTGAGGTGAAGCTAGGCGGTCTTGCCCTCACGCCGTCCGCCATCGCGCAGTGCTTGTCTATCCGTGGCGCCCTGTCTATCGTCGCTTCGCTCCTATTCTTCCCTAAAGCACACAAGCGATGGGGAACGGAAACTCTGTACAGAGTCTTTACTGCGTGTTGGGTTGTCATCTACCTTATACCACCGGTCATGAACGGACTCGCGAGGAACGAAGTGATGGGCGAAGTCTGGTTGAAGGACGGCCACTTGGTGTGGCTGTGGACGTTAATGCTTCCTGTTTTGGCTCTGTACACATTTGGTGACTGGGTGTAAGTCTATTCAGCACCCGCCCACCTGGTGACTCTGACCTGATGCTGCTTCCCTCGCAGATTCCCACTCAACATGCTGCTGGTTAACGCAGCTGCTCCTAACTCACAATCTCTTGGAGCACTCAATGGAATAGCTCTTTCGATCGGATCTCTATCTAGAGCGATAGGTCCGACTTTTATTGGGTAAGTAGCCATTCTTCCTGGTTCAATGATAAATTTCTAACCTCAGATGCCCATCCAGTGTGCTTTATTCGCTCTCTGCTAAGTACCACGCCCCTATCGTGTGGGGTCTGTACGCGGTTATTGCTCTGGCATCGAGCATACAGTGCTACTGGGTACGAGGGGAGCAAAAGACGCAGAAGGATGAAGAGCACGAAGCGTCTCCTGCTGAGGTTGATGCGGGGCCGTAAATCGACACAATCAGAGTGGAGTGCTTTGGTGTCACAGTTTGGAGAGTGAATTATCTAGAATCAATATAAAGATGAAGGTTTGTACTACTGCGATAGATGACTGCCTACTAAACGACATCTCAACGTGAAGCTGCGTAAGTAGCAGCTCCATTTCGCATTACCTGTCGACAAACTCCGGCAATCTTGCTGAACCAACGAAGTGAGGGTCAAGAAGAAATTGAAAGAGGAAAGCTATGGAATTTTTTTGAATCTTTGTATGAGACACTTTGGGAGCGACACCTGCGACATATATTTAATCTGGAAGAGTACAAGGGAGGGTACACAGATTGTTCTTTTGTAATTTAGTTTTTTTATGTACCACAGAGAGAGAGAGAGAAAGAGAGAGAAAAAGAAATAGGAAGAAGCTGTTTGATTTGAATTCACTGTAAATTCATTTGACTTTGAGAGCGGCAGAAGTAAGATAACAGAAGTAGAAAGACAACTGCAGAAGGAAGTAGAGCCCAAGATGTAGACCAGGAAAGAGAAGGAGTTAAGAGAACATAGGCAACCGACAAGTGATGAAAGCGCAAAGACTTGTATGGAACTTTTGACTGTCGGAAAGGAAGCGTACAACGCCGTCAGTTAAGTACGCACCGACCCAGGCAAGTGAATCGCCTTTTTTTCACTTACATACAAGCATATAAGACGTTGTTTGTTAAAATACGGTCCATAATTCATCCTTGAGAGACGTTGACGGCGGCAGGCGAGGACGGAGCTGCAGGTAGGGTAGCAAAGAACGAGCTTGGGGATGGTGGGAAGGCGTCTGCCAGGCTCAACCTCGGTTGGGAGTTCATGAGCCTGTGCTGGGCCTGGGCGAGACGCATGACGTGAGCTGCACTGGGCACCATGGCAGCAGCACTACTGAACCCGAAAGAGCTCGTGTTGGCATTATTGGTCGAGATAGGGATAGCGGAGGAAGGCAAGAGAGGCGAGGCGGCGGATCTGGCAGTGGCAGAACCAGCAGAAGGGATGGATGCTACAGTGGACGTGGGCACAACTGGTGGGGTTTGTGCAGGTGGTGGTGGTGAATGAAAGGTTTCCTTTGTTGGGACAGGCATGTTTCCTATTGAGTTTTGCAGATAATCGGAGCTAGCGTCAGTTGCCGCTCTCTGCCGCCACCTGCACGTTCACGAACACTCACTGAAGAAAGGACCTCCCCAGCCTGGTAAAGGAGCAGGGGAATCATCACTTTGAGCTTCTCTGTCACGCCCCTGTGAGCTGTAGGCTGTCTCCAAACAAGAGAATTCCTCCTCCAACGACCACACGCCTTCATTTCGAACCTGGTACTTCGTCTTTTGGTGGCCGGTGCCGAAGCCGTAGTTGGATTTTCTACCGTTACCGAGACTATGGGCCATGCCAACAATGGGTCTCCCATTGTTGGAGGTGCGAGAAGATTTGGTGTTTATGGGCAGGGCGTGGGAGGCACCCTTGGCGGTGACGGTGCTGGAGCAACAACGGCCACACACTGGTTCTTGATCAACAGGAAGGGAACCAGCACGGAATGGCAAGATATCTGCACATCTGGAGCAGGGAAGGCTGATAGCAGGGTTTCCTTCTTCGTCGGAATACGTCGCGCCTGGGATCGAGATTGGAATTGAGGCGATAGACGAGTGGTGCAGCATCTCAAAGTCGGATGGGTCGGTGTAGGTATTCTTGACGAATCGAGCCCGTTTCTGCTTCGGAATTTCGTTACCGAGGGTGCCGTGGTGGCCCATGAGCAAGCTCGAGCTCGTCATATACGACGCTGGGAGACCAGAGACGGAGTGACGTTTGCGGTGACCAGCGCCGTGAGGTACAATGACAAAGTCATCATCGTCGTCCTCGTCGAGAGTTCCCAAGGAAGCAGAGAGTGGTGGGGGTGAGTCGTCCGTCATGGCGCCAATGAGAATAGGAGAAGGGAATTCTCCGGCTGGGAAAGCGGGTGTCTGTGGTGAATGGGAAGACACGGTGGACGAGGAGGTTGATCGTGACGAGTTCGCAGATTCCACCTGGTCAATCATTGACGAAGTCGACGACGATACTGAGTATTTTCGTGGTCGGTAGGTGTTGTCCGGTTTTGAAGGCCTGCCTCTCGATGTAGTGGTTGAGTCGTCGTGCTGCGAAGCAGGACAAAACACGAAGGTAAAAAGAAGACAGATAAAAGAGTAAAACAAATCAGTGGGGTGTTCTGCTGAAATACACGTTGGGAGGAATACCAAGAAAAAAGTCAATGGAGCGTACCTCATCCTTTTTAGCCTCTTTGTCTCTATTCTTCCCTAGGAAGTGTGTTATTGGTCTCATACGGCCGTGCGTTTGGACAAAGAGACCTGGAGAAGTACAACAGGTATGGTCATTCAATCAGTAAACGGTTCTCTCAGCAAAAATAGGGGAGCAAGCTGCTATTGCCTCCTTTTGAGGCGACGAAAGGCGCTGCTTTAGCAGCAGCAGCAAAGGAACGTACCACAGGCGTTGCAAAGTCGCTCTAGCAAATGGTTTTACCATAGAGAACATTAGTCAAAGAATAAGATAATCACAGAAAAGGGGGCTAGTCTTATGTACCTTTGTTGAGACCAGTCCTCCATAGCGACGTCTGCGTCTGTTTCAACCAACGGAAAGGGTGTTTTTTTTTTCCACAATTGGGAACAGACAGAAGGACGATAGTAAAGATGAAGAGTACAGAATGAAAGTTATTAGAAGGGATATTCAATAGGGCAACGAGCAGCCATTTAACGAATTTTTGGAATGTTCGGCTCTTCCTCTCGAGGGAAGGATGACGGACAAACGTTCAAACGTACCTCGTTACACCCACAGTGAGAACACAACCCGACAGCAAGCTTTCTCCTGGCTGTGGGCATTGTCGAACAGAAGAACAGGGGAGAACAGGAGGAACACTTGGAGGGTGGGAGGGGAGGAAAAAGTGATGGTTGGTTGACTGCTGAGGCAAAGGACTGGGCTAACGCTTCTCGACGGTCTCAGGCACAAGAGGGCGCTGGCTGTGAATTGATTTTTTTTCTTTTTCTTCGTCTGTTCAGTGCGCAGATTCTCAAACTCAGTAAGAGTTTATCTAGAGGAAAGAGCGGCAGAGTGTACTGTAGCCTATATATGCCGCTTCCAATTCACTTATATGCGCTTTTTGGGTTCGAAGGGCAGATTCAGCGCCAGTCTCAGCACCCCACGGGGTAAGCATCGCTATCTCGACCCTGGTCGACCCCAACCAGATCGCAACCCTAGTGCCCTCCCAGTCATTAATGAGTGAAAGAAGGGAAGATGTACGAAAGAAAAAGGAACTGCGTTTGTTGCGCTGTCCTCTTCATCGCCGGTTCTTGCGCCAGCTGAACCTAGTCTCAGTCGATCTTGCTGAATACCCTTGAACTATATCCGCTCCAAGATTACTTTCCCCCCTCCTTCCAACACCTTTCCTCAGCACGATGTTCACAGCACTCAACTGTTCGCTTCAATATCGAGCTGGATTTTGAGAGTTGGCTGGGGACTCATTTGGGAGGACAGGAGAATTGAGGGCGACGTTACAATTCGCGGCACCACCGATGCGCGGTTGCCGATTTTCTGCGCATCTTGGAGCAAATTGGTGTGAAAGCAAAACGAACGTATACATAGACGCGTTTCTCAAACACATAACATTTGAAACAAGTTGAGTACAAGAAACACTGTGAGATGCGCAGATTCAACACGACTCGCAATGGCACTTGAACAGTTCGGCTGTTCTCCGTTGAGGCGTTGGTCAAATGCGCTCTCTATACACGAACTCTAGTATCCAAGATACTCTCGCCTCAGTCGTGGTGCGTCGACCCGTCTGGTCTTCCATATCTCTGTCGTCGGCCCCCATCCTTTCCCACCTTCTACACCTTCGCCGATAGAACGAAGCAGGGAATCGGCGTTGTTGGCTTCAGCCTGAATGAAACCCACACAGAAAGCGATCAGATTTGAAACAAACTCCGTCTACGAGAGACAGCAAAAAAAATGTTGACGCACGGGATACCCAATATAATGCGGGTTCGCAGCTTTATCGCTGCTTTGCTCGAGCGCCGGTAGCTCAGGCACCTCCCCTTTGTCCCAGAAGAATGCAATCGCCCTCGCCTGAACCTCGCACAGCACAAACGGTGCGACCTGGATAGCGAGCCCTATGAACGCCAGCGTCGGGTCGGGCGAGTAGAAGATCTGGGACGGGTCCAAGTTGAGGACCACGTGCGACCCTGGGCTGGGGATAGACTCGTCCACCACCTCTGGTGGAGGAGACGGGTGGACCGGTGGTGATGGAGGCGAGTGCTGTGTCACAGGGTGCTGGGAGAAGGGCTGGTCCGTCGTGTGGAAGAAAGGGTAGGTGAACAAATATCTGCGAAGGTGAGTATGGTTAGATAGAACAGTTGGTCAGATGCATCGAACGAAAAGTTAACTTACCCAGTGCAGAGAACGACAACGTCGACGTCCGTGAGTTCCTTCCCATCTTTTAGAAGCAGTTTCCCATTGACGGCGCCATCTGTCGGCGCACATGCGCCAACACACTCAGCGACCTGGGTGATCTCCTTAGTCCACTCGAGGCCTTCGGGGTACATCGGCTTGTCGCTCGCACGCGCAGCTTGAAAGATGGTCGTCTGTGGTCCAGTTGGGTCTGATATGTTGAGATACGCTAGTTCCCTCGCGACGTCTGAGCCCTACGTTTGTTTCTTTGTGCGTCAGCTACCACGGCTCTCCCAAAAGGATTGTAGAAGAAAAGAAATGAGTGAAAATATAACTCACGGATGCTCGACTGCCAATCACCAGCACCTTCTTGCCCTTATAAGCGCTCGGGTTCCTCCACCACCGCGAATGAAGCACCTCACCCTTCCACGCCCACAGGCCGGGAAGCGTCGGCAGCCATGGGTCACTGTAGTGGCCGTTGCAAGTGACAACGTGCGTGAACTCGTCGGCATGCGTCTCTCCGGTCAAGGACGAGGTGGACTTGACGGTCCATTTCGACGACGGCGTGGGTTTGTGGACACGAGTGACGACCGTGTTGAACCGGATTAAGGACTTCAAGCTAGATTGTATACAGCTCAGTATTAGGATAGGTGGTGAAAGATTTGAGGCGGACGAAGGGGTGTGAACTTACTCGAACGATGTTGCGTATGCATTCAAGTAGGCCTGGACCTCTTGATGCTTCGGGAAGTCCGACACTTCTTCAGGAAATGGAAAACCTCTGAACGCCATGCTAGAATAATGAAAGGGCGATGGTTTGAGAGGTTTAGCGTCTCATCAGGTTATGACCGACCGACACGGCCTTTCAAGAGAAGAGAGAAAACGTACACGTCTTTAGGCAGATTGGTCCTCATCTTTTCGTACATAGCTGAAAGTGTAAACAGTTCAGTCTTTTAAAGCATCTATCATTAAAGAGCGTTGCCGTTTACCTGTCGGTGGAATCTTTGCGAGCCCTTCCTTTTCTTCTTTGGTCCTCACGACGCCCTGTCCGTTTGGCCTGTAATCGACGATAGCTTGACCAGGGTCTTTATCGTAAATCCTATACGAGAAACGGTCAGTTCTCTCTGAGTAATGGGGGTTGGCAAGGTACACTGACCATTGTCCTCCGACAGTGTGTCGACCTTCAAAGCCAACAATCTGCTCAGGCTTGAAGCCTCTGTCGAGCAGCTGCTTGAGCTGGACGAGACCTGATGCTCCTCCTGCCCCGATTATTGCGACCTTCTCCAGCGCTGGAAGGATCGCTGGTGGTGACACTGTCATTTTTGCGAAGGGTGTGGCTGTCTGGCGGCTGATAAGCTGATTATTTTTCTCAGCGCTACTGGCGGGTAACCTTCACGACATACAAACAACCAAGGTGACAGTGAGACTATTCGGGTATAATCCAGCCCTGTCCAATCAACCAACCCTCTGTAGCTTTCTCGAATGATTCAGAACATCAGTGTCGTCTCAATTCGTTTTAACACTTTAACCCTTTCTAGCGCTGACGGCAGCTTGATAGGAAAGCGGAATAAGATCTGGTAAGTAGAACCAGGGGTTGTCAGGATAGACAGAGTAGTCAGGGGAGCTGAGAGGAGCTCCCAGAAAAATTACATGGAAATCGAAAAGTTCGAGCTGCGGACAAACGAGCCGCTAGGTTGGAGATGGTGTCCCGCTGTCAAACGGAGAGAGACACCTGGCCTTAGACTTTGTTACAGTTTGAACTTTGTATTTCATGTTCCGGCTAAGCTTTCTTACCGGGTTCAGCAAAAGACTGGATTCCCATCCAAGCCTCTATCCCCCCAGCCGCCCTTGGAACGTGGGATTTTGCGATGCGAGACGACACCCCTCTGCCGTACCTGGAGTATCCCGCAGGCCAAAATTACAAGCAGATAGTATCCTACTTTTCTCCTGTAACGTAGCGGCAATTGTTCCGTCTCGGATTGAAGATGGAATCCCATTCTCCATTCTTATCGCCGACATCGCGGTGCCTCCTGAGGGTGAGATGATCACCAGCCAGACGTTGCAAAAGGCTTTCAGTGAACCTTTTCATTTCTCACAGGTATCTTTTCTCATATGAGATACCTCTATCTTGTAAACCTCTCTCCAACCTGCTAACTTATACCAGATCTTTCTGCCTTTCTCAGATGAGAGGGCGATTTCAAATCTGGTTGAGCTGGAACGACAAACCTCAATTTTTTGCAAGATCTGTCTATCATCACATCCCATTTGAATATATATCTGCACTCAGAAAAATATATTCTATCTATCCCAGCTTTCCCTGTGGGTTTTACAGCTTGACCTGAGAAATTGGAACCGAAAATGGAAGTCGCAGGCAGTTTCGGTCCTGGAGAGATCCTCCCAACTCCCACGTCCATCCAAGGTTGAATCTTTCGATCCAGCTGACATCACCGCCTCACCCAGCAGATACAGACTTACACCACCACATCACGTATACAGGAATCCATTTTCCCAGCTCGATCTCTACTAGATTGGCCTCCCCATCCGCTTTCGAGTACAAAGAGATCCAGTCAGCGTTCCTTTCGTTCTCAATCGACCACCATCCCCTCCTAATTTCTCCAGGTCAAACCCCAGGCCCTGTAGCAGATCTCCAAGTCTTCCTCTTAGTCCGAGTGACATCGAAATCTAGACTACAGTACTTGACTGATTCGACCATCTACAACGCCGTCCAATCTCGCGCTGGACAAAAAGTTTTCGTGCGAAGCGGGATCCAGACGCAAACTCTCCTCTCTCCACACAGCCAATCCACACCAATCTCAATACCATCCAGATCCATCCAATCCCACATCCGTATTGTGAACTACCCATAAGGTAGTGCTTCCTTTCAGCCATGCCTCAGCCCAAGAGAAAGTTAGCAGTCGGAATCTGCACAGTGAGTGGTCCCACTCCCCTCTTGCTTCTCCCTCCTACAGGAGAAGATCCGTCGCAGTACGGATCCATCAGGAGAGAAACATTCTTTTAACTGATATCACAATTCCCTTTTGGAATGATGTAGAACTGTGGTGTCAATGAGGTACGTTGTGACAGTTGGAAGAACCATCTGCCATTTCGAGATGGGCTCAGCGCGGAAGGCGTTCGAACGACGTTCTGATTCTTCCATCCTTTCTTGGCTTTGCTCCTTTTAGACTCAAACATCACTCTGGAGAACAGGTAAAGACAGGGCTCGTCTCTGGTACGTCTTCGATCCGAACCTGTGCACCGATTTAGGTCTAAGCTGACTCGAACCCCTCACCTGGACGCTTCTTCCTGCGCGTCCTTCCTCTTTGACCCTCTTTCTGTCAATAATTAAACAGTAACGCCTGTGGTCTCTACTTCCAAACACATCAACAGAACCGTCCAGCTGGTACGGGAAAAGCAGCCAAAAAACAGGCGCCTAATCCGCCGAGAAAGAGGATTGTCAAGAAGGAAGCTGGAGAATCAGGTGATGATGAAGCTTCATCCAATTCTGATGTATGTCTCCCACTGTTCACGTACTTGGTAGGCCAGCTCTAACTAATCAACCTTGGATTGTGATTATCACAGGATTCTTCCCTCTCTGCTCGTGGAACGCGTACTCCATCTCCACCACGCGTGTCTCGAGCCCTGAAGCGTCCGCAGGACAAAGTGCGCCAATCAACTGAAGACCCGATGTCAGATTCCGGTGTCTATCCGCGTTCCCACCCACGAGCTCGTCTCCCTCGACAGGAACCCCGTCCTCGATCAGCTCCACCTGTCAAACGTCGACCCAAATCAACCTCGCTCGACATCTTCTCCGACTCGACGGCACAGGAGGAAGCTACCAAGTCTGATATTGCTATGCTGAGGAGCGCCAACTTTGCCCGTGCTCTCGCAGAGAGGGACGCCGCGTCCGACTCGTACCTTCGGGGGCCCTTCACATCAAACAACATTCCCGAAACGTCCATCCGCCTCGAGTTCTGGAACAAGCTCGGTGCGGCCCCCAAGTTTGGGTACGGCGGCCTATCGATGCTTCGCACCAACTCGGCCCCACACAACATGGCGTTGTCCCAAAACGCGAGCCCGTCGCTCCAGCAATATCGCTCGCCTTCAGACGCGACCTTCTCCAACTTCTCTCCTGCCAGCGAGCGCGCAGACGACAACTTCAGCGCAACGGGAGGTGACTTCTCGGATGTTGAGACCAACTCAAACGGGAAGCGCAGGAGATGGGATGTCGATGCTCCCTTGATCAGCAGTCGCTTGCCTTCGAGTCCTCCTGTAGCGTCTGACTCGGGAACAACCTCAACTCCCGCGGGTGGGAAGAGCAAAGTCGTCGCTGGACTGGCGGATGATATTGGAGACATGAACATCTACGCGGCTGCAGGGACAGCATCCAAGTCAGAAGATACCACCGCCGCTCCTCATCCTCCTGGTCTCATTACCCCACCTCAGAACACTTCCTCAACGCTGCCACGAACCTCACCAGGTGGCAGCATCAGCGATCACCACCTGTCACCTCGAGCCTCCATGTCCATCCCACGACCAAACCTTCAGCGCTCTCCTTCTGACCTGAGCATCCTGCTCGACGCTGCGGCAGAGAGCGACTATGAAGAGGGAAGCAGTGCAAAGAGGAGGCGATCGAACGATATGAGAGGCCAGAAGATGGAAGGCATCATCATGGAATCGTCAACTACAACTTCTACGTCGTCACCACCGGTCTCACCACCCGACGGTGGAGCCGCTCGAAGACCGTCGTACGAGAAAATCTCGCCCAAGCTTACCAATGCCGTGCCTGTGGGGAGTAGTGGTAGCAGCAGTGGTAGCGGGATCCATCACCCAACGCCAGTATTGTCCAACATCGCTACGGGTGCGCTGCTCTCGCCGTCGTCAAACACTCAGCCGAGAGCGTCGAGCCCACTCAGGGCTTCATTTGGTCCTGATCATCATCCTCCTGCTCCGTTGAGAAAGTCCCATCTCAGTGAGACGGCTTAGGCTTTACCAACCACTGACCGAATTTTAACGCATCTTCGCACTACACAATGCGATATGCCCATCAACAAGCCGTCAACCATTAATCCAACAACATTCGTCTTCATTGTTCCCGCACTCCTTTCATATCGTCACCGATAACTAACAGATATTTCACTGGCATTACCACGCTCCTCTTCCTCTCTTCGATTTTAATCACATTTCTTCTCTTCCAACAACATTTTTTTTCTAATTTTGCTTGCTTGTTCAATATTGCTAATTCTCACACTTGTGAAACCTTTTTCTGTATCGAATACGACGCTTTCCCACCTTAATTCTGTCAAACCCACACCCCGACTGCTGGCATCTTCTTTTTGTCTTGATACCCGTACTCTCATATTCTTCTCCCTTAATGTTGCTATAGCTACACATATACTAGAGTTTGTCTTCAGTCTTTCTCATTCCTGTTCGTTCTACATTTTGAGCCCGTCAAAAGCGCTCCTGATTCTTGGTCGAGCTTATTTGGGCTGATAAGGAGCCCGTCGCTTCCACTCAAGGTGTCTCACAGCCGCAAGTGATAGTATGGCATTTAGGTTTCCAACATCGTCACTACAAACACAAAAGCGATAGCTTCCCATACAAGCCTGTGGAAGCGCTAAACGTACATATTTACAAAAGAGCGGGATAGATACTTCATTAGATGAGTGGGTTTTTAACCCTTCTCTCAGCCTCCAGCCGATTCGCTTCGTCGGGTTCCACCTCCTTCGTATCTGAGTTCGATCTGTTAAGGCCGACGACGTGATTGACGATGTCAACGAAACCTTGTTTTGGAGACTTGGGCTGTTGAAAAAGATCAGTTTTCTTCAGTCCCAAGTGTCCTTCAATAACATCACGGTAAAAAATGAACTTACGAGTGGGATTTCAGTTGCAAGCTGAGTTGGGATCTGACTATTTTCGGGACTGGAATCTCGAATCTTCGAATGCAGCAGACGTTCGACAATGTCCTTGAAATGGTGAGGTCGAGAGGGTTCAGATGAAACGGCAGGATGGTGTTTCTCTCCCCTAGGACTGGGAATATCGTTTTGCTGAGAATGGTCGTCATCGATTGGTGACAGTTGCATCGGTTCTTGAGAGAGCACTCGGCCGGGTGATCTCGATCGATGGTTGTTGTTGCTGGACGGTGACCTGTCTCTATTACTACTACCAGCTGTGATAATTTTGTCAACCAGCTCAGTAAGCCTGACACGAGGTGCGTGAGGGTGATGGGGTGGGATAGTTAGATGCGAATCCTATGGAGCACAGATGGTCAGTTTCAATCTAGACCGTACATAGGCGAACATACGCATACCGAGAATGTTACCCCGCCATTAGCGGCAGCGGCTGGAGCTGCAGAGGTAGAACTTGCTGCGGTGAAAGAGTCTTGATCGTCAGACACGGCAGACGAGGAGCTGAAGCTTCCAGCCCATTTTGCCGCAGCACGCCTCGCATTCGCAATTCTATCCTTCTCAGTATGATCTGGATCAGAATTAGACACGCTGCCTTTTCTAGAGCCTGGAGGAGACGCGATCCAATTCACCCATGGTCCTACAGCGTCTTGTATTTTCTCGCCCATCTGATGAGGGAGAACCGAGCCATCAGACTCGGAAGCGGGGACAAGCTGGAAATTAAAAAGATACTGACTGTGACTGAAGGTTCCTTCTTTGGTTCACTTGGAGGATAGACCAGCAAGCTGTCGTGTCGTCGCAGCTTGGGTTCGCCAGCACGTTCTCTGCCTTCTTTAAACACTCTCTCGAGAAGAGTATTGAAGGCATGAGGGTCAAAAGAGTGGATGGCGTGACCAGCAGAATCCCATTCTACCAGTTCGGCGTCAGCCATGTGCTCTGAAAAGAAACAATTAGGTGGGGGATCCGGAAGGAGGTCGTGTTGTCCAACTTACTCTTCAAATTAAGCGACGCTTCTGGCGGTATCAGCGTGTCGAGGCGACCCATTAGGATACAAATCTTGGGAACATGAGAATCGATGTACTCCAGTGCTGCAGTTGAGACGTGGTGAGTTGTTGTAGCAACAAGCTGATTAAAGTGTCCCAATGCGGATTGATTAGGCGACATGTTCGCTCGTTTGAGATGATCTTCCATCCTAGTCTCTTGATTTGTTCTTCCCTGTGGATCCTCCGGGTCTGTTTCTTCTAGCCAAGCCTGAGGGTACAGCATAAAAAAGTAACGCTTCATCTCATCCTCGAACAGTGTTTTGGCCGTTATTTCGAGGCCGTTCATTGCTTTCGACGTTTCAAAAGCGTGAGCAGAGGCAGTTCATGAAGACATCCATCTTAAGTACTTACGAGGTAACTTTCGTCTGATCCCGTGGCCTGCTGAAGTCACGCAAAGAGTCAAGCTGGCGAGCCGAAATGGGATCTTGTGCGCTAGCTTTAGTGCAATCATTCTGCAAATGCAAAAAAAATTGATAAGTAAACTCTTCTGGCAGCCAAATCTTGATAACCAGCAACTCACCCTCCCATGCTGATTCCCACCACATGCAGTTGGCGCTCCTTGGTCCACTTGATGTGGTCTAGGAGAGCAATGGTGTCTCGAGCCATTCCACCTGATAACAAGAGGCCAGATATGAGCTATCAGACTTCAACAAGTCTCCTCATAGACGAATGATTTACCAGTTGTATACTGCAGCAACGCAGAGACAGACATGTTAGGTTCTCTTGTGACCGCAGTAAACAGATAGGAGTTCGATAGCAAACTCACTGGACCTTTCGGGGTATCGCTGTGTCCTGACCCACGATTATCAAACACAACAAGCTGGTATCCCGAATTCAACGCTCCAAGAGCTTCAACCTGCTTCAACCACCTGTATCAGAGCTATCAGTGGGTGGCGGAGTGAATACTACAAAATGGGTGCTCACTTACGAGTTTGAAGTGTTCTTCAGGCCTGTAAGAAGTAGAGGAAAGCAATCAGATATAGGTTAGAACATGAAGAGAGTCAGTCATAGAGCGGTTCATCTTCTTACCCATAATCAGGACTACCTTCTCGTCACCATTCCCATGAACTTCGAAATAAATTCGATGAGCCAAAGTTGTATGCTTGTCCTCTACTTCACAAAAGCCTTTTTGAGCACATGTTGAAGGGTTGAAGACCGTCTGGATGTCATCCTTCGAGTCCTCGGGGTGTAGTGCTTCCTCTGGCTGCTCCGACATCCTCTTTATCCGGTAACCTGTTCCCGCTGGGATATCGGTTTGGCCAGCGTTAGGTGTAAGATTGTACAAATTCTTAACTGAAGAGCTCCATTCTTGGTGTATAGAGAGGGAGGTGGTTAGGAAAAGGAGTGGAGTTTGTTCGCCAATAAGAAATGCAAGCTTGAGGTCACCTCATTTTGATGACTAGATTTTACGCATTTTTCTACGGTTTTACATAACTCCAATCATATTCGACATACAAACATCTTAGGCTGTGCCCTTTTACTGCATGGCTCCATTATAGAACGGAGGAGGAACGCTTGGGTTGTATTGCGTTCCGAATCCTGGGGGTGGTGGTGGTGGTTGCGAAGCGTTATATTGGAACTGGGGAGGCATACCAGGAGGCATTCCCCCCATGACCTGTGAAGCATTGAAGCCAGGTGGTGGTGGTGGGGGTACAGATGCAGCATATGTCGCTTGGAAGCTTTGTATTGAAGGAGACGAAGTCAGTCCCACACTGTGACTCAGAAGACAAAGACAGAGGACTGCAAATACTTACCCTGGAGGTGGTGGAGGTGGTGCTTGAGAATACATTTGAGGAGCGTAACCTGGAGGTGCCTGCGGAGGATAGGCCATTCCGTTCATACCACCCATGGGCGGCTGCATCATTGGTTGACGCATTGGAGGAGGACCTCCCATTCCTCCAGGTAGCGCATTGTTCTTTCTAGCCTGCTGCGCCAGTAAACGTTCTGCTGGTGTGCCGTGCCTCTCACCCTTCCCATCCTTCTTGAAAGCGTACTGTACCGACACTGCTTTATTGGCCAAAAATTGACCATTCATTGACTCAATTGCTGCATCTGCTGATTCGAAGTCGTTGTAGGAGATGAAACCATATCCTTTAGATTCGCCAGTTGCAGGATCCCGAGAAATCTAGCCCGATGAAGAGAGGGCGTCAATATGATTCCAAAATGACCATCTTAAGAAACAAGTCACAAACCTTCGCCGTCTGACTGACAATACCGAATGCCGAGAAGGTGTCGTACAGAATTCGCTCGTCCACTGCAGGGTCCAAGTTGCCAATGAATAAGTTAGCGCCGACGTCTAGCTGCTTTTTGTCGTAGGATGCCTGCGAACGTGAAACAGAGCATAGTTAGAACGGAGGAAAGATGTTATATAAAAACAAATGTCGTACCTTGTTGACTCTAATCGGTTTACCATACAGTTTGATCTGATTCATGATTCTACAAGCGTACTCAGCATCCTCCTCTGTCAGAAATTCACAGAACCCGAAGCCCTGATGAGACTGTGAGATACGATCTTTGGGAAGATGCACATTCACTGAATAGATCCAAGGAATTGATTTACCCATTTGAGCAGAAGAGTCAGTGAAACTGGTAACAACAAAAACGAAGCATGAAGCCAATTGAAAGAGCCTCACCTATCGGCCCAGCCTGCAAGAAAGAAACAGAAGTGTGTCAGAATACCATCTGCACGAGAGAGAGGAGAAATTGGCTCATACCTGCAGCATCAGTTCCCAAATTAGAGTGTCTGTACATCGCTCATCAAGATTTCCCTACAGCGAGGCGGAAGAAAAGGTTAGCAACACGTCAATTGAGGCCAGTAAATGAGAAACTCACCAAGTAAACAGTTGCCTCCTGGTTCCTTTCCTGATCCTGCGGCCTTGACATACTTCTTTCTGGCTGAAAGGTGGAGTTGGAGGTTCATGCTGAGTGTCGACTCTCCTCACGCCGGTTGAGTGCCATGTTTTCGGTTCCATTTTTTGCATTTTTAGACCGTCACATTTTTCGCAGATATTTAAATCCAAAAATGTCATATATCTCTCCGCACCACCCAGAGCAAGAAGCAGATTGTTTTTTTCTTCGTCCCTCACTGCACCAGTTTATGTAGTATCCTTCTATAGTCCTCCTCGACCCCTTCATACGTCTCTGTCAGTTTTTCAATACGCTCTTCTTTCTCCATTTGATGGAGAATTTCCTGCAGTCGTGAAGGTGTCGAAACAGAATATGAAGGTCAATATAAAGCGCCGATGACCAAGTCAACTTGGAGGCAGCGGCGCAACTTACATAGTTGAAACGGAATAATCGCTCTTTGACCTGAGATTTGTAACGAACGGTCAGAATGTGAAGGAAACCGTTAAAAATGAATCACCAACGTGTAGTCTGAAGTTCCTCAACGCCGCCTTGTCTTTGCCCTCCAGGTTCAGCAACATCATCATTTCCAGAAGCCTGTAGAATTGTCTCTTGGCCAGCTTCAGCCTTTTTCTCTCCGATTCTGCCCATTCCCTATCAACCGGTGCCTCCAACTTGTCATCACCACTTTTTGCTTTGGCTTTGCCCTTCCCGTCTTCAAGTGACTTCGCCCAGTTGGATTTGAGCAACATCTTCAAATCGCATCGATCACGCAAGTCTTCAAAGGCTTCAGAAGGATCTTCCACAGTCAGTTCGGCCACTTGAGGTAGTGACATGACGTGTTGGTAGAGTGTCGAATATAGCTCTGATCCGTGGCCGCTGGCTTGGTATGGTGGAAGAATGACAAATTGACTATTGAGAGCTTGTGTCAGGCTATACTGTTAAAAAAAGTGAGAAAAACAAGTACGGAAGCGGCTCACCTCAAACGCAATCGAGTTCTGTCGGGGAAATGATAGAAGGGATACAGTGAGGTGTAACCAGCAAAGTGATAGATGTCAACTGGCGCTTCATCTCCAACCGCAGGTCTACTTCGCTTCTCATACCTGTTAAAAACATATTTGCCAGAGTGAGTCTCTTGGCGCAAAGTGCATCGGTGCAGTGCTGTCGAAACACTCACAGAATCAAGAACTCCCATTGATCTTCATCTTCAACCACATAACTTCCTCCTTCAATGTAGAGTAGAATGAAAATCTGCATTTTTCGGTGATAGTCTTTGAAGCCAGGTGTGTTCCAATCAGACTACAACATAGACCAGTGACGAGCGCGTCATTAGCCTCAAAGCGCAGGGACAAGTTAACTACGGAAATCCTTACTTTCCAGACCTCGAAAATGATATCACCTTCTTCACTGGAGCCGTTGAAAGCCGTATCAGACCTCGTTTTGCCTTTGTTCTTTGGTGAAGGTCGAGTGTATTCGTGGATCTTTTCTCCGTATGGTCGGAAAGAGTCAGCGTCGGCTTTCACCTTCGTTTTGAATGCTTCTTCGTCCTTCAGGTAATCTTGTACAGAGAATCAAATCAGTATGTTTCAATGTATGTGGTCCAACGCGGGGTCATAAAGGTGGAAAGGCAAACGAACCAGCTGGAATAAAGTTGTACAATGTCCGTTCAATATCATCAGGAGGAGTGGATTTCGACTGGATTTGAGAGGTAGATGAGACATGCAAATACTGAGCCAGTGATCCAGATGCAAATTTGAGCTAAGAAAGCAACGAGCGGACGGTAAATTATGATGGAAACGTCTCCTCTTCCAGTACAACTTCTTGGACCCACCTCAATCTTCAAATCCTCGTATCCAAAGATCTTCTGTTCTTCTCCAAAGATTGGATAAGTAAAGACGGGATGGAAGACATCCGTTAGGGTTGATTCTTCAGGAGCTAAGAGCTCGTTGTCTTCAGGGCATCGAACTGCAAGCAAACGAGGACAACGTGATGAACAGTAGTCCACAGCAAGAGAATGTTGTACCTCACCCACCAAGTGAGAGGTTCAATGCATCGTTTGAGTCTGTGACCCAGTTCATGTTCGAGATTGCTGTCAAAGAAGGTCAGTTATAGTCGAGGTGTGGATACGCGGTCGTTCAGCACGCGCCTGGTATCGTGCCATGTTAGCTTTCACAACAGTCGTTACCAAGTGTTGACAGACGAAGCTAAGTGAAATACATCAACTTTGTTGCTTCAAAGGGTTGGAGGCAACATTGTCAAAGAAGTGATTGTTTGATTCGTATATCTAAAGCGCGATGAGAGGCACCACTAGGTATATTGTAGTTGGGTATAAGGTACAGAGCGCCGCACCACAATCATTGGACCAGCCTCTATAGTATGCGTCCTTCCTCTACTTCTTCCATCACGTGAGGATCCTCCAACATCGCGCCGTTTCCTTCCGCATCACGGACGTCTTGATTCTGGGCCTCCATAGCTGCAGCTTCATCTTCTCGTTCCTGAAGCAGCTCTCCTATCCGCAGAATGCCCTTCAAGTTCTTGGCCAGTGCATCTTGTTCCGCCGCCGAATTCTCGCCAACATGGCCATCGCCGTCGTTATTAAAAGCGGGAGTTACATTTCCACTCACTCCATCAGCATCTGAAAGCGTGAGATTTCCGTTCTCATTTCCGTGGTAACGTTCGAGGTCAAGCAAGCCAAGCACCCTTTTAGACGAAGTTTCCTTTAAGTCGTACACGGTTTGAATTGCTTCTCGACCGTTCGCCAACATGTGTTCAAGCATTGATTTACACCTAATGAACTGCTCGTCATCCTCTTCGTCGATTTCAGGTTCAGAATCGGAGCTGTCGCCGTTCTCACCATCTGAGAGTATTGAATGAGAGGTTCCTTTGCGTGAGGGTGTCGGTCGGGACGGGAAAGGTTGGACTGAACCAGTGCGGAGTTTTCGGCGAAGATCTCTGATTTCTTTGTCTAAAGGATCAATAATATACATGAAATGTCAGCGCCTCTTCACAAAACAGATGATACAAAAAAACTTACTTTGTCGAGCTTTCGCGCTTTCTAGTGCGTGATTGATAGCGAGTAAAGATGTGTTGGATATTTCAAGATCAAGGATCTGTGGATAAAACCTGACGTTAGTGGTACTTTTATGAAGAGTACGATGTAGACAGACTGACCTTTCGATTAACTTTCAGCTCAGCAATCTCATTACTCACAGCCTCAGGAAGATCTTCCGCACGATCGTCCACAGGTGCAGATCCGGTGGAAACCCCCTCATCAAAAGTGGTGAGCTCGATAGGAGAAGGACTCATCAGCACCTGAGTCGAGTTTCCCTCCGATTCGAAGCCTTCAGAGCGTTCGCCTGGCGAGGAAGGGAAGTAGCTGCCTGATGCACCAGTTGAAGAACTACTGGCGTTCATGAAGAATTGAGAGTGCGATGGAGATGGAGACAAATATTGTTCAGGTGGTAAATGTGATGAGAATAGTGATCGAGAAGGTGTAGCGTTGAACGACGCTGGGGAGTGGTTTAATGTCGATGATGATATCGGGGGTCGTGCTACAACACCTTGTAACGACGAGACGGATGGAGTTTTACGATGTGAAGGTGAAGAGAGAGGCTGTTGCGATAGAGGTAGCGATGGAAGAAGCGCATCAGCAGAGTGTGAATGTGAGCCCGGCTGCTTGGGGGGTGATGATGGTGGAGGGGTGTTGAAGACTTCTGAGAGCGAAGTTTTGGCTCTAGACATTGGAGTGGAGTTTGTTGATCGTGACACTGAGCTGACTCCAGCGCTTTGGCTTCTTGCTACCAAAAGTGGCTGCGACGACGACAGCGACCCTGTTTTGGAGCTTGGAGTAACTCGACCAGTGATTGGTAAACGCTGAGGAGATGGTTTGACAGTGGCTGAAGCACTGTCAGTGGCTGCTGGGCGCGCTCTACCTACAGTGGGAGAGGAGTAGGTGCGGCCTATTGATGGTGAAGGGGCTAGAGTAGTTATAGACGTGACGATAGGAGTCGTATTGGCGCTGGTTCCAACGTGAGGTCGGGGTGATCGGGTTTTGACTACATGATGAACACCAGTATTAAAGTTGTTAGAGGGTGAGGACACCGTAGGTTTCGCCTTTACTACTGCACGCCTGGTTGCGGCGCCCGTTCCTCCTGCAGCGGCTCCTGCTGAAGCAGCATCCCAAGTCGGCGAAGTTGGTCTTGTAGCATTATAGCGAGCTGCTGCTGTCGTAGTAGCTCTTGAGAATGAGGAGAAGTTGCTCTCTACCGGTGAAGGTGGCCGATGTATTTGCGGGGTGTTGTTGCTGGGAGAGTATGCTGCAGCCGAAAATTCATTAGACGAGACGTGACTACCTGTGGGAGAATGAGGTCTATGCCACCTAGAGCTGACGAGTGAGCCGCCTGCAGCACTGCTCCCATCATCGGAGCCTTTCCTGCTTTTACTACCCACACTGAGCGAATTCTCAGGTGAATGAGGATCGAGAACCTGAGTTGGCTGAACTTTGACCTTGACCTTCCCACTAGAACCTATTACACCAGCATGGCTATTCAGTGCTCTCGTCTGAGACTTGTTCTTGAGAGTGTTGGGGGTACTTCTGGGTGTGGATGGATTCGTCGAGCTTGTGTTGATGCCTGCTCGACCTGCCACAGGCGAAGCAGTACCTCCCCCAGCTACAATGATCCGTCTCTTGGGCACTGGAGCTTCCATATTCCTATTCAGATTGTATACTGCATATTGTTAGCCATTGAAAGGGATATTTAATGGATTTGGATAGTTGCCGTCGAATCGACCTTCGCGAAAACAGACGTAGTTCGTCTTCTGGCTTGCATCCTCAATTTATTTCACTTTTCGGCAGAATGTCCCCTTTCCTTCAGCTCATCTCAACGACTCATCTCAATACAAATCACACCCAGCTGAGCAGCGTCGTACGTGTTACGCCCCTCTCGTCCTTCCTGAGGCTGGTGTCGTGTGGATACTAACCTAGATTGTGTGGTATTGGCGCAGTCTGGATGGGTCAGCATAGCATGCTGGATTGTTGTCTACTCTCGTGAGTGCCATCATCCAGCTTAACTTTAGGAATCTAGAGTCCTTGGGTGGTAGAGGTGTGTTTGGAGGGGCTAACTTGTTTGCTTTGCCCTTTGTGCGTTTCACAGCCCAAATCTGGGAGAATTACATTCTCAAGTCTGGCGAAGGTCTCTCTGTAGCGTTCATTGTGAGGGGCATCCGCTGGCTACGGCTGTTGTTTAGCTTTGGTCTGGTTTCACTGATAAACTTTCGCCCTTTAGATCCTGTGGTTGATTGGAGATATCACGAACCTAGTGGGAGGCATCATGGCCCATTTGCTTCCAACAAGTCAGTTTCCATCTATTTCTAGTCCAGCGTGTGTTGTACTAACTCTGTCTTTTTTTCTTTCAGTGGTGCGTCTACTTCCGCTCTGCGCTCCAGAGCAATCATGTATTCACCCATTCCTTTTCTTGTAGCTCATTCTGGCAGCGTACTATACAATCTGTGACGGAATTCTCTTGTTTCAGCTCTATTTCTACCGCCGTCTTCAGAGTCGAATTCTTCTCCCATCTGACGAACACACACCACTTGTCACACCGACTCCAGCGTCATCAGACAAGGAAACGAAGTCAAACAGGATAGTCTACTTTCTGGCTTTCTCACTTGTTATTGGCACAGGAATTATCTCTTGGATCTTGACCGAAGGGACTGGAAATGGGCCTCTGGAAGGCGGTGCGCCTACTGGTGACGACAAGGAAGACATCTTGGAGTGGAAAAGCCAGCTTCTGGGTTGGATATCTGCCGTGACTTGTGAGTGAGTTTGTAGTTTGAAGCTGCTGAAGATGCCACTGATTGCAAAAACCTGGCCAGACATCGGCTCGAGAGTTCCTCAAATTGCCCACAACTACCACACGCGGTGCGAAGGTCTCAGTTTGGCGATGTTCTTCTTCTCCATCTCAGGTAACTGTACCTGTAAGTGGAGATAGTTTCTGGAAAGTTGCTTCGCCTTCTCACTTCTCCTGTCTCACAGACGTGGCTTCAATCCTGTTCAAATCAATGAAGAAGAGATACCTCATTGCAAACCTTCCATGGCTGGCAGGCTCAGCTCTTACAGTTTTCCTAGACTTTGCCGTTTTGGGACAATTCGCGTACTTCAATACTCACAAGAAGGCGGCTATTGAGGCTCCCGTGAGTCGCACTCAACATAATTGCCCTTTCCGTTCTGACATTATGATTGTTTTGCGTAGAACCTTGACGAATTAGATGACTAAGTGCAATTAGATCAGTGTCTATGAGCTAGCTCGGAGTATTAATGGTGACAGGATCGTCGGGAGTACTCGACACTGCGATAAAGATCATTATGTTTGACGTGAAGTCGCCATAAGTCGGAGAGTGAATCAGATGCACAGTATTGAGATGCGAAAACTGATTAGTGATACTTTGTTGAAAATACAAGATGGTGCTGATGGAGTATAACTTCAACTGGAGCGATCCATCTTTTAGATGTAATTACACCAGGAGAAGGTCGCACTTCGATATTCTAGTGTTAGAGAACATGATGTTGTTGGGAATGGGCCGTTGCAGGCGAAATCAGGGATCGCATGCATGCTCTGAAAAGTTTGGGAGCAACTATTAGCTTTCTCGGATTTGTTTAAAAGGGTGCCAGATTCTCATTTGGAATGAGAACCAATTGTTGGAATGAGACCAAAAGAACTTTACAGAAGAAAACAGGATTCCCAATGGGTGAAACGCTTTTATTAACCAAAGAGAAAAAAAAAACAGCGAAAAAGCAAAAAGTAAGTTGTTGGGGCCAGTTGGGAATTGAACCCAAGACCTCATGCAATCAGTTACGAAACCCAAAGCATGCGCGATACCACTACACTACAAGCCCTTGTGATGGAAAGAGTTCCGGGTGTACAACCTGGTCCTCAAAAATAACCAGGCGGAAAAAAAGTTCGAGAGCTAGTAGGTGTAAACCGTGTCAGAATGCCCTCTCAAGGCCGGTAAACTTAAAGGAAAACACTTTTTTCCTCTGCGTGATGCAGCAGTGGGAGGGGACTGCACTCTAGAGATGATGATGATGATCTTGAGTGGATGCTTCCACTGGAAACTTGTTGTAGGGAGGGGGGACTGATGTTGCGCCTCTGAACGGGCGGGGGAATAGACCCATGATTAATCGGAGGAGAGTTCAAAGGGTGGAATACTCAAAGAAGAAGCGGAGATCAGACAGTCAACAATGAATTGTCTGACTCATGTTATGTGTGGTCGACGCTCAGCTCGAAACGATGCGCTGGAATATGAGCTCCAGAGGTACTCTGATCAACCCACTCAACGAGACAGCAGTTCACTTGGAAACCCGCGAGCTTGAAAAGTGACCGGACTGATGCCAAATGAGTGGCGACTTGGGAGTTGTTCCTCACCTGCGGCGAGCGCAGAGTTGCTCGTAGCAACACTCCCTGAGGGAAATCCAGTTTTTTAAAATGAGCTCTTCGAAGCAGCGGGAGGATGAGGTGAGATTCTATCCATGTTTCCCAGTCAATGGGTGCTCGCTGGGCTGATATGACCGCTCTTTTCTTTGCTACAGATCGACTTCGATACTTTGAGTGAGTGACCAGGTTCCTTAGACCTCTTTCCAGATGGGCAGAACAGCTTACCACGAGGTTGTTTCTTCTATGATCCAATATTAGTGGAAAATGGAGAGGTTGGAGTTCCAGACCGTCTTGCTGCTGAGAATGAGGCCATCATAAAGGAGCTGGAGAGGAAGAAGAGGGAGAGGAAAGTGGCAGTTCCCACAAACGATGGTCTAGTTCGAGCTCGTCTGAGAGAGATAGGGGAACCTATGACTCTCTTCGGTGAAGGAGTAAGTGGATTGCAGGCTCCTTTGCTCCCAGAAATACTTGCAAACTTGACATTTTCTTCTCTCGCTTTCACTTCCTTCCTTCAATTAGGCTGCAGATCGTCGAGATCGTCTGAAGTATGTGCTCTCACAGATGAAAGCAGCAGCAGGTGGTGGAGATGAAGATGTGGAAGGGGAGGAGTCGGAAAGTGAATCGGAAGACGAGGATGAAGAGGTCAGTCGTTTCCTCGCTCTGTTCCCCTGGTACTTCATTTCGCTTCAGAGGGTATATCTGACTGACTTTCCCGTCCACAATCATAGAAAGAAGAGGAGTTCTATACCATTGGATCAGACGCTCTTCTGGAGGCTCGGCAGAAGATAGCTCTCTACTCCTTACCTCGAACCGCTCGCCGACTGAAGAAACAGAAACTCGACGCCGCACAACCGATAGCGAAAGTCATAGAAGTGAGGAAAACGATGTTTGCGTCTTTGAAAGTGAGTGTTTTTAGTGGAACTATTTTCGTTTTGAGAAACAGAGAAATAACTAACTGTTCTCCTTTCCTCTCTCTCTCTCCATTCCAGGAATTCACTATTCTTGGATCTCAGATTGGTGACACTCGACCTCTAAGTACGCTTAGGTTCTCGCCAGACTCCTCAATGGTCGCGACGGCATCCTGGAGTGGAATAGCAAAAGTATGGAACGTACCAGGATGTGTAGAACTGCAGGCTCTCAAAGGTGGGGTCATTCCATCTGTCTAGAAGCGGCATTCTGTGAAGCTAACGCAAATCTTTCTTGCAAAGGCCATGAAACACATGTCAGAGGACTGGCATGGCATCCCCAGTCCACTCTTTCACAGTCTAGATCCGCTGTGAATCTGGCGACAGGTGGCGGTGAGGGTTCTGTCAAGATGTGGAGTTTGGAAAGGTGGGTTATTCGAGCAGCATTGACGAACCTTTCTTTCAACTCAACAAAATCTGATTAACCTCTTTCTTCTTTCATGTTGTTCAATAGCAATACTCCCCTGAGGACGATATCAGGCTCTACCTCACCTGTCGCACGATTGGCATTCCATCCTTCAGGTGACTACCTAGCTGGCGCTTCTTTCGACGGTTCCTGGCGACTGTGGGATACCGAGTCAGGCTCAGAACTCATTCAACAAGAAGGACACAGTAAAGAAGTGTTTGCGATCGGCTGGCAGGATGATGGTGCGTTGGTTGCGACTGGTGGGCTTGATGCGATTGGAAGAGTCTGGGATATCCGAACTGGGAAATCAATCACGGTCCTCGACGGACACGTGCAGCAGATAACGGCTATTGACTTCTCACCAAATGGGTATGGGGACTTTTTCCGTTCTACAATGAAGTAAATACTGACTCTCTACTAAATGACGACGACAGATATCAACTAGCGACAGGATCTGCAGACGACACAATCAAAATCTGGGATCTTCGCAAACACGCCTCAATTTACACCATTCCAGCACACAAGTCACTTGTATCAGATGTCAAGTTCTTCCGTTCAGCAGCAGAACGGAGCAATCTACTCGAATCCGCCCGGCCAGAAGATCCTGACGTGTCGATGGATGACACGGAGGCATCAGCTACGACACCTTCTCCAATCTCTCGCTCTGGACTTTACTTGGCATCTGGTGGCTACGATGCGACGGTCAAGATTTGGTCGGCGGACGACTGGCAGCTGCTGAGGAGCGTGGCGACGGACGCAGGAAAGGTTATGGGAGTCGATGTGTCGAGCGATGGGAAGTTCATCGGAAGTGCCTCTTCCAATAGAAGTTTCCACCTGTTGGGCGGTGAACTATGAGCGCGATGCAGTTGTATTTCTACCAAGCTCATTCTGTTTCGTGCTGTGCAAGGCATGTACACACATCATCCCGCGCAGTGAAGTCGCTCTCGACAACCATTTTTTCATCAGCAAAAGTATCTGCTGCCATTCAGCTTCCCTCGATGGTTTCAACTGCTCCATTGCAGTCAGGCTCCAGGAATCCCTTTTTGAGCCCTAATCACACTGGGGCTTCAGCTGTCTCGTCTGTGCCAAGCTATTACCAGCAGCCTCAGACGACAGGCCAAAGCAGCATTCACGACGCCTTCAGCAATCTCAGCCTCTCAAGCGATGGGCCAGTAGAGCAGTCAAGGAACCCTTTTGAATCTGCTGAGACCCTACCAATCCCGATAGCTGCTCCGGCAGCTCCTCAAGAATTATATCAACCTCCTGCAGGGCCACCACCTGTTCCTTCGACAAGACCCTCAGCACCCGCTACCCAAGCTTCCCCTCCAGCATTACCACCACGAGCGGAGGTGTCCACGTCAAAAGCTCAGGTATCGACTCCAGCTGTGCCAGTTGTAGCTGAAGCTTCCGCCTCGTCAGCAGCGACAGGGAGCGAGGTCCGACGTAACGAAGCGACATCATCTACACCACCAGCAACAGCGGCAACGACAATAGACGCTACTTCGCCAGAGATATCAGACCCACCTCCAGCGTACTCTGCCAGCCAGTCGAATGTCGTTCTTGATCAGGGTCCTCAACGGCCTGCTTTCGTCGAGCAAGCAGATCATCCGCCGCCGCAACAACACTACCCTTTCCCTGTACAAAACCAACAGACCGGTCAGAGTCACACCAGCGGATGGGTCACTCCTCAAGTTACAGCGGATTCTTGGAGAGATCCTGCTGGAAACCCAGGCGGCTGGATTGGGGTGAGTTGGCGCTAGAATGGTCACTATCGCTATGGAACTCGTTGACCTCTATATCCATTTTGACTTGTATAGCCAAACGGAGAGGAAGTGTATGCAAGACCTTCTGGTCCTCCGCCTGGCCGTCCTATGTACAATCACGAAACAGAGTCATACATCATTCCGCCGCACAACCATAACAATCACAACAACCAGCAATTCAGACCGCCACCTTCAAGACCACCTTCACAATCTATACGGAATAACTCAGGTCCTCAGGATGCTTCACCGAGCCAGGTTCCTATCGTCGGACGGCCGTATCTCATGCACGGAAAGGTGAGCGCATTATCCCATCACTTTGGTTTCAGCCAAATCATATCCAAGTTGCTCTTAAAAAGGAGCTTAGATTGAATTTACTGACTATGGTCAATGTCGATGTGCCTGATACTATTTTCCGACGCTCGGTAGGTCCTTGTTTATCCTGTCGGCTTCGTCTGTCCAAAATGCAACAACACAGGATACAAATTCAACGACCCAACACATCCATGCAAACAAGATTGGAAGAAATATGGAAGAATGTACAGTGGTGCTCTAGCTCATTCTTGGCCAACACCATCCAATCCGAATGTCGTTCCGGCGAGCAACTTCCAGCGCCCACTCGGACCTCCCATCGTGCATCCTTCCACATACTATGCACCAGTATCTCCAGGAATATCACCAGGTGGATACTATCAGCAACATAATGGCCATGTTCAACAAGCAAGAATCCCTCCTGTGAGTAATACTTCTGTTGAGCTTCTTTAACATGCCGTATCTGTTATTCTATAGATCTGAAGGTCATTTTAACTTTCGCTAAACAGCCTGGAGCTTTGATACTACCGCCGGGTCATCCAGGAATCGGTGGACAACTCTGTTACCGTTGTGGTGGGAGTGGGCAGGTGGTAGCCTTCTTATTCGATACAGAGGTAAGACAAGAAAAAGCAACTGAAGCCCTTCAGTACTAATTTCCATTTTCATCTTTCAGCAATGCTATGCTTGTCGTGGGGTTGGAAGGATATTTTAGACCTACTTTCCTATATTTATGCGCTCGCCTTCTATTTACATAACCTCTTGACTAGGTGTACATAATGGGGAAGGGTCATTGCAAGAATTGGTTTTCCTTTCTAGTTAGAAGAGTATGTATAAGCTATCGTAAAAGATGAAGGATGACAGGATGGAAGCAGGATGGTGAGACCGAAGCCAGGTGAGTAGAAGGGTTTCTTCTTAAGATACATGGACACTAACGGTTAACAAATCAACATCGCAAGCTACGAGACAATCTCACGGAGTTGAAACTATACAAATATCGACTACATGTTGCCAATTTAACATGGGACCCATCCCGAAGGCGGTCTCTACTGCTGGTCCTCCACCACCAAAGTCATCACTTGTTATGCCATAACAATCTAAGGGACAGGATGAAATCGTGTGCGTCCCACGAATCAGCGACCGGATATACCTTCCTCCCAAAGCAAGTACTCACGTCTTCAGATTATCCCACTTATCGCTATCCCTGTACAAGTATTGCATCGAATTGACGAGCCCACCCTGGAGCGTCTCCGGGCGTCGCTTGAACGTCCACATCACGAATGCCCAAGCCAGTGCAGCAAAGATTGAGAACTGGACCTGGCGTGGGGGCACTGCGCGAATTTTATCTGGAGCGGGGGAGGTGGGCGTGTACGTTGGCGTTGGAGTCGTGCGGGGGAGAAAGGATGCGACGACACTGATTAAGAGGATAGTCAGTCATGTAGTGGAGAAAGGGAGCAAGCTGGAAGTTTCAGATATACCGTGATGCAACATAGAGGACAATCTGATAGCAATGTACAAGGAGTGAGTAACGAGGGCGTCGTTCACTAACCGGGTGATCTGGGTTTGACCGGAAACATACCTGTTCGTTCACTGCATTCCTATCTCCAAAGATGACATAGCCTCCAATCAGTCCTGCGAAGAAGGAATCTGCTGATCTTTCCTTCCCACCGTTAAACTTCTTCTGGAGGACCATGAGGAGCTTGTAGAATGAGACAAACTTCGCCAAGTTCAACGAGTGCTGGTTTGAGTAAAGACTGGTTAAATCTTGAAATAACAGTTCTGTATTATGTAATATCTACTCACTGTTTTCGTAGCTGAAAAGATGAATTTCTGAGTAGAAATTGTGTCAGTCTATATAGTGCTCTTCAAAAGCACGAGGCTGGGGATGCTCACGATTTTCTCCTGTAAACTGATTGGAGAAGAGGAGAGAAAACAGTCGGCTCGTATGTATCCAACGGAAGCTCGGTTAGAGGGCAGTACTCACGTTCCCTTATGAAACAACGCGGTCATTACGAGGGCCTGTTACCGTCCCAGAAGTAGCACATCTTTGTCAGAACAAACACCATCAAACTGCTCACATATCATTGAAATATCTTGACTCACATGAGGGAACCTGATCTTGGCTCCGTAGACCTTACGAACAAAATGTCGGCGAGCAAGTGTGGGGGAAACGACATGAGCGTGTCAGATGCCAGGGCGAAGCAATCCTATGCGTATAATCGACGATATCTCTCTCACCAGACCATTTCTAGCCCCCTTTAGTACAGACAGCCAATCTTGGTACGATTCACTGGCGAAAACAAAGAGGGTGAGGTCAGTTCGTACCGGTAAATCGGTTATGAGGGACAAGCAGGAGCGAATGGGGAACTGGATACTCACTTTCCTATAATAGCATTGATTGAGTCCATTCTATTCTTCCTTCTATTAGATTTCTATCTGCCAATTTGCTGTAGTCTGCCGAAGTTTCAGCTTCCCAGAGATTTTGGGTGTTTGGTTCGACCTCCCTGTGATTCCGTTGATTCGCGCCACGAGCGTCGCAGGCAAGGCTACAAAAATCTGCGACCTTAACAAGATCGGTCGCCGACTTCGACTCGTGAAACACTTAAGAGCAACAGCAATGTCCCTCTTCCAGACTCCAGGATGGGATGTCCCAGCTTCAGCAGCTCCCATAGCAGATTCCAACAAAAAGAGGAAACGACCTAGCGAGGGAGGAAATGGAGACAAAGTTGAAGGGGCGACCATCAACCTGGAGAAGCTGATGAGCTTGATGGAGAAGACTGATCAGGCTGCAGGCGCTTCTACAAGTAAAGCCAACGACAAAGGCGTAAAGAAGGACAAGAAGGAAAAATTCGAACAGAAACCTGGCCAACAACAGCAACGACAGAATCAGCTTCCAAAGAAGGACAAGAAACCTCACCCAGCTACAACGATAACAGCAGATGGAGCTACTCTTCTGCATGGTAGACCCATCAGCAAAAAAGCGAAGCTTACCAACCCTACTGAATCCTCGTCTTCGCCTGTCAAATCACCACAGTCCACTCAATCTCCTGGAGGCACTTCAGCTTCTGCTGGATTATCAAAAGCAGAGAAGAAGAAGTTGAAGAAGCAGGCTAAACAGGCCGCTGAAGGAGAGCCAGCGCCAGCTGCGACTGTTGCGCCGACTGCTTCTCCAGTCAAAGTTGCGCCAGGTGCGTCCACCTCAGCACCACCTCCCCCACCACCAGCAACCTCAATACCGGATGAGAATTTGACGTCTATGCAGTTGAAGATGAAGAACAAGCTCGAGGGTGCTCGATTTAGGTGAGGTGCCTCTTAAGTTGGTTCGAGATTTTGTCTATGGTCTCATCACTGATCTGCTTCTTACTTATTAATCGTATAGATGGATCAACGAGCAACTTTACACAACAAGCTCCGACTCCGCTTTGGAAATGATGAAGAACGATCCCACAATTTTTGCTGATGTGCGACGCCTTCCCCGTCTTTTAAAAACTCAACGAATCTGGACTGATGTGACTTTCTCCTACCTTGTAGTATCACCAAGGATTCCGTTCTCAAACCTCGACATGGCCACTCTCCCCAATCGCCCATCTTACGAACCTCATTTCCACCACCTACTCCTCCTCTGAGGTCCTCATTATCGATCTTGGTTGCGGAGACGCAACCCTCGCCAAGAATCTCCAACCAAAAGGGTTCAAAGTTCTCAGTTTTGATCTTGTCCCTGACGACTGGGTTATCGAGTGCGACTTCTTCAAGAGGATTCCTCTGCCTGGGAGCAGCGAGACAGCGTCTTCAAAGGGTGCTGAGAGCCAGGTGGTCGATCTTGCGGTGTGCAGTCTCGCGCTGATGGGTAAGAACTGGGTTGATGGTGTCAAAGAGACCTGGAGAGTTCTGAAGAATGGGTACGTATAGCTTCTGAACACTCCTGCTCCTGGTGTTGCCACCTTTGTCTCTGACTTCAGTTTCGCTCGCTACTATAGTGGAAGTTTTGAGATTGCAGAGGTCACTTCCCGTCTCTCATCTTCTGAAGATTTCACTGCTATAGTGGAGTCGATCGGATTCAAGCTTGCGAAGCAGGTGAGTCTCCATGAAAGCGCATTTATCGCGATTTGATGTGCTTACAAAACTTTTCTCTTGACTTTACAGGACACATCAAACACTCATTTCGTCTTGTTCACCTTCAAAAAGACCAACAGCCCTTCTACACCCTGGTCCCAGGGTGGAAAGGTATCTTGGGAGGATGTGATTAAGAAAGGAGAGGAGGTGCTGAAACCTTGCGTATACAAGAAGCGATAAGATGCCTGTATCTTTTAAGCCATCTCAATATAATCGGAGTACAAAAGTTTTGGCAATATGTCCAAAAGCTATCTAGTTATGTTCACATTGAGATCTCAACCCCTTCGACTCGTTTGAACCTCTCCTCGCTCACAGCGAAAGCCTTGGGAATCCTGTCATCCCACTCCAAAGTCTTGAGCTGATGGGCGACAGCCCTTGCACAAGTCACAATCCCTGAATAGATGGAAAAAAAGTCCAAGCTCAGAGGGTTCGCTGAATCGGGGAAGGAAACTTAATCTTACTGGACATGCCGTGTCCGTGGAAACCACAAGCGAGGACCAGTCCAGGAGTATCTGGCACTGGCCCAATCAGTGGGAAGAAGTCCTTCGTATATCCCTTCAAGAAACAAATTGGTCAGCTTTAGCCAGTAGAGCGTGAAAAAGGCAAAGAGCTATCAACACGCACCATGATTCCAGTCCAGATTCTTGTCATTCCTTCTCCAGGAGCTTCTTCCCAGTCAGCGAAGACCTTCTTACAGTAGCTACCAAAGTCTGAGCAATAGAACATGAGCTCTCAGCTGAGACAAGGTGGCCAAGAGGGGATTCACTCACATTGTTTGACTTCCTTCAAAACAAAGGAATCATCTGTCTGTCCAATCATATCCTTCTTCTTTAATCCAGCCTGATCTACCATACAGCCCCATCCTGCACCAAGCACCAGACCACCACCCTTGGTGTCAACAAAATACGGGCCGTCACTGAAGCCGTAGGTGTACTTCAGCCGTCCATCTTTACCAGAGTAATTTGGAGGTGGGACGACGGTCGCCGCGTTTCCTCGGCATGGGTAAATGAACTTGGCAATTGGAGAATTTGGCGAGAAGAGGGAAGGTGTGTGGGCGTTTGTCGCCAGGATCATGGTCGGCGTGACCAACGTTCCTTTGGAGGTCTCTAGCGTCCAGGTGATGTCGTTGTTTTCGGTGTGAGATTCAAAAGAAACAAGATGCGTGTGGGTAAACAGGGAAAACTTGGAGGTGGTCGATTTCAAAGCTAGTTTGAACACTTCTGTAAGGAGCTTGTGTGGGTGCACTGTAGTTTGAGACCACAAAACCGTTCAGTATTTATCCAGAAATATCGAACCAGCAAGCAAAGCCGCATACCCGAACCAGCTCTTTTCACGACACATCCAACAGCACTGGGACATCTCGAGATCCTCTGAGCCTCTGCTGCATTGTCGACAACTGTAACATCCTCCTCCTCAGCGCTGAGTCCATGTGCGAGTCTCGCCTTGATCCACTTTTCCTTTGCTTCCTTCAGCAAAACAAGCTTCTCTTTGTCGAAAATGACTGAAACTGACTGTCCGATGAAAAGATCCACGTCGTCCTCGATGGCATTCTCCTTGATCAAGTCGACCGTCGCGAGGTAGTTTTTGTATTCGTGCTCGAGGGCGAACAGGGCGTCGGGAGGAGAGAGACCTGGGCCATTTGGGACTGGAACGAGGAAACTTGGGTAGGAGAAAGAGGATGCTGGGGCGAGGTGACCTACAAATAGCCAGAGCTGTCTGCAAGTGTCGGCGCATTCAAACAAATCAATGAATTACGAACCTCCGTTACGTCCTGTTAATAATAAAATAGAGAAATTGCGATGAAGATCTAGTCAAGCATGATTGTTCCAGGTGTAACATGGAGGAGATTGTCCAACTCACCGGAAGCACCACTACCAACGTCTTTAGCCTCTATGGTTACCACAGTTTTGCCTTCACCAGCTGATCCAGGTCTGGTAAGATAGTAACTTAGGAATGCGCCAGTCAAGCCACCTGAGGTGGCATTTTGGTCAGTTCGGTCAGAGCCAGTGCGAAAACCTCAGCGGCTAAAATGACGAGAAAGCTCACCTCCTACAACCACGATGTCTGCTTCACTTGGGAGAGTGTCTTTAGAGCCATGGAGCCACAGGCTTGCCTCACCACGATTCTGCAGTTGAGTTTGAAGTTCATCAGATAAAAAGAAGTCAGTTTCAGCTGTCTTCTTGTTAGATTATGGCAGCGTTAGCCACTGACTGTAGCCTGCCAGTGAGAGACTGTGCTTGGATTGTGACGCTGAGGGAAACCTGACATCTCTTTCGGTGGTTGTATGGGAATGAGCTGAGATGGAGTTGGAGGACTACTTAAGCGGACGGCGATCATACTAATGCGAGCGCCGGCTTAATTGGTGCCAGAAATGCTTCAAACTGATATGTACCTGCTTGCGATGCTTGAACAAGAGAAAGAGGTTCATACAACAACTGGTAGCACATCTCGTACAGAAAAGCTCAATGATCAACCCAACACATTCGACTTCTTCTTTTTCGACTTCTTGTTATTGAACGATCGCCAGTCGGAGATCCTCGAATCTCGATTCTCTGAGTGAGCAGTGAAACAGATCTAAGTGAGTCATTTTATCGTACAAACGCAGAGATCTGTAGACTTACCTTCCCACGTCTTTTCTTCTTCAAGTTTTCTTTTCCTAGCGCTGATTTCCTCTTCTTTCTTCTTCGCTTCCAAACCTTCATTTGCCAATGCGTTCTTGATGGCTCTGGAGACAGTAGCAACGGTCGGATTATTGACAGTTCAGGCACAACGGCAGCGCATCAGTAGAACTCACTTTCTCCTGGCCAGCTCCTCTCCGATCATGAGCTCCCTTACTTCCTTCAGTACTCGTTCCCTCCACATCGGCTCCTTCAAGCTCTGAAGCCAAGGATGACTGTCTTCCATCTCGCTGACAGGTAGCGGCGGAGGTGGGTTGGTAAACTCCTTCAGCAGGCGCGTTCGAGCATGTATTATCAAAATATCTGTTTCTGACTTTGTGGTTTCATCTGTGAGAGACTGAGATGCTTTCTTGAGGAGATCAAAAGCCTTGAATAGGAACGGGGGAGAAACTCAGCGACTGAATTCGAAATCCAGCAGGCAAGCTGTTTTTAATAACAAATAGCACGAGACACTCACCTCTACACCTCGAGGGTGATGAAACTTATCAGGATGGATCAATAGTGAGGTCTTCCTGTACTGTTTCCGGATGTCATTCTCCGTCGCATCAAACGCTACGTTCAGGATATCGTAAGGACTGATATCGGAGCAGCCGAACAAAAGGAAGCAAGCAGAAAAAAGAGCAAATACAAGGTGCAGATCCCATTAGTAAAGCCTATAAAGAGGCCACTAGAGCCAGGGACAGGGGCAGATGCAACTCACTTGAGCTTGAAAGCCCTGAGGATTCGTTCTACCTCTAGTTCCTTGATGAAGTCATTGGCCTCAATCTGAATGGCTCTGTCATCTGGAGCCTTTGAAGATATAGCTGTTGACGATGAAGCCATCGAAAAGAAAGAATTTGAGTTGGCTGTCGAAGGGAGCAGCTTCAGTCGAGAGTAGTTCTTTGTTTGCGGATTGCTGGTTTGATTCGAACCAGATTCCCAACTAAATTTCCATCCAGCGACAGCAGATCAGCCTCTTTCAATAGAATATCTCATTAACTTTGAAGGTGTCCTATTAAGATGCAGGACCGTCGAAGGGCAGAGATTGAGGCCAAAAGGGCACGTCTCGAAGAAATGAGACGTGTCCGAGCTGAACGACAGGAACGTCAAGTGGCAGAATCAGCCGGAAAAACCTCAGCCTCATCAATATCAGCGCGTACTTCATCGACCAGACAGGACGTCGACAACTTAATTGACTCTCTACTGGGCAACGGTACGGCAGCAGCAGGAGGGACGAGCTCGCAGTCGTTGGCGGGTGATAGGAGTCCTTCTGTACCTGGAACACCTTATACGTCGAGAACACCGTTGACTTCAGCCCTAGTTGGGAGCAGTTCTGGTGGTCCTGGCAGTGAAAGACCAACGAGTAGGACGAGTCAGTCGAGTGGTGCATTGGGTGTCGCTGGTGTGAGCCTAATCACTTCAGCAGCTGTTGAAACGACCCTTGATGGGTTAGTTATAGCTCTCTATTACTCTGAGTAGATCTTTGAGGCTTTGGTGAAGGCTGACTCTATTCCCTCTCGGTTTAGACGGACGTCAAAATCATCTTCACCGATTCCTCTATCATCAGCAGCACCATTTCCGCAACAAACTCCTCAAGAACTGTACTCAGCACAGATAGAGTTGTATGATCTTCCTCAAGTCGTAAGAATCATACAAGGTGTCTTCCTCAACTGCAAACTTCTGATTTTGATCCCTTTCATGCTTGCGCTGCCAAAATAGCCTCCCGTCACGTACACGAAATCTGTTCAAACAACGACCGCTGCAACAGCTGATTCAGATGATGATGATGATAACGGACCTCGTGGGAGCGTTGGAACTTCAACATTGACAGAGCTCCAAGAAGAAGCGTTGAGGAAGAAGATCCTGCTGGAGCTGGAAGATGGTAGAAAAATGAATGAAGGGTCTGGAAATGGAGAATCAATCTCAAAGACGAGCGAAGAAGAAGTTAAAGGTCACTCGACTTACTTCTTCAGAAAAAAACACGCGCCGACTGACCCGTGTCGTTTGATTTTTATTCCTCAGACTTGACGCCCGAACAGCGACAAGCGATATACTCCGCACCTGACTTCTTAGAATTCGTCGAATTATCATCCAAAATTGTTCAAAGAGCACTTTCAGACGGATATGATTACATCAGAGATTACAGCAACGTCGGTGGCAGCAATGGATTGTAAGATAGGATAGCTAGAGATTTGTGATGTCTCTACCAGCAGATCTGACCGAAATTTTGCGCTTTTACTTCCAGGGATGAAAATGAGGGTAATCGCGTGAAACTGGTCTGTACGTTCAGCGACGAGAACATCACAAAGGGAAGAAGTGTAACAGATGTCGACTGGAGTCCAAAGGTAAGGTGCTTACCCCTCGACTGACTTCACTCTGAACATCACTGATTGGTAATCTCAACATCTAGTTTCCAGAACTCAGTGCTGCTTCATATAGTAAGAACTTAGCTGGAAACGCCAACGCGCCTGATGGCCTAGTAGCTGTCTGGAACATGCACCTCTTAGATCGACCAGAGTTCGTCTTTCACTCACAAGTCAGTTCTTTTGCTGGATATGTGTTGTGATGATGAAACTGACTTTTCTGTTTTTCACCAGACTGACGTCCTTTCACTCTCATTCTCGCCTTTCCACTCAAATCTCCTTTTTGGGGGCACCTACTCTGGTCAAATCTTGCTCTGGGACACTCGTTCAAAACATCTCCCCGTCTTGAAGACTCCACTCTCAGCTAGTGGACACACATATCCGGTGTATAGCATGAAGACTGTCGGAACCAAAAACGCACATAACTTGGTGAGCGGCAGTACAGATGGATTCGTTTGTAGTTGGTTGAGCGATATGCTGGCGCAACCTCAGGTGGGTACAAAATTAATTCTTATATACGTTTACTTCTCACTCAAGGTGCACTTCTGTTTGTTTAGGAAACCCTTCCTCTCACCCACACCGCTCACAACAGGACAGATGAGGTCTCGATAACGACACTCGACTTTCCAGATAACGAAACTACAACGTTCTGGGTCGGGACAGAGGAAGGAAATGTTTATCAAGCAAATCGATACGATCGAGCCGGATCCAAAGCTGGCCTGAACCAATACGAAATATACAAATCCCATTCTGGTCCAGTGACTGGTCTGCACTTCCACCCCTTGGTCGGACCCATCGATTTCTCGGACCTTTTCTTGACAAGTTCTGTCGATTGGACCGTCAAGCTGTGGAAGACGGGCAGGACAGCGACTGGTAGTAGTAACAGCGCTGAACCCTCAACTCCTGGAGCCAAGCTCACCAGCAACTCGCACTCATCCATCTCCGCTGCAGCACCTAAAATTATCTCACCACTCATTAGCTTTGAAGAAGCGTCAGACTATGTCTATGATGTGAAATGGCACCCAACTCATCCTGCCATGTTTGGAACGGCTGATGGAAGCGGGAAGTTCGACTTATGGAACCTGAACTCGGACACTGAGGTACGTTATTTATCTTCATATTCTGCTTTTTGAATTCGGAAATACTTACCCGGAAAATGTCTTGCAGGTACCGCTGGTGTCGACACAAGTCACGTCGTCAAAAGCGCTCAACAAGTTGGCCTGGGATCGAAAAGATGGCCGGCGAGCTGCACTCGGCTCTTCAGATGGAAAGTTGTATATCTACGATATCGGAGATATGGCGATGCCGAGGGAGTCAGAATGGAGCCAGCTGCAGAGGACGCTTGCTGGTCAGGGACCCAGTGCCCCTTAGGTTCGAGGACTCCCGGTGATTTAATGATGTAGCTAGTGGATTCAATGAATTCGCTAACGTCTGAGAGCAAGCTGGTCGCTACGCAGGAACAAAAACGATTACTGCTGCAAGCGCAGGTCAAAACAAAACAGGGTGTCCAACGACCGGATGATCTACGCACCACATCTCAACACCGCAGATTACTGACATTTCTAAAAATGATGTTAGTGAAGATTTGTTAAATAATCTCTCAGGGTCGTAACCGCGAATACTGTGTTTGTCGAACTACCTCTGACACTCACCACTCTCATGTCAAGCTGATGGCTCCATTATCAGTCAAAGCTCAAGGCAAGCAGCGAGAAACAGCAGAAAGCATTGCTCATGCTTCCCAGAAGGGACCTGGACCAACACATCAGCCTGGAGGGAAGTCGGTGACGATTCGATTCGGGTCAGAGGGCCATTCAGACCTCGGCCTCTGGGTAGAAGACCATGAGACGGTAAACGATGTGAAGGAGAAGGTCAGTATTTCTTGATCTCCTCTGCTATCTATGCTGCTGACCTCAAAGCCATTATACGCTGTGGGCCAATTAGATTCGCTCTCTTCGTCCTCCCTTACTCCAGCACGCCCTTCGACTTATCTACTCAGGTAGAATACTACAGGACTCAACGCCCCTCATCCCGTTCTTGCATACACTCCAGTCCAAAATATCTAACGCTGGTAACAAAGGAGCAGTCAACCTCACTAACTTGGGGGAACGGGAAGCAGGGGAAGAAGACGTAGGGCGAATATGGCTGCACTGCTCTATTGGACGGGTACTTGGTGAAGGTGAATCCGATGATGGATCCTTTTCGAATACAGTACGTCGTCGAGCCTTTCCTTCTCTTCGGGGCTGGTCACAGCGACTGACTTTGAACTTGCTTCCCAGCCTACGCCGTCAGCGCCATTACGAGGTTTTGATACGCTTCTGTCGACATCGGGTCTCTCACCAGTAGATATCGCAGCCATGCGAGCTCAGTTTCATCAGATGCCCCTCTCGACATTCGCACCTTCCGCTGTCGAAACGGAGGAGGAGCTCAATCGGAGGGCGGCATTGGAAGAACAGGTCGGTTACTCATCGCTTTGAAATTATTTGTTTCTTTTAGAGCTCTCTGTGCTAACAATCTAATTGGGGGCATCAGTTCTTGGAAGAAGGCGGTAACATACCTGACCCGAGAAGCGAAGGCGACGAAGATGCGTACACGGTCGTCGCAACGGGCATCTTCATCGGCTTCTTCTGGGTGCTTTTACCGTTGTTCTTCTATAGGGAAGCCAGATCTCGTACGTTTTTCTTTCTTTCTCTGGCGTTGTTGACGCGGACGATAATGCGAAAGAAGCATCTGCTGACCTATGTCACTATTTCGCCTGGATCCAGCCTCTTTCTTATCTCCTGGAGTACATGACAATTCCTCGATTGTCTTCTCAAAGAGGCTGCAAATGGCAATTTTGTTAGGCCTGCTCTTCAACTTCGCTTTCGGGGTCATCAAGTTTTTTTTGTGATCTTTTGGCTTATTGGTGGTCTTTCGGCAGTGTTACTTCTGGGTCACAATATCCGCACTGCATAATTGTATGCATCACTCTTATACCTCAGTTTTGACAAGGCGAGATGCTGTCCTCGGTGCCGGAGGCGAAAACTCCAAGCAATGACAAAGGAATCTCAATCTAACCTACCTCCTCCGGCAACTTGATTCACCTCAATTTCCAGCCAGGAATACGACCAGCTCATGAAGCGGAGAACGAGAAACCGGAAGCAGGCTAGTATTACATTTGCCATCAGCCATCCGCAACAACATGAGTGGTAGTCGAGGCTGCTGGCGTCGACACTGCAGCTCGCAGCGGAAATATCATCATTGCCGTGCATCCTTTCTGAAGTCTGCTCGTAATTCGACGGCAATTCTCTCAACAACTAATCGTGCAACGCTGGGGTTGCGAGGAAACGGGGCGAAGGTGAAGATGACAGGCTGCCATCGATATAAACCTTCGACCACATCATGAGCTGTTGTTTTAATTTTTCTCTCTATATATTTCCATTCCATGCTGTTCAGGGCAGAAACGTCGGCAGCGCAATGACAGCCAACCTTCGCAGCCAACTATCATTTGTCTGCTTCTTACAGCTGAGCTGAACTGACCTGAATTCATCCCTATCTTTCTAGTCTAGAATCATTCATTCCATTCCATTCATTCTGAGCCCTCTTGCAGGCTCAGCCTTGACGGATCCCACAGTAATTAAAAGGCTCTGACATTTAGTCGCAGCGTCACACCTTCGTAGAGCTCCCTATCTTATCACCACCGGGGCACGCTATGGTTCATCCCAACGTCCAGTCGAATCCCAGATCAAGATGAGATTTCCATCCCTCAAAGTCTTTACCCTTCTCGTCCTCCCATCTGTTGCCTTTGCTACCAAGCAGCAGGTCTTCATGAATGACGCTGCTTCGTCAACCTCGAACAGCCTGTTGCTGTCTGACATTCTGACCGTCGAGAGACGTGCCCAAATCTGGTATGATTATGCTAGGGAGGTGAAGTCTGTCGTGAGTACCTCTACCTTTAGCGAGTGTTGGGTTTTGGATTCAAAGTAGCAAACTGACGGAAGGTTTTATCAAATGAATTCCTCGTTCTCCTTCCCCTTCATCCCGATGGATCCCTTGTTCACTGTTTGGCACAGAACATTCTTCTCACTCAACCTGGTCCAATGACTCTACTCGTCCCGGTGAATTCTGCTATCGTTGCATTGCCTCGTAAACCGTGAGTTCACCTTTAAAGGGTTGTTCATACTCTAGCCCAAGACTAACCTCCTCCTTGCATCAATGTAGACACCAATCCCCACCAGAAACTCCAACAGTAATTGGAATCACCCCACAGGAACAGGACTTGGTTGTCAACAAGCGCCTGGAAGACTTTCTGTCTGGTCACATTGTACCGGGACGAGTTATTAACGTCGAGGACGAGGACTCTGTGGGACCTTTCAAGACTTTACGAGAAAATATTGAGGTTACTCTGGTAAAGGATGGCGATGATTATGTTGTTAAAGAGGGAGGTGCCAAGGTGCTGGATGTCAAGAATGTAAGTCAGCGCACAGGCTGGTTCTCTCTCTTGCGCTATTACACTGACACTTTGACCGTTGTGCTGCCGACAGGCTTCAAATGGGCGCATTATCTTCATCAACGGAGTCATTGACCTACCAACCGCCTAGATCTATCATTGTCTTTTGCCGCCTTTTTTTATTATTATTGTTATTTTCCCCGTTTTTTCTCTTTCCACGACCGCATTCACGATTCTGTTGCTATTCTATGTACCTTGGTAACATTTGTACACTGATTAATGTTCTGTGAACTGAAAGGGCCTGTTCAAGACAAGCGATATGCTCGAATTCTCATTGGCGCATTTTCCTCGCCCGTCTGGGCTGACAAAATCAACCGACTGCTGTCCGAAATTTGTGACTCTGAACCACAACGATCCCAAACGCAATGGCTAGCGCTACTCGAAGTATACTGAGATCCATCTCATCCAGCTCAACGTCGTCAACGTCCTCCGTTTGTTACTCTTGTCGAAGGTCCATTTCCACCACACGACACTCTGCTGCAACGCAGTCTCAGCCCCTCAGGTCCTTCCCCTTCGCCCAGTTGGTCAACAACCAGCCTCCCCTAGCACCAGCACCAGAACAGATAGCACCTTCATCCAAACCAATAACCCTGAGTTTGAAAGGAAAGGGGAAGGAAATCCTTTCGCCGTCGAGCTCTTCATTGGTCACGCCGGTGCCCAGCAAACTGGCTGTAGGCAAAGATGGGTCGGAAAGTAACGCTAGTGTTGTTACAAAGAAGAGGCCTAGTGATAGACTCAGGGCTAGGAAGGCTGCTATTACCCTGGTGAGCTTTCTCATACTCGATCCCGAGAATGCTAGTTTGTAAATCGGCGGGACGAGTGTGGACCTCTCCACCTCTGCTCTCCGAGCTAGTTTCTAAGTTGAAGTCTGCCTTCAATGTATGTCACATTAATCATTCTCTTTCATGATTCTTTTCTTGTAGACTCCTTCTGCGGTCGAGCGACTCCGAGAGCTTGCCAACCCCACCTCCTCAACCGTCCCACCACCATCCTCGTCCCCCTTTTCATCCTCCTCAGCCTCATCAACCACTTCAACCCCAACTCCCACACTGTTGCGAATAGGTGTTCGAACAAAAGGTTGTGCCGGAATGGGCTATCACCTGGAGTATGTTTCCGAGCCGGGTAGATGGGATGATATTGTTGAACAGGACGGCGTCAAGGTGTTGATTGAGAGTAAAGCGTTGATTAGTATCATTGGGAGTGTAATGGAGTGGAAGGAAGATAGGTTGAGGTAAGTTACTGTTCTCTGGCAGGGCGAGGGGCCTTCTAATCGGTGAAAGTTTCGTAGGAGGTCATGATGACTAACTGATTTCTCTCTCCTTTAATTTTTCCTCAACATCCCCTAGTTCGAAGTTTGTCTTCCACAACCCTAATGTCAAAGTTAGTATTCGTATATCCATGTGCTTTTGCTTATCTGTGAAATCCTTATTGACTTCAACTCTCATTCTCTCCTTTCGCGTTGCTAACTCTTTGTACTGCTCGCCTGCTTCATTCATCACCCTTCTGTCGGTCAGGATGCCTGTGGCTGTGGAGAGTCTTTTAACGTTGCTGCCTAGAATGACACTTAGACTTCAGAGGCCTTCGGATGTAAATTCAGGTATAATCCACACCCGTCCTGTACCACAAACAAGCTGTAGATAGATGGACTTGCATGTGTTTGCACTACGTCCATGAATGCCTATTTATGCCTATCACTTCTGTCTCTCCAACCTTGCAAAGTACCAAGCAACAAGCGACAAATGACAGTTTCGTTCATACACATAAATCGTTACTTCTCCCTTTAACAGTGTACAACTACATATATTTCAGCTGCATATTATCCTTAGAGCCTCTCGGCAGCTCTACTAGCCAGCAAAGTGCTCTTGACTTTCCTCAACCTTTCAGCGTCTCTCTGTCTTCTCTCCTGGTCTCTTTGAGCTGACGCACTTTCTCTGGTCTCTTGGGAATTGGGTGCGACATTGAAGGTACGGAACTACGGAGAAAGATAAAGGTGTCAGTAGGGCGAAACTAAACTGTCAAGAAACAATAGGGAAAACGAACGTCAGGTTGAGGGATTCTAAGCCCTCTGTTGCTGTTCTGTTTACTTCCTGGTCCAGTCTTAGGAGCATCTCCCTGACTTCCCTCCTTCAAGATAGCCTTCAAGTTCCTCTTCTCGACAATAGGTGCATCATCCACCTCCTCGCCTGCACCTTCATCCGCAACTTCCCCTGTGCCGACTTTGCTGACGAACTTGGTACGATACGACGCGGAACGTTTCGTTATAGGTCGTTGCCATTGAGCGATGAGTTTGTCGGCTTGTCGCTTGACGTGCGTTGTCGCTCGCTTCGTCTTGGTGTAGAATAAAATGATTCGTCCGAGTCGAGACTGTTTTAGTGCTTCAGTGTCGATGTCCATCTAAAAACGTAAGCGAAAGGTCAGAACTAGTATTTAAAAGCATGTTTAAGGTTGTCGTTAGACATACCTTGAGGAGAATGTCGACGAATGAGTTGATGATATCGAGCGCAGGAAGTTCTTTGTTGGGAAGAGGTTCCAACCAGTAGGTGACAGCCTCCAAGAAGTTGTTATCAATGATGGCTTGGTTCATGTGTCCCCTAGCCGGGGTGGGTTGTTGAAGCAGAAATGAGAGTGTCAGCAGCAGATTACTCTACAGTCACGTCTCGCACAGCGAACAGTACGTACTGTTGCATGAGCGCCATAACCAGCGGTAACATCTTGAGTTTAGCATCTGCAGGTCTGAGCTCTTCAATAGCCTTAACGTCGTAATCTGCAGCCCTCATCATTCTGTCTCTGAGCTCCTTGACTTCTTCATCGGCGATTCGATCCAAGTCGTCTTCTTCACCCTTTTTGGCCCTACGAGAGACGCTTTTGTTTGGATTCTTGAGGATCTGAGAGAACTTGGCATCCAATGCTCGACGACGAGCTATGATAATAAAGATGTTGAACACGAGCTCGTTTAGTCACTTCAGTCCATGAGAGGACGGGTCACAAGAAGGAAACATACCAGTCTCAGGAGACTCTTCACGTCTTGGTTCGTCATCATCACTACCCTGAACTTCAGCCTGACGACCTCTCTCCTCCCTTTTGGAGCTTCGCGTCTTCGTCGGTGCTCTTTTCCTTTTTTTGCTCCCTCCTTCTCCGGCACCCTCCTGACCAGCCTCGTCGTCTTCACCTTCGCTTCTTTGCTTTTTTTTGAATTTTGGGATTTTGCTCTTGGTACGAGCCCCGTGATCTTCGTCGTATGCATCAGACTCTGGTTCAGACACTGGCGTGGGTGAACGTGAATGACCTGAGGATGGAGTGGGCGAACGATCAGCTCGCTCTGGTGTTTCTGAACGGTATTCGCGCTGTGGCTTCTTTTTCTGTGGTGCTGGTTATACGGGACGAAGGTGGACAGGAGAAAGTGTGAACAGAGGGTACAGCGGAAGTTGTCGAGTGAACAATTGCTCACGTTGAACTTGTTCGTTATCATCATCATCTGAGAGATCCGAATCTGAGTCTCTACCAAAGACAGCGTCATACACTGCGTTTCCAGTGTCTGCAATATCACCAGTCGTATCCATATCCTGAATGGCGACCACGAAAGAGGGAAAGATCAGTTTCAAAGAGGGGAACAAGCAGGGCATTCAGCAGGAGTACAAGGTTTTAAGTGATATCTTACCTCTGGTTCCTGTGACATTTTGGGCAACGTCCAATGAGATATGGGTCGTTGAGCGATGGGAGGGACTGGCGACCTCGCAGAGTGGGTTTCAAGTTTTCCGGACTACCACTTAGGTACTTGGAGGCAGGGAGTTAGAACAATACATTCCCTTGCTGATTGAAGCTCAGCTTTGAGTAACAGAAGCAGTGGGAAAGATGTGTGAATAGCACATTGTCGTTTCTAATCCTGCCGTCTTCAAAAACTTTTGCGTTTTGCAGAGTTAGTTTGTAAGAAACCCAATTTCCGGCCACTCGCTGGAACTGCTCAGCGCACCTCGACCCATAGCTATCAGCCATCTAACCGAGTAACCTCTATTCAACCAGTAGTCTCACACAATGGGCAAGTTCTACAACTAATAAGCTCAAACTCCTCCTCTCCAAGCTAACTGGTTCTTCCCTCTTGCAGCTGAATGTTCATTCGCTTTAGTTGGTGGTGATTATGTGCTGATCGCCTCAGACGCAACAGCAGCTCGATCAATAGTCAAGATGAAGTCGAATGAAGACAAGATGAAGGTGCTGAGCAGCCATATGGTAATGGCTTACAGTGGTGAACCAGGTGAGCAATTGGAATCCCACAGTCTCTTGAAGCGCGAGGGTCGCAGGTAGTTGCTGTTCTTGGTTATCCGAGCTGGCTGTCACGCGATGAAAATATAACGAAATTTAGAAGCAACGGGAAGGGTATATGGTGCTTGATAAGGGGGAGATGTTGGATTCAAGGCGACGAATATTCCAACGAGACGCACACGCATCGTCCATCTCAGGACAGACCTGATTGACTGACTTGTTGCAACGTTCTTCTTTTCCTTCTTTTTAGGTGACACCGTGCAGTTCGCAGAATTCGTCGAGAGGAACGTTCGACTTCAGCACATGAGGTGAGACGGAGCTGCCAGCGTCGACCTGTGGAAAGCTGCAACTGACACAAGTCGATTGCTTGAATTCCTCTGCTAGATCCCACGCCCCACCACGACCTCACCCAACTTCCTCCTGGATCCGAAAATCATTAGCTGACTCACTCCGTTCACGAAACCCTTACTCCGTCAACCTGCTCCTTGCGGGTTATGACCTCCCGACGTCTTCGCCTCACCTGTACTGGATCGATTATTTGGGCACAAAGGCGACGTTGAAATACGCTGCTCATGGATATGCCAGTTATTTTGCTTTGAGTTGCTGGGATAACCTTTGGCAGGAGAATATGGATAAAGAGGAAGGTATTGAGGTTCTAAAGAAGGGAATCGCTGAAGTGAAGAAACGTGAGTGTGCACATCCATGATCGTCTTTGGTTCCCTCGTTCGCTTGATTCCTTCAGTTTCTGACATGACTGCTGGTATGCTGTTGTTACCAGGTCTTGCGGTCGATTTGGGAGATATCAAATGCCGACTGGTTGATGCTGACGGTGTGCATGACATCGAGCTGGGAGAAATTAGTCTCTAGGCGAACCCTTTCCAGAACTTCCGGTATTCATTCCTTGCATTGTAAACTTAAGCAGGCCTGCTTTTGCGCAGTAGCAAGCTTCTTTCTGGCAAGTGACGTTCCCTGGTTTTCAGCCTTGCGACAATGGAGACATTGGAGGCTCATACTGAAACAATCGTACACAGACTATAAGAACAGTCCAATGGATGACCCTTCAATCATACACGGCACTAACGACACTCTCCAAGGCTGATGTATCTCTTTACTTCTTTCCTCCTGGCTTGGCAAGTGGTGTACCGATAAGCGCAGGGTCACCTCTGAGCTTGACACCGAGAGCTCGCTCGAGTTTCGCAAGAGTTTGTGGATTAGGAACTGGAGGAGGGAGAATGCAAGTAGGAAGATCAAGAAAAAAAAAGTTGACGTCAGACGACCAATGCTTTTCGACTGTGGAAAAAAAATGGAGAGACTAGTCCACAGGGACCAAGCCAATAAAAGAAGAATAATACGTACTGGCTTTGCCAGATTCGTATTCCTGAATGACGGTAGCACTCTCATTGACCTTGAATGCCAGGTCTTTTTGAGTCATGCTCTTTCCGTCTGGGTTTTTCTTTTCCATTCGTGCCTTGGCCATGGCAACTCCGACAGATGCGTTCACTTTCGCCGGTGGCTTAGCTTCGTCGTCTCTGATGAATGTTCGCCAGAAACAATGATGAGTCAAAGTCAGCGTTCTGGCGGAAGCGTGGAGGGGGGAGGACGATTCCATCTGACGCTCAGATGAACGAACTGACCTGTCCAAAGCAGCTATTCTGGCATGGTCTGGTCCGGAGTGACCTTTATTGGAAGCACCTTTCGAGGCCGTCTCGATACCGACACCTGATCGTCGAGCGGCGTTCACAGCAGACTCTGATTTGGCAACTGCTGGACGACGGCCCTGGAACACAGACAGGTATAAGTACGGAAGGAATAATAGATAAACGCCAGGATAAGAGCAATGTACCTTGTTTCCGATAACAGTGACGGAATCCCAGTCTGACATCTTTCTAGTAATTGACTTGGTGGTTGTGGAAGAAAAGAGGAAGTACTGAACGGATTTTCAAGCACAAAAAGGATCAGTTAGCTCAAGAAAACATGGAATATTATGAAAACCACTGAAACAAATGCTTACAGGTACGTTGGCTAATTTGAGTTTATAATGGTTGGAAGGACAGTCAGACGAGCTTCTCGATGCTTCCCTCGTCATTCACTCGACCATTTTTTGACAAATTATGAACAGAGTCCTACTCTGGTGAGATTTTTGGAATAACGTCACAAGATCTGAGCTGATTAGTTCTCGTTGAGGTTGCGAAGGAAATCAAACGTGAACTTAAGGGAAAAGGACAGCTGGGCGCGCGGCTGGCAGGCACTTGGTTCGGACTGCAAGCATCTCTCGAGTATGAGGGCAGGCATAAGATGTTGATCGTCAATAGCTTGTTCAGACCGTCTGAATCTCCAGAAATGAAATCAATCTCAAGGATTGAATAGAATAACTTCGTTGAGTTATATCGTGCCACTTCCGACAACATCGTTTGCTCCTGATTTTCCGCCAATACCCTGAGTATCTTCTCTGTCTGCATCTGCTCAGACCCACGAGACTCGTTTGAATTTATACCTAAATTTGAATCAAGCATCACAAGCTGAACTTCTTCGTCGCGCTCTATTTTTATTGTGGTGGGTGTGTATTAGTCTACTGTTGTTGTGATTGGACTGCCGCCATCCTCCAAGCAACGTTCCAGCTCAGCCTCGACTCGTCCAGCTCATCTTATCGTCTATGATATATAGCACGCCTTTCAGTCGTTCGTCTTTCCTACAACAGAGAAGAGTCTTCTTCAATGAAGGATGTAGAGGAGAGATGGAATGCTCGGTTGGAAAGATGCTGGTGACGCTACATCTGGACCTATCCCAGACATTCTATTCTGAAATCTTGATGTGGTCATCCTAGCTCATTTGATCTGTAGATGCCAATTCAACGATTTACAAGCGCTGAACAATACGTTTCGGCAATTCGTAAACAAGTTTGTGTAATTTCGGTTAACGCCTTTGATTCGCGATGAGCAAAATTCATTGTGGGTGTTTCTCCACACAAAAGAAAGAAAGTCCAACCAACGGGTTTGTTCTCTTTTGTGCTATCAGCAACGAAGACGATATGGAGCAGCGCCATCGCGTTGAGTTTCAGCTTTGGAACACTGAGGTCCGACGAACGTCAACGGATCCGCCCTGGGATCATTAGATATAATCTTCAAAGGGTGAAAGTTGTTTACCATGAAAAAACCGAAGAGACAGGGAGCATCACGCCGCTTTGCCTTGTGTTGTCGCAGTTCCTGCTCTCGACCTGCTTCTTCTTTAATTTTCAGAAACCTTGTTGTGGGTAAATATACTGCTATTTTTTAAGTGGGAGGAGTATCTGAGCAGCCTTCTGACCTTCTGGCTGGTCTGTTTGTAGAAATTGGTTCTCTCCAAGCAGCATTTCGACTTTGAGTTTTCTCAATCCAGTCGTACCAGAGCTATTCGCCCTGCTTCAGCCCATCTGATCATCCAAATTAGGTCTATCAGGTGGATACCTTCCTGGCAGTAGCCACGAATAGCCTCTTGTTGATCTGAGCCTGCTTCAACTCCCTCGTTCTCAGCCAGGATGGATAAACCTGGCCCATCCTCCTCCTTTTCAGCCTCCTCCTCCTTCCTCGACGCACTGTCAGACCATCCCATATTCACACCATCAATAACCACTTTCAGCTCAGTAGATGACCACGAAGACTTCACAGATATCTCATTCACTGACTTGAAATCGTCGACACCTTCAAAACGAAATGGGAAGAAATCAAGTACACCTTCATCGTCGGCTCTTCCACACCAGCAGATGTTGATCAGAGGAAATGATCTCATCCTGACGGTAGACTCAGAAGTTCGCATTTGTTCACTGGGAGAGATCAAATCCTCGTCCTCTTCATCCACTGCCAACAACCTCACTTCAAAACCATCGTACAAGGTGCTATTGTCCCACCATCTCACGTTTCCAATCGTAGATATTGTTCTCAATGAGACTGGAAAGCTGCTGGCTTGTGTTGGAACACATCAGCTGGTAGTACTGTTTTTACCTAGGAAAGGCTGGGCGAGTAACATTGGGTGGACTGGAGGAAGGTCTTCTACCGGTGGACGTGGAATTGAAGTCAAGTGAGTAAAACTGATATCTGATGTGATGATTCTCTTTGAGCTATACAAAGCTGACTCGGTGGTTCGCCCTGCGTCTGTTCAAGATCCGTTCCAATTTCGCCTTTTAACCACTCACCAGGGTCTTCACCGATCTCCAAAGTCCTTTTCCACCCACTGGGAACCGACTCCTTATCTCTCCTCGTTCTCACACTCGACGGAATCATACGAGAATATAACCCAATGGAGCAATCGATCGAGGCGCTTCAGACTATACCTATTCTTCCCACATCAGCCGCTGCTAGTAGTGGTAAAGGAGGAGGATTCCAAGCAGTAGAACAGGGTGAAGACGAAGCAGTTGGACTCTGCGTAGGAAAGGGGAAAGGAGACTGGAGTCTATTGAGCTTGTACATTGTGTGTGGAAATGGAGACGTTTGGGGATTGTGTCCTTTCTTGCCTTTTGATTCGTGAGTAGGACCGAAACTTTCGACGTCAAAAGTGTAACTACTAAAGTTGCTGATTGGGATACTTCCACCGTTGCAGATCTATCCCTCAATCACACATATCAGCACTATCTCTCTTCACCCAATCGAAGCTGTCGCTATCAGCATCGCACGAACTTGGCCCTCGCTATGCGCTCCAGAAACTTTATACCGACTCTCTCATGAAATTTGTGACCGAAGACCTCCGGCTGCGCTCTGCGGAGATGGAAGTTGTCGAGTCCGATACTCTCATCAGAATCTCACCGCCGCCAACGCTTGGAGGAGGAAAAAAACAAGTCCTAGTCCAAGGACCTTGTCTCTTACAGCCTTCTCCCGAGTACGACGAACAAGATGAGGATGACGCAGTCTGCGACGTGTTCCTGATTGAACACACATCCGACAACTCAACCATATCATCAGCAACACAACCCTTCCCAAATATCATCGGTGTCCTCAGATCTTCAGGAAAGCTCACTCTCATGTTGGAACTGGAGAAGCTCGAACCTTTATGGGTCTCACGAAGCGAGACGATTGAGTCGAATCCAGTCTTGATTGTGTACGAAACCATCCAACTTTGCGCCAGCGGTCTGCCATCATCACCGCCAGCATCACTGTCTTTGCCAAAAATGTTAATCGATCCGCTGTATGATGATGTCGTTTGGGTCTCTCATGAGGGTGGTGTCAGTGCGGTGGTGATGAAGAGGTGGATCGAAGGATTAGAGAAAGCTCTTGCTGGCAGTCCTGAAAACGCTACCGCTGCTGAAACTGAGCTCGGGAAGTTTTTCGGAAGTGGAATAAGCAGTGAGGTCATTGCTGTGATTGACAGTTCTGATTCTGGTAAATTGTAAGTAACCAGATCTCTTACTGCTTTTCTCTCTAATCCTTCGGACGAGCTTGACAAAGCTTTCCATTCTCTCGCGTCATCTCTAGTATTCCTATCACTGGTATCGCTGTCATATCAGATGTCTATCTCGGATATAGCTTTTTGGCCATCACCTCCGCTTTGAAGCTCGTCTCTCTCGAGCTCTCGCTGCGAGTCCCAGTTCCTGCCACCTCCCTCTTTATCACCCAACCCACCTCTAACAAGTCAGCATCGTACGTCTCTCTACTTGTAGCCGATGGATCAAGTGGCTTCGAAATTCCAAAAGCTTTATCGGACGACCGAGCAGGGCTTCCCAAAGACCCCGTCAAGTTGGGTAAAACAAGTGTGAATCCCAAGCAACCAATCGAGCTCGTTACTGTTGATCTCCTCAGGGCTATGGCAACACATGTCTCTACATTACGAACGAGTATCAGAGACGTCCTTTCAGCGTCGGATCAGACGCAGTTCAGAGTCGATCTTCAAATTGAAGAACTTGACAGGCAGATCAAGAAGATAGCTAATGTATCCGAGCTGCTCAAGAAGCTGTCGAGGGGTGAAGAAAAAATAAAGGCCAAAGTACCTCAGGTGATCAACAGACAGAAACTCATAATCTCCCGAGTCGACAAGGTTCTACAACTTTTGATGGATAAACATCAGCCAGAGCTGAGCAGCTACGAGAAGGAGTGGTTCAATGAGCTGGAGAGAATGAAGGATGATGTTGGGTTAGTAGAAGATGAGCACCAGAGGACAAGGTCTCTAGGGTCTCGCACAGCAATGGTAAGTCGTTGAGCATCGTTTTCTCAAACAGTGCTGTACTGATCCCGGTTCGGTACTTTGTGCAACAGCTTTCCAACCAGCTTCATATCCTCAAGCCTGAGCTCGATGAAATCTCCAAGAGAGATAGTGCCCTTGCGAAATCAATTCCAAAGGTGACGATGGGACGCCATCAGGTCTCCACAATCCACCAACAACTCGCTGTCGAAGCCAAGCTTCTCGTCTCTCTGACTTCTAAGTTGGAATCTCTTTCGGTCCGAGTCGACGTTCAGAAGTCATAATAAATTCGTAACGATGCAACCGTCTTGATTTGTTCGTGTGGACATGCAATGTGAGGGGTATAATGAAAACAACTAATGCAAGAAAAATAATAGTAAAATTAATGCGGCAACCACTGGTTAAGGGTTTCTCCGTTTGTATTTGTCCTTTTCCGACGCCGCAACCTCTGGGTCCAAGGTGTTGCGCAATCCGAGCAGCGTCTTACTGACAGCTTCGCTAGCGCCAATCATAGGCCGGATGACAGCAATCGGAATGGCTCGAACCACAGCACGTACAGGGCCCTGTTTCATGACAAACAAGCAGTCAGCAAGCTGCTTGTACAACAAAGATTCGAGACGTATTCACATTGTTACCCTGCCGTTCATACACCTCCATAGGAACAGCAAGAATCGTCTCAGCTGCTGAGTTGAGATTCTTACTGAGACTCTTGTAGGCTGAAGACATCCCTTCTCGGACGGACTCAGGCTGGTTAGCGTATTTGCTAATCTCATCCTCCTCATCACTGCTCTCTCCATATGACAGAGGTTCTCCCATCGTTTCAATCGTTAGATCCTTGTCGAATCGTTTTCCACCACCCAAAACACTCTCCGCGTGTTCGAGAATGACCTGAGTTCCGGTAGCCAATCGAGCTCCCAGTTTGATGGCTTCCATGGCAGTGGATTTAACAAATGATGTGGTACCTCTTTGAACACCTTTGACGACACGACGATCCTTCTTATACTGCTCAATTGGCAGCAGAATGAGATCTGCGACACCAGAGCCGACGTTGACCAATGATCGAATCGGGGCGACACCTGAGATGACATCGGCGAGTTGATTTGCCTTGACGTCTGGTGTCCAAAGGTCATTGAGAGTGTTGAACATCCTTTCCCATCCATTGATCTAAACAAATGATGGATGTGATAGCGGTAGGTCAGCATCATGCTCATCAACCTCGGCTTCATCTGCAACTCACCCCAGACAAGGTCACATGCCGCAAGGTCATCTCTGCTCCGTCGAAGTGAAAGAAGTTCATGAGCTCGATAGTTCTGCCTTCCCGAATTCCTCGATAATCCACTCTTTTTGGTTTGTAGTCAAGTTTGAGTTCGATTGGAAAAATTTCGACGTGTTCTGCGATGGATATATGTGTGAGCTAGCGATAAGCGCGAACATCGACAATAACGTGACTCACGAATATAAGTCTCACTGCTGGCTAATTTTGAGGTAGCTTCAGCTCTATTTGCGTACTTGGGATCCTTGAAGCTGAAGAAACGCTTGAGGAAATCGAGTGCGTCTTGATCGACATGGAGACGCAGCGGCAGTACTTTGACCTGATATAATTACGGTTCAGAAAAGTTCATAGATAGGAAAACCGAAAGAATCGCTTACTTTGAGTCTGGCCTCTTCATCAGGATTATCCAACATCGGATGAACACTGAGCAGCTCTATTCGAACCATCGCTGAGTCGGTTTCTCTGACGTTCCCTCTGGAATCTGATCGCATCTCCACCAAAAATTTCTTCCAGGTCGAAGTTTTGATGTGGTCCAAGATTTCCAAGCTCTTGACTGCAACGTGCACCCGACTTCCTAGCTCCAGACCAGGGTCCATCATGTCTAACTCTACAGCGATATCCGACAAGTTGATTTCAATCCTACAGTGTTTTGATCTTGTCAGCTTCTTCTTCTTCTTGGAGCGATGTCGAGAAATTCCCGGAGCTGAACTTGAGTCGGATCGGCCTTTGAACGACTGCCATGACTGACTCGCTTGACTGGCTGTGTCGTTTCCATCTAGGTCAAGCAAGTCATCGTCGTTCAGATTCGCCAAAAAGCTGGTTTCCATATTTCCATGATTGGCCGGTGGACCAATGTAAACAGAGTTGAAGACCAAAGAGCTTAATTCTTCGGCACTCTCATCAGGTTGCTGACCACTGGCGAAGATCTGTTTGATTTTCTCCAAGCGTCTTCGTACTGCTTTGATTTCATCTTCAATAGTTTTGCGAGTTCTATGCCAATCGAATCCGTCGAAAAGTTGAACTGATACATTGCAGCTGGACAATCTAACGCGTAAGGCGCTGTTTTGAAGTCTAAAGCGAAAGCAATTGCAAGTCAGCCCAAGTCGAATGGGTTTTGATAGATGAACGTACTTTGCACCATAACTAATCTCTTCCGACTCTAGGGTGAGAAGATAGTTCTCCTCAATTCTGATACCATCAGGATGAAGCAATCGAACTGTTTCTCCGTTGACTTCAGAAATGACATTGGACCGGGAGTTGCGATCATTTGTTACGTTTTCGTACGTTTCGATGGATTCAAGAACAGAAGTTTCTTCCACGTGCTTCGATGGTAAAGGTCCAGCATATGAGCCTAAGAAATCTTGATTATTTGGAAGATCATCTGTCATGAAGTCTATGCCGGGACCAGTTGTCATCAGAGGTTGCTGACGGAAAGCATCTTCATCTAGACTCTCTGATTATTCGAAAAACAAAATGCAAATTAGAAGAGTCATAATCAGAACTGATAGTTTGTTTCACTAACGCAGTATGTCGATTGGAATAGCACCAGGTCGACCCGGAAGATAACTTGACGACACTTTGGGTGTGACGGGAGGTTTTTCGCTGTAAATGGGATATCAACCAAGGTTAGAATATTGGATAAGTACCAGCGAAGCTCAGACCTACTTTCTGGGAGCCAACTTAGCTAGATCACCAGCAAACGCACCGAGTTTGACAAGTGAGTCAGCGCAAAGAGTGGCTGAGATATCTGACTTTGTTACCTGAACCTGGTCATACCATAATAAGCCAAAGCGTCAGCATCGCAAATACGTGAGATTTAGGCAAAAGCAACGAACCTCTGTAGTTGGGGTGGCATCAGGATCCAATTTGATGAGCCCTTGGAACAAGGCAACCTCGAGAAGTGAGGCATAGGCGGTGGACTGTGTGTCAGAAACAGAAATGAAAACATGAGCACGAAGAGGCTTATTGATGGCAAATAGAAAAGCGCACCTTCCAGTAATCAACACCAGTCGGCGACTGGATGAACTTTCTATCAGGAACAGGAGAGTTCACATCGTCAATAAGTAAGACAGTGACTGATTGTCCAGTCAAAAACAGCGTCTTTAGGGTTGTGTCACTAATGAGAGCCGTGGAAAAGTCGAGATTTCCAAAGAACAGAACCAATGCTCCCTCGACTCCTACGGCTGAAACGTGGACAGATCCACCCCAGATCTTGACCGTGACTCTGGTAACTTCATTCGGAACCACATCTTCGAAGGCGCCTTCGGGAGTTTTCGCAAATGAAGCCAGATCCGCGATCCAGCTGAAGTCGTTCGTAGCCCAGAAGGTGAAGCCAGCAAGATCGACGCTGAAACTTGACTCTTTTGATCCGGTGTAAGCGTCCGTCAAGGATATCATCTGGAAGGCAATCATAGGTCGTGGTGATGAGGTCTGGGTAGACAAGCAAAATGACGAGAAGTTGGTGAGACATTAATCGCAATTTGGGAGGGAAAAGCTTTGACTCACCAGGTGATGTGGTGTGGTTAGAGCAAAGATCTTTTGTGGTTTGGTAGGAGCAGACAGATCCTCCAGAACAACCCCAGTGATTTTCACTTGTATGATGTTTTGGTTTCCAGCGTTAGGCTTAACACTGAGAGATATATCGGTATCGGAAAGTGTCAAGTGAATGACTCTGAGCGAATTATTGATGAGAGATGTTTCGACTCGCGGAGCCAATAGCTGTATATCAGCCTCGTTGATAGAAAGGTCAACTACTAAGCCTGGCTCATCGAATGTGAGACGCTCGAATCCATCGCTGGAACCAGACGAAGAGGTTATAGAAGGTTTTGGTGGAAAGAAGCGACTGCCGATCAATTTGATGTCATCTCTTGGTCGTGGGTTTGATCCATCTCCGAAGGCACCGTCCAACCATTGAGTTACATCATCCGCGAAGAAGAGGAGACCCTCCACTGTTGTTTTGTGGATGAACGCACGTACCAGTGGTATGTGGACTTCCACTTTCTTTACTGAATGAGCACCCCCTGATGGAAGAGTCGTTTCATCTCCGACTGGGAAGAACTTGAAGGTCAAGGGAAGAGCCTCTTCTTCTGGCATTTCTATATCCTTTGGTAGCGGTGACAGAACCAAGAAAGCTCGAGCCTTTGTCTCAGGGTATCTTGAGAAGAGCAAAGACGACTTCGTACATTGACACGAGATCGCTGGTTCTTGTTTTTGGGAAGCAAATTGGCCAAGCGAGGATCCGAAAGAAACGCGATGTTGTTGTGTAACGATGGGGAGAGGAGAAGGACCAGTGCGGACTAAAACTTGATGGACGTCGATGATCGTTATACCAGACCGGATGAGAGATCCTTCACCAATGCCACCACTCTTTAAAGGGGCTGGGCAACGAATTGATACACGGATCAGTGGGCAACTCAGAGCGACTGCCATCGCAGAAGAGTGTGAGGATGATGCTGGAGTTCTTCTGTCGTCTGATTCCAGATCGTCGATTACAAGTGAGGCAATTCGCTCCAGAGGCGGTGGATTTGCATAGCTGGATTTTGGTGTTGCAGGAGGTGTAACGTCGGATTCATCCTCGTCACCTACGCGCCTAAGTTCGAGTGGTGCTAATGACCGTAAGAAGGGAAGTAACCGTTCAACCAGAGAAAGATCCAAGTACACGTGTACTGGAGCTGTGGTGATGTTAAGCACTAAGATGAAAAGGGAAATTCAAGTAGTTTAGTCCCCTCCTTGTCAAAGTTGAGATACACACAAGTCAGCATACCTTGATTCGCATCGAACATCTTTTCTATCCGGATGACAGGCTCTTCTGACACTTTTTGTGCTGCATCTATTCCACCTCTGGACTTCTGGACCATGACCTTTTTCTTCACTTTCACTCTCCAGGCCTTGTCTCCCTTCCTACCGCCGCCGTGCGGTCCTGTCGCTGCTCTCCAGTCTACCACGTCAAATTCTGGGAATCCATATCCACCTGTATCAGTATCTGCATATTGTTGTGTGAGATTGGGGTCAAAGATGAACACAGGGACCTGTGCACCGTAGCCTGAGCTTGAAGAGGGCAGAGCTTCAAAAAGTAACATCTCCTTGATTTCTACAGTCATTCTTGGAGAAGCAGGCGGCTGCTTGACTTTGGACTTGACCTGGCTGGACGAATAAGTCAAATCCACGTAGGCTCCAGATATGTTGTCAATTTGAAGCCTGAGGTGACCCAGGGTAATGGTATCACTTCTTCCAGTGGACCAGAATTCGGATATCCCACCATCGGCTCCATTACCCAAGTCCTCGTAGACTACTAGAACGAGAATTTGCTTGAGAGAGAACTCTAACTGGAAATTTTCGGTACGTGGGGGAGATAACGAGGCTGGGGGATTCTTCGGCGGGGGTGTGGAAGACGCTGGAGGTGTAAACAAGGCCAACATTCTGGATATTGATCGGGCTTGATTTGGAAGGATGAGTGTTGTTATGGTACCCAAACTGAGAGATATAGTAATGAGAGGCATTGAAGGAGGTGTTGATGTGCTACTGGAGTTAGACACAGAAGTCGCTGTGCTCTTTGAAGGCTGCATAGATGCAATGATTTTGAGGACCAACTCATCAGCACCAAAAGACACTAGCGTGCTCCATTCAGGAGATACATTTAATTCAGGCTTCTCCATTTTGACACTTCTCTCGTTTCTTTGATCTTCTTCCTCGTCAGACCCTTCCTTCGCAGAGAAGAAGCTCGCCCCCGTTGCGCTCGCATAGACGCTCTCTCCGACGACAGATTGAGAGATCAGAACCGATTCCCGCAGATCAGCGACGCCTAGGGACATAATCAAATCCGAGTTGGGATCAAAGGCGTCATCTTCAGATGAGGATGAGGAGGTGTATGAGGCCGCCATGGGGGTTGATGGTGATGTTGGGTAGGACCGTGTAAGGACGTCTAGGCTGGAGACGCGAAGTGTTCGGATATAGCTGGGAATGATTCCATCACCAGAGGCTGCTGTGTTCGCTTCATCTCTGTACACTATTTTCCCTACTCGAACCTCAAGCTCATCCTCGAGGACGTCTTCGAAAAGACCAGCACACCTCACATTGACACTGACCCCGCCAACCTCAATCTTCAATCGAGCGAGGATACCCTCAATTAGAGATGTAAGAAGTGACGTTGTTGCAAGCGGTGGTGGTGTAGTATCAGATGAAGAAGAGCTAGATTGCGCTGAAGTGAACGGGTGGAGTGAACCTGGTGGGTACCATTCTTCCTCCTCTGCCTCCGTGAAAGGGTCTAGTGCCTCTGGGCTTCCTGCACTTGACATCATAGATTTCTCCAGCTCTTTCTCTTCCCTGTCACCTAGCTGGCTCCTGACGAATTCGTCTGCTACACTGGCAACGCTTGCTGATAGATCCACGGAGCTGGCTACATCCTGCTGAGGGCTGTCCGATGGCGACGGTGACGATGAAGGTGTAAAACTAGCTTCAACTCGTACTGCAGCTACTGATAAAGAGAGCGGGGAAGTGAACAAGCTGGAACCCCAAGGGATCTGAATTTGAATTTGGTCGAGGTAGACTCTTGTGAGGTGAAGAGGCACTTTGCTGGGAATGAAGGCAGATACAGCCTAGCGATTACAATGAGAGTTAGTAATGCAGTTGTCAGTAGAGACACCCTTCTATCCATGGTCACTCACATGAGCATCTAGCTCGAGACCACCGATTTCGAGTTCACCCTGACCAACAACCAACAGCTCCTCCAACTTGGCCTCATCCAATGTCCCAGGTTGGACATACTTCCCAAACGACTTCCTGAGCAAGAATCCTATAAGCTTGCGTTGAATGGATTGAGGTACGAAGCTGACGGGGACGGAAAGGGAAGGTAACGGCGGGATATAGGACGAGAGGTTGGCGAAGAACGACGACATATTCTGTTCGAGGTTGGATCTTTAGAGTAGAACCTGCATCTGATTGCTTCCACTGGTTGGATCCACCTTGACAGAAATGGGCAGGTGAGTGGATTGAGGGAAAGTGACTTGGATTTGAGCAAGATAAGGTTGGGAGGTGAATGAATCGTGGCGGATAAAGCGACTGTTGCCCTTACTGACTTGACGTTCTTTCGCATCATAAAGGTCTTTGATAAAGTACAAAGAACGAAATCAAAGAAGTGAAACATTGTAGAACATTAATTCTTTTGAAGATGCAGTGCTAGTTCAACGATCTATTCACCAGCGAAAGAATGTAAACAAACGAGTGACGATCACAGCTTTGGTTTAGGGAAAGATCTTGGATCTTTGGCTGCCATTGCCCTTAACTCTCTCCTCAGAATTTTTCCTGAGGCCAGCTTCGGAATCTCCTTCACTACAAAACAACCCCCTCTCAACCTCTTGTGCGGCGCGACCAACTTCTCAACCCACTCCGCAATCTCTTTCTCAAATTTCTTCACTTCACTCTCATCTTCAAATAATTTGGTGGGGACAACATACGCTCGAGGCAACTCTGTAGCTTGGGCATCGTCATAGACGCCTATTACACCTACATCAGCGATTGCAGGATGGCCGAGGAGGGTGCCTTCGAGATCCGCAGGTGCAACTTGAAACCCCTTGTATTTGATAAGTTCCTTTCGTCGGTCGATTATACTGAAAGAAGGAAACAAGGTGTGAGCGCAATGCCTGGTAAGAAATGATGTACGATGAAAACCAGCTCACTATAAACAGCCGTCGTCATCTATCACAGCGACATCTCCAGTCTTCAACCATCCATCAGAATCAAGACAGTCATCCGTAGCTACTTTGTTCTTCCAGTAACCCCTAACAAATTACTCAAACGATGAGTCTCGTTTATATGATACAAAACATTCAAGTGTGTCTCGAAGAAAACTCACCGCATATTACACGTACTCCTCAACCACAGTTCACCACCAACTTTGCAATTCTCGGCGTCTTTCCCGTCCTCATCAATGAGCCTTGCCTCCAAATTAGGACACAGGAGACCACACGAGCCCGCTTTTTCGTTCGAGAATCTGCCAGGAAGGATGGACACGACGGGAGAGGTCTCGGTCATACCGTAGCCCTGGATGACGGAGATACCCCAGGAGGAACCACGTGCTTCGACTTTAGCGATCAACTCTTTCCCGAGCGGCGCTACCGGAAGAGGTGGGGGCGTAAGTTCAGCGAGTCATATAGATGTGGGCTTTGAAAGTAATACACACCTGCTCCTGATAGAACCGTTTTGAGAGATGTCATGTTATACTTCTCTACTTCTGGACAGGTTGCCAGAGCCACCAGAATCGGAGGAACGAGAAGAGAGAATGAGATCTTGTATCTCTCGACGCTCTTGAGAAACGTGTCAGTCAAAGTAGCTGCCGTTCGATCCGACAAGGCAATCCCAAAGGCTCACCTTGCAAAAGAGAGTAATATCAAATTTGGGCATCACAGCGACGGTCAATCGTTTGAAAGCGGGTAGGATGATGTTGACGGTGATACCTGACCAGAAACGCAAGCCGATCAGCAAACGTTGCCTGAAAGCAGTATAAATTCAAGACTCACCAAAGATGTGGTAGAAAGGAAGGATACCAAACATATTGTCTTTTCCGCTTTTTAAGGGTGGGAACAACGGTAGAGTTACCTCAACATTGGAGGTGATGTTGAAGTCTGCACAACATCCATCTCCACTTAGCTCCAACTGCGATGACAAATGCAGGGGAAGGTATCGACTCACGAGTGGTCTCTACACCTTTAGCCAGTCCTGTAGTTCCAGAGCTATAACACATCCAAGCTGTCTCATCTCCTGACATAGGTGCTTCATTCCTATCTCTCCCCTTTTTCGCCAGTGCCTCGTAGCTGCGCCAGCCGTCCTTTTCTAGCTCCGGCGGTACGTGGGAGGAAGGCACAAGGAGGTAGATGGCTGCTTTTGGAATAGAGTCACCGGCTGCTTTGAGCAGGACTGGTAGGAGGGCCGGGTGGACCAAGACCATTTTGGTGTCGCTGTTATTGAGTTGGTGTGACAGTTCTTGGGAGGTACTGAACGAGACGCAGAGTGCATTCAGTAGGATACCCACAACGGACCACAACGAAATAATCGATGAAAACGAACTATGAGCTGTTTGCTAGATTGAAGGTTATCCCAGCGTAGAGCAACGAAAAGACAGCCAGCGGGAAGTCGAGGGAGTTCGGGCTGCGAGAACGAGGTTCATTGGCGGCATTCTATTGCAGAGATAGAAGTTTAAGATTCCTACCTGAAAATCATTGCAGTTCTGGCGATATACATTTCGTTGGTCAACTTGAGCTGGAAAGAACGCGTTGAAGCAGAAGGACCCTACTAACCCATTTTTGAGCCCATTGACCTCGTTAACTTCCTTCAGACCTTCTCCAATAGCAACAGAAGCTACTTCTAGTTCCTCATAAGTAATACTTCGTCCCGAAACGACGTCGACGTAGGCCGGCAGTGCTTGACTGCCGGTCGTTTTGTGGGGAGAAGAGAAGACGTAGCTGTAGATTGACTGTTTTGTTAAGTTTTTGATGGGAGGGACTGTGGACTTGTAGATCTTCATTATACTTTCGATACGTGAGAAATGACTGTGGTTTTGGGGAGCGTCTCTATGTTGATTCTGTTTCCCACCGCACTCCAAGCTTTTAGGTCAGCTGCAAGATTCGTTCCGGCTATCGAGATAATTATCGTCCCGCGATGGCGATAAGAAGGTAGTACACCTGGGGCTAGATTTTCCTGGATTTGGAGTAATTGAAACCAGCAGTTAAAATGGGACGGTACCTATTCAGCTGGATATAGACAGAGTTTGTCGGCCAAGTGGAAAGCCTGCAAAACGCCGTTGCAGTCAAAAGGCGCTCCGATCTCCAAGTCCAGAAGCAGAGCCCAGATATATAGAAAGTTGAAGAACCTACGTTTGTCAGATTCCAAAGTTAACTTACGTAATCTCGCTGTCAACAGTCCTTTAGAACTGATGTTAAGGGGGAACCACAGGGCGCCAAGATGAATTTGGGGACAAACTTCAGTCTGTTGCGGTCAGATTGGTCTAGTAAAGCTACCTTGTTTCTCTCGGTATTGAAGCAGCTGGCCTACCTTGAAGCTTTCTGTTGGAATTGTCTGTTGCCCCGCCGTCCTACAGATCGGGTTTACATCGCTTGATTCATACCAACTAAGTAGCGTCAAAACCCCCCAAAACAGTAATTGGATATTACATGATTCAATAGAGATCACCGTGTCTGCTGTTGGTTCGAATATCTCATGTTGGTTTGGGCTTCGTCTCACCCCCGCCCGCCGCCTAGATCGCCTTTACCATCCATTTCCCCAACCTTCAACCCCCAAAATCCACCGGAGGACCTCGTTTCTTTGTCCGTCCTGAACGATGGATGATGATTATGATGAAGACGCGTTCCTGTATGGTGATTCAGAGCCCCGTGCAGCTGCAGCGTCGAAGTAAGTGCTCCAGCAGCTTTTTTCTTTCGTCAACAGCACCACAAATCGTAGACCAAGCCCTCTAACTTGCCTGAACTATCGTCGCTTGGTAGGAAACTGAGTGCTCCTTCAGAGGTTGAGGCTGGAAGATACAACTCCGACAGCCATGAGGACGAGGAAGGGAACTTTGTCAACCCAGCTGCTGAAGTCGAGGACCAAGCCGAGGTCAAGATGGACACAGCTGACAATGACGAGCAAAGAGAACTGGAAGATGGAGAAGAAGAAGATGAAGAGGAAGAAGAAGAAGAAGATGAGGATGCAAGTGTCTTTAGTGTCTTGCTGTGCTTAAGAAAATGCTTACCTTTCTCCATTCTGCTTGTATTACTGCAGGATGATCTGGATATCGTTCTTGATCCAACGGGAGGTAGATCAATGGACTTCAGGTGAGTGGAAAAGTTTGAGTTGGAGCTTTCCTACAGACTCATTGACCTAGTATTTCCATGTAGACTTCCTCAACCCATCAAGCAAGCGGTCGTAGGACATGGCCTAGGTAGCGTCAAACCAGCCACCCCCCAGAAAGCAGTACCTCTCCAGAATGCTCCTGGCATGTTCCCAAGCTCGAATCCAGCTCTCACATCAGACTACAATGTCGCACCTCGACCTTCGCCCTCACAGCAACTGGCTCCCCCTTCGACGACAATACCTCAACCTTTAGCCCCAACTCTTCTACCCCAATCTCAGCCACAAATTATACAACAGCCACCTTCGAGCCAAGAACAACAACAGCAACAGCAGGGTGGTACTCCCGCTCCCGTCCAGCTTGACGCTCAACAAATGGCCGTCATGCAACAATACCAACAACAGGCGATGCATGGCATCAACCCGTACTCTCACCTCCCCATTCCGCACGCATCAGCAATCAACGACACTCCTGTGGACTTGAACAGGGTTGCTGTCCTTCCAACAGGTCAGTCGATTTATGAGATCGACGCTGAGGCGATCCAATCGAAAGCCTGGCGCGCACCAGGGGCTGATATATCCGACTGGTTCAACTACGGGTTCGATGAGGTCAGTTGGATGGCGTATGTGCGCCGGAGGAGGGAAATGATGGCCATCCAGGCTGAGATGGATGAGGTCAGACGGCAGATTGAGATGGCTCAGCAGCAAGGGTACGCGGGCATTGATCAGAACCAGTTCAATATGATGATGAATGGCGGATGGGGTATGGATGGTGGTATGATGGGAATGATGAACAACGGGATGCCAAATGGACCAAGAGGTGCGTGATCCTTTTCTCGCATCGAGTCTTTTCGTTCATACTTCTTGCTGATCTTATATTTGGTCTCTTGGTTATGTATTTCCGCTCTAGGTATGGGAGGAATGGGATTGCAACAGCAGCAAATGCAGCAGCAGCAGCAGCTTCAGTATCTCCAATCAATGCAGCAGCAACAGATGCTCAATGGACCCAACGAAGCTTCTAACAACAATGGCAACAGCAACATAACCGAAGAGGGTCAGATTACAAACGAAGAAAACGGAGATGAGCAGAAGCCCGCAGGGCCTTCCAATCTCCCTCGTCCGCCAGCCGCGGCAGGTCGAGGTGGTCCCTTGCCAGCGGGTCCACGAGGGTATAACGCGGGACGAGGGGGTGCCGGTCGAGGAGGACGAGGGGGCTTTAACGGACCTGTGCCGACAGGGCCAGCAGCTTCCATCCCAACAGGCCCGTCCTCTTCCCTTCCCACGGGCCCAGCAGCACTTAACGTACCCACTGGGCCAAGGAAAGTTGCTGCTCCGCCTACGGGCCCACGGGGAAGCCGCGGGCATTCGCACAAGGACAAAGACCAGGACAGAAACAGAGACGCTGATGTGGGCAGCCTGGACTACGGTGGGACTGGCGGCGGCAGTGGTGGTGGTGGAGGCGATGAGTACGGCGCTAACAGTCCTACGAAGAGCAACCGAGAGACCTCGCCTCCTAAGGGTCCTTCAAAGAGGATAAGCAGGCCGGCGTCGCAGAGGGAGGAAAGCGACGACCGGGCGTCGAGGAAGAGTCGTTCCGCCGACGGCGAGATGGGCAATGAAGGGGTTTCGTCCTCGGGTTTCTCCATCAAGGGCGCTGCTACCGACAACGGAGGTGATGACGAGTATGGCAGGACGTCAAGGTGAGTTTCGGCGAAGTTTCACATGAGAGGCAATCATCTGTTCTGACTTTGTTTAACCTCCCCAGGAAACGAGCACCCTCTGACGATGGGCATTCATCGTCCTCGCGGTCTAAAAAGCGATAGTAGGATGACGAAAAGAGATCTAAACTACCGCTCTGTACTCATTATGCTATGCTAGAAAAAGAAGAAAGAAAGACATTGCGCTACTTATTTGCAAATCGATCAGACTAAACGAAATTAGACATATGAATATTGCACACTTATTCCCGGTGTATGTATAATAAGTTTTCTCTCTTGAATCGAAGTTCAAACCTTCTTTGAGTGAGAGAACTTCGGTGGCGAGATTCGTCAGTCAGTGAGAAGGTCCCAACGCCAATCTCAACCGTTCTCCTCTCTCTCATTCCTCTCTCGTCGAGAGATTTCTCATCATGGCTCCTGAACCATGTAAGCAATGGTCATACTCTCATCTGAGAATGAAGATTGATGCTGACCCAAACGGTTCTATCTGAAGTGACCCCGTCAGAGGCGTCTTTCTATCCGTTGCTCTTCACACAGCTTCAGTCGTCTGGCTTGATCTCAGGAGGGACCGCCTTTGAATTCCTCACCTCGTCAGGAGTTGACATCGGCAGGCTTAGTGAGATATGGGCCATTGCTGATGAGGCGGACACAGGAAGTCTCAACGTGCCTCAGTGGACTCTCGCCCTGAGATTGATTGCGGTCGCCCAACGGGGAGGGGACCTCACCAAGGAAGCTGGTGAACGAGGTGAGCTTTTCTTTCACTCGGGGTTAACTTTACTGATGAGGAGTTCAGCGAGATAAGAAAAAGTGGGATCGGTACGGCAGGAGCAAGGGTGGTATTGCTTGGGCTGGAGGGCAGCATGGGCTCACCAAACGAGTCGTCACCATAAGGATTCCGTCCAACTGACCTGTTCTTTTGTTTATTCTACTTCAGCCTCAACTGTCCTTCCTAAATTCACGGGTCACCCACCACCTCCTCCAGCTGTCACGTCTCCGTCTGCGTTCGGTGGTCCTGCAATGTCGTCGTCCCTTCAGCCTCCTCTAACGCCGGAGGACATCGCCAAATTCAAGCGTCACTTCGCTGCATCTGCACCCAATAACGGTCTCTTACCTGGAGAAAAGGCTAGAGATGTGTTTGTCAAATCTAAACTTCCGTATGACGTGAGTTTTTCGACGTATTTGCCCGAAAGAACAATAGTCGCTGACTCGGCTGCCTAAACCAGAAACTGGGACAAATCTGGTACGGGTGCTCTTCGGACCATTAAAAAGATACATTTTTGCTATTGTACTGATCGAAGCGTTGCGGTTTCTCCATCAGGAATCTGGCCGATACTCAATCTCGTGGAGCGCTCGATCAAACCGACTTCATCATTGGAATGTATTTCATCCAAGCTGCCATGATGGGCAAAGTCGCGACTCTGCCAGACACTCTCCCAACTGGACTATATGAGACTGCTTCTGAAGGTGCCCCGGCTCCAGGAGGTCTCCCTTCGTTGTTTGGCTCACCACGTCAGCTCTCCGCCAGCCCAGCTCCGATCTCTCGCCAGGTGACCGGCCAGCCAGCAGCAGCAGCATCCCCAATCTCACGACAAATAACTGGCCAGTCTTATTCTGCTATCCCTCGTCAAATGACTGGTCAGCAGCAATACGTTCAGCCCCAAGCGACGGGAGGCTCAGCATCTGGATTCCCATCTGCGTTCGGTCAGTCCGCTTTTGGAACGGCTCCAGCTCAAGCGTTGGTTCCTTGGGACATCACTCCTGCCGAAAAGACTGCATCGGATAGGTACTTTGAGGGTTTGGACAAGTTTGGAAGAGGCATTTTGGAAGGGGACGTTGCTGTGCCGTTCATGCTCGAGAGTAAACTCTCTGAAACCGTCCTGGCTAGCGTTTGGTGAGTGGCCCTGCAATCCGTTATTTTGGAGCGTTCTAACCCATCTCACTTTGTTGTCAGGGATCTTGCTGATATCAGAAATGAAGGCAACCTTACCAAGGATGAGTTCGCCGTCGCGATGCATCTCATCAAGACTAAGCTGGCTGGAAAAGAGCTTCCAGCTTCCCTTCCAACTTCTATGATTCCTCCAAGTTTGAGAGATACATACGGTCCTCAAGCTACAGGTCAGCAAGCCCCAGCGGCTCAACCTCCAGTTCGAGACCTTTTCGACGCCTTCAGTGATTCACCACCTGCCACTGCTCCGGTCCAAGGTGCTAACTACTTCCCTGATACCACTCCAGCAACCTCCTCTGTATTTGCTGCCTCCAACCGTGGCTTTGGAATGGCCCCCTTCGCTGCTGCTCCAATTGCTGAAGATCTCCTCGGTGAAGAAGCGCCAGTAGAACCCACTCCGGCACCACCTTCTAGAGAAGCTGTTCAATCACCATTTGGAATCGCCCCTGCTGCTGCTACGCCAGTCTCATCTATAGCTTCAAAAGCCGCAAACCCTGAGCTGACAAACCTCCAGACTCAACATGCTCAGCTGACCAAGTCCGTCTCAGAACACCAAGCTACTAATTTGGCGTTGGAGAATGAAAGTATGGATCAAGCGAAGGAGATCACTGATCTTCAGGCTAAGCTTGTTGGTCTTCGTTCGACTTATGAGGTTGAAGAAACTAACGTAACCGCACTCAGAACCAAAGTCGCGACACAGGCTGAGACTCTAAAGACGCTCAAGACCCAACTCATTACTGCTGAAGGTGATCTTTCAAGCTTGAGACAAGAGAAGACTGACTTAGATGGACAAATGATGACTGACAAGGAGGACATCAGAGGAATGAAGAGAAGGATGAAGGAGATCGGAGACGAGACCGCAGCGTTGAAAATTGAGTTGGAGAAGGTCAAGAAGGATGCTCGCCAACAAAAGGGAATGGCCACCATCACCAAGAAACAACTTTCTACTGCTGAAGGTGAACATGAGAAGGCGACCACCGCCCTCGCTGATGCCCACAAGGGTGTCGGCCTAGAAGAAGGCGAAACAGCTGCTCTCACGTCGCCAGTTTCTGCCCCTGTTGCTGCCAACATTGCTCTTCCAGCTACTCCAGACCGAATGCTCAGTCCAGCACTTTCTATCTCTTCTCAAAAGAGCAACAATCCATTCGAGCGTCTCTCCGCTCCAGCTCCAGCAACCAAAGAACTCACGACGTCACCGCCATCAGCAACCACTTCAGCCCTTGAAAAGGCTGCCGAATTCGCTGGCGGGGCTGTTGCTGCTGGCGCTGTCATGCTCGGTGTCGACAAGCTTGTCTTCGACGACAAAGACAAAACTCCTGAGCCAGTTAAGGAGGCACCTTCCGCTTCAAGCGCCTTTGACGAATCCTTCGGCATTCTAGAACCTCCAGTTGCACCAATTTCCACACCTGGTGCTTCCAACACAGCTGAGGTACAGTCCTTCGACGCTGGTTTCGGGGATGACTTCGCTGCGGCCCCCACTACCACAGGGGCCTCCGACTCTGCTGCACTCGCTAACGAAGGGTTCGACAGCGCTTTTGGCGACGCATTTGAGGAGAAGTCAGCTATTGCTTCTGAGCCAAGAGATGTCCCTCCAATCACGACTGAGAGTGCTGCTCTAGAACCTAGCGCAACCTCACCATTCGGAGCAGGTTGGTATTCTCACTTTCTTGATTCACATGTGCATTTTTTTTTCTAACAGTTCCTCTTTTTTCTTCACAGATGAATCAGAAGAGCCAGTCACTGCTGTTCCAGGTGAATTCGTAACTCCAGCCGCTGACGAGCCAACTGCACCTGTCGCACTTGTAACTACTGCACCAGTTGCTGGACAAGAGGACGACAGTAGCGATGATGAGGATGAAGGCCCAGAGGATTTGGATGCTAGGCCATCATTATTGAAATCCCCCGCACCCTCTGCCCTTCGGACCTCGTCCGAAGATGCAACTGTCTCAGACGCTGAGCAGGTATTTAGCAGCCCTGCTCCTGTTGCGGTGGCTTCGGAAGCGGAACCAAGTCCATTCGGGCACGATGAGTCTGCATCAAAGTCTATTACAGCAGAAGAACCAGCTGTTCCTGCACCAACTCCCGTTTCTCCCGCAGAACCAGTTCACCGCAGGGCCGCTCCACCACCACCTCCTCGCGCCAGCACGGCTGTTGCTACTTCAGCTGTCCCAGCAGCCATCACTACTACCGACTCAGATCCTTTCAGCTCTCCATCTACTGCACCCCTGGCAGGCTTCGGTCCCTCAAGCACTTCAGCAGTTCCAGTTGTTCCTCAAGCAACTGCTGCTACCGCCTCTCCTGTATCCAAGTCACCATTTGAAACTTCCACCTCGAAGTCTACTCCATTTACTGGTTTTGGTGATGAGCCGTTCGCTCCTGCACCGGCCGCTGCGGCTGCTCCTTCAGTCAGCAATCCGCCCTCCTCTACAAGCACGGGAGCCAACTTTGACGACGACTTCGACGCTGAGTTTGCCGACGTTCCACCAGTTGCAGCGACAGCCTCTACCCCCGTTGAATTCAGCGAAGAAGATTTCAATAGCTTTGACGAGTTTAACACTGAGTTTGACGACGCGACACCAGCCGCAGGAACTCCCACCGCCCTCCCTTCGACATCTACTACCGATTCCAAAGCTGCCATAGATTCCTATGCAGTGGACCCAAGCTTTGCCGACTTCGACTCTGCGTTTGGGGATGCTAGGACGACAGCGCCAGCGCCAACGGGCGCGTCTGCCTTCTCGTTCGACGATGCGTTTGGTGCTCCGCCCACTGAACCCGGCACTGCAGCTCCTGCTTCATCTGCCAGCGCTTTCGATAGCGCATTTGAGCCAACGCAGAACGTTTACTCACCACCCCCTGGTCCACCACCTACATCGACAGCTAGACCTACTCTCCCAGCGAGAACCAAGACAGGTGCTGAGGCCGATGACATCCCTGACGTGAAGTGAGTGTCTGTATTTTTTTCTTTGACTTTTCCTTTCTGTTGAATGCCGTCTCTTTTCGAAGAACTATTGTCTCCATGGGCTTCAGTAGAAGCGAAGCGTTGAATGCGCTGGAGGTCGGGAATTACAACCTGCAAAAAGCCCTAGACCATCTTGTAGCCAAGTAAAACATACCTAAATTAATACAAAATCACTATTTCCGATGAAAACTTTATGTTTCCTAGCCTTGATATACTCTTTCGATCTCTCAGAAATAAAAACAACCAGCCGCCACAGAGAAATTTTGAGGAACGAGGCGAGCGAACGCACGACTGGATTTCGATGGTTGCAGCAAGCCAGCACCTGCCTAGCACCAAATTACACAGTAAGTGAGTAGCAAGAGCTTCAAACATTATGAAGTGATCTTCTCTAATTGGTTGTGGTTCTACTATAGTTAGACAACATGAGGATCGAAAAATGCTACTTCTGCTCGGTTTCAGTTTACCCTGGACATGGTGAGCTTTCCTTCTCCCTACAAAAGACTTTAACCACGAACCTCGTATTCACCATAGAGATGTCTTACTAGGTACCATGTTTGTCAGAAACGACGCCAAGTGCTTCAGATTCTGCACCTCAAAGTGAGTGCAAATGCCTGTCGACGACCGATTACTATGGACGTAAGCTGATCATCTACTCCTTTTCTGCCTCTATAGATGCCACAAGAACTTTAAGTAAGTTGTTTTGGGGCTCGAACGAAGGAAGTGTTGAGGAGTAGTTCTGACAAATTTGGTGCTTGCGGCTACCAGGATGAAACGAAACCCACGTAAGGTCAGATGGACCAAGGCGTTCCGAAAAGCTGCTGGAAAGGAGATGACTATCGTGAGCTGCTATCCTTCCTTTTGATCTACTGCAGGGAAGTCTGTGCTGATTCGGGTCTTTCCTTGCAGGACTCTACGTTCGAATTCGAGAAGCGCAGAAACGTCCCTGTCCGATACGACAGAGAGCTTGTCGCCACCACATTGAAAGCAATGAAGCGCGTTTCCGAAATCCGTATCAAGAGAGACAGAGCGTTTTACAAGAACAGGTCCGCCCTCTTGTCCTTGCGCGCCGTCCTCCTCCTCGACTCTAATAAATTTAATTTCCTCCTTTCAGAATGTCTGGCAACGCAGCTCGTGCCAGAGCCTCCGACACGGCCGAAATCTCCTCCCATCTCTCCCTCGTCCAGCCCTCCGCCGCTCTACTCGAATCGAGACCGGAACTCAAGGCGAAGAACGAGAGGATTCGGGAGAAGGTCAGGATCAGGGTGGAAGAACAGAAGCTGGCCAAGAAGGCAGCACGAAAGTCTGCGCTGGTACCTGCTTCTGCTCCTATGGGTATGTCGATGGATATTTAGAGGGACTATCATCATTCCATGTCCATCCCATATCTGCGCTCCCCTCGTCGGTGGCGGCGCTTGGGCTGCTAGATTTCCTGCTTCATTTTTCGCTCTCTTTCTCTTCACGTGGACGTGTATTTGTGTCAGTGGGACTTGTATGTACGATTGGCTTGTCACGAGGTATAATTTTTGCAAGTATAGGATTTTTCTGTTGGTTGCGGCGCTGGTGGTTTCTTTTGTCGACTTCGACCCACGACTCGATCCTAAGGACAGCCAACCTTTTCACGTCTTCTCAAAATCTCTAAGATGCACTCTGCCACCTGCAGTGCCCCTGTCAACATCGCAGTCGTCAAGTCAGTCAAGCTTTTGCTGCTTCTCGTCTCCCTTTGTTCTTCTCTTCCTGCTTGCGAACTGACAGGCATTTTTTTCCTCCTCTGGCTCTCGGTTTCTCTAGATACTGGGGAAAGCGTGACACTGCCCTCATTCTCCCTACCAACTCGTCCCTCTCAGTGACTTTAGACCAGGACCACCTTCGTTCGACCACGAGCTCTTCATGCGACGCGAGCTTTGAAAAGGACAGGCTTTGGTTGAATGGGAAGGAGGAGACCATCAAGGAGGGAGGTCGACTCTGGGTCTCTATTGGTGAAATGAGAAAGCTCAGGAAAGCTGAGGAGGAGAAGGACTCATCTCTGGCCAAGGTCTGTTTCGTTTTCACCCTTTTTTCTGCTCCCCCTTCTCGTACGATGGTGGCACTGACCTGCTCTGTCTGCTTGCTGTCGGCGCATCAGATTTCAGCTTTCCACCTTCACATCGCTTCATACAACAACTTCCCAACCGCTGCTGGTTTGGCCTCGTCAGCGTCTGGTCTTGCCGCCCTTGTCTCCTCCCTCGCCTCCCTCTACGCCCTGCCAACATCAGCCTCCAACCTCTCACGTATCGCTCGACAGGGGTCAGGATCTGCATGTAGATCTCTCTTCGGTGGATTTGTCGCTTGGGAGATGGGTGCGCTGGAGAATGGAGACGACTCGCTCGCTGTCGAAGTCGCACCCCGCGAGCACTGGGACGACTTGCACGCGCTGATTTGTGTCGTGAGCGATGTCAAGAAGACGACTGCTTCAACAGTCGGTATGCAATTGACCGTCCAAACCTCACCACTGTTGCAACACCGAATCAAAAACGTCGTACCCGAGCGAATGGAGCTCATCAGCAAAGCCATCAAGGACAAGAACTTCGAAGAATTTGGCAAACTCACTATGCAGGACTCGAATGAGTTCCACGCTGTCTGCTTGGATACCTACCCACCCATTTTCTACCTCAACGACGTCTCCCGTTCCATCATTGCCCTTGTCACCGAGCTTAACCGTGCTTCAGGTAAAATCGTCGCGGCGTACACGTTTGACGCCGGTCCCAACGCGGTCATTTACGCCCCTTCGGCCAACATCAGGCTCATCCTCGACCTTGTCGCTCACTATTTCCCACAATCCACCGCCTTCCCCGATCCCTTCGCTCTCTTCAAGGCGGGAGAAAAGCCGGGGGACGTCGTTCCCCTTCCAGAGGGCTTCGTCACCGGCGTCGCGCCCATCTTTCCAGAGGACAGCGTCAAGAGCTTCATTCATACCAGAGTTGGAGACGGACCGAGGGTGTTGGGCGCCGAAGAGAGCTTGTTGAACGAGAGTGGCTTGCCAAAGGTATTAGCGTAAATTGGTGTGGTTGAGGGTCCAGGTGGGAAAATGTAAAACTAGAGAAGAGCTGCTTTCATTCTGGGATCAGGTTTTATTACAGGAGCATTAATTTAGAGTGTATCAAGCGCGTTGATCTGTTACAAAGGCAAAGTATAAAAGGCGCTTCATCCAGCTCCATTCCTAGTCATGTCACGGTACGGTTCAAAAGTCGTTTCCAATCAAAGTCGTTTCAAAAATGTCAGGAATAATCAAAAGGTGCAGAATAGTGTGGTGTCGTGAACCTGCAGCCTATATCTAAATAAGTCAAGAAATCCGTTATTGACAGGTAAATAATGTCGAAAGCAAAGCCGAAAGTCCATTAGCTATAAGGACTGTAAATTCCACCAGGCCGAACGCCTGGGTTATACTCTTCATCCTCCCACCTGTCTTCCGTGATGCTCTTCCAGCTGAAGAATAGCAGAATCATAGTTGCAGTCTCGAGGATGGTCGCTATGAAGCTGCCGTCGACTTTAGCGTTCGACTTCTCGCAGAGAGGCTTTGATGCGATGAAGAAGACCACCTGGGAGCCAGCGAATAAGATGAGGGTCCCAGCGAAGAGGACTGGATAGAGAAAGAGACAGCTGTTAGGGGCTGCTGATTGACACAGAGATTGGAACGCGATCGGACGAACAGCAAGGTTTGGGCTCTCGAAGGTGAGCCAGAACAACAAAGATGGTAGAAATGAAGAAGAAAGCGATGCATCTAGGATAGGAAGGTGGATTTTCAGCAAGAAAGCGTCGAAATAGGGCAGCATTTGAAGCCATTACTCACACGAGTGGCCAGATGAGGTACAGCACATACAGCGCGATATTTCTTAGTTCTGATATTGATGATACTGAGTTTGAATCGGGAAGAAATGCGGACGAGACGCTGAAAGTAGACGCCAACGCTGCACAGAATAGGAGATCGAAGAAATCAGCACTGGAGGTACGTTGGTGGACCGTGATTGTAGTGTTGCGCAGTCAGAACTCACCAATGAAAGTGGTTGGGACGAAAAATATTAAACAGCACAAGAAGAATGGGACGAGTGATGCCATCGTCCCGTCTTCGACAAGCTAGATTTGGACAACGAGTGCATCGTTTTAGAAATTAGTTCTGTCACAACTTTTGGCACTTGGGCTTCGGAAACGGCAAACGGACCTGTAGATTGACGATGCCATTAAGGAGGAGCGCAGTGAAGAGAGTGGTCGTTACACCAATCAGCACAGCTGAAACGGCTGCGATTGCGGTGCTATGACACGTACGAAGAATGGTGGGGCGTGTAAGCGGGGGTTCGGTGCTGATATCGCCCAACGAGAGATGTCGAAAAATACAACCTACCTTCCAGCTTCTATCACCCCAGTCGTTGCAACGAGCTGAAGAGGGAGTGTGATAAAGTACAGCTGAGGTAGCAATGTGGATAGTAAGTACAGTGGTAAGTCGAGGAAGCCAGATGTACCGCTCACCACAAAGAGGGCTCCAAATTCCAACCTACCGACAGCCGCTTTCCTCTTAGAGATGAGATAAATGATGCAGGGAATGATGAGAATTGAGACACCAATGGCGACAATCTAGATAACGAGAGGATCAGCAAAGTTGATCCTGGACAGGGGATCAGTTTGATCTGACTGCCCCATTCTTTGTCCAGCTGGTTCTCTTCACTCACGTTCGCTATGCCTCCAGTCTCGCCATTAATTCCAATCCTCCCAACTCCGCATGTTCCTTTCAACTGACCAGCACTTGCGAGTCGAAGCGCTAATTGTACCGCTGCGTCTGTCCGCAGGCTCGAGGAGGTGATGTCTGAATTCGAAGGAAAGAGGATGGGGAGGACCGAGGTTGATTTGGATGAAGAAGGAGGAGACTGGTTGAGGAGGTAGTGAAAGTAGAGGTTACACGGTGGGAATGAGGGGACATTCCGACCTGCGACGAAGAAAACAAGCGTCAGTCCGTGTGTTGTGGTTCGAAAGGTGATCGTTCCCTATTCCACTCTGACTTCGTTTTTCATCGTGACCCAGCCTCTTCAAGAATCAGCTACCCTTCAAGAGATAGGTATAGCTCTTAGAGAAGTTTGTCCCCTTGACTGAACTCCTGCATGACACCCCCTCTTATCTTCCCTTCACACAAGCTGAAACGGTTTACTCACACAGGCTACCGAATTCACCGAATGCTGACATGGTCTACCGACCTTCTATCTATCGAGCAGCTGAAAGGGAGACTTTGAAGGACGCTTTAGTATGAAATTTTGGGGTAACTGAATGGTCGTCAAGTGGGTGGCTGAGCGGCTCGTGCCGGGATCCCCAACTTATTTCGAAAGGAGCAGATCCCAAGGATAAACTCCAGGCGGATAGAGCTATTGGGACGGATCACAAATCGAGAAGGGAAGAGAAGGCGAACAAAATGAGGGAGTTAGCGTCTGAAGAGAAGGAATCTAGCACGCAGATCGAGATCAGGGGGAGTGTGCGACAGGGGGTAACGGGGGAACCTTCCTTTCAATTGAAGGCAAAGTTCCATCTGGAAGAAGGCGTCATCAAAGAACTTGGTTGCTGGAGTAAATGCAAGAAGATGGCAGGTTCATCTCATCAAGAATCTGATACGATCAAATGGCATTGTTTTTGTTTTGCAGAGTTTCAGCCTGAATCACCTGTTCCACTTTTATCAAATCTGCGTACAAGGCAAAGCATTATAATGTTTGAAAAGACAGAAAACACATAAGTGTTGATGCTATGTCAGAGATCTAAAGATGGAAATCGAAGTTCTTGAGGTAAAATACACAGCGACAGCACAGTTCCATCGTTTCGAAGTTAAGGTATACGAAACTATCAAGCGATAAATGGCGAACGGAAAAGAGGGGTATTGCTGCAATCAAAAGTAAAAAGGCAATTGGAAGTGGTATGGCAATGTAGTAAGTTTGTGGTGTGGGGTATTCTAGATGTTGATGGTGTAGGAGCCCATAATTGGCCTATGATCTGACATGCCTCGTAGTTTCATCATTTCCTCGTCATTCTGCTTCCCACCAACCACCAAGAAATGAAGAGTCAGATAAATCACTCTTTTTAAATCAAACACAGGGAGAGCTTACAAGTGTCCCATAGCTGATGCACTCGACCTGCCCCTTCTTCGGCCTTGCCCGCCTCGCTTCCTCCTCCGCATAGGTGGTCAGGTCATTATGGCTACTTCGGTTGTTCGATGTAAATGGTAAGATTCGGTAAAGCCAGCTCTTGTCGTGCTGCACAGACTCAGGCTCGACAGGAGGTATCTCGGCCAAGGTATGTTCGCTCTGCAGCGGTCGATGTTGAAGGGGTGTAACGTCTGGCCTACTAGCGTTTACATCTTGTTCAGAAGTATCAGCCGAAGAGGATCCAGCAAAGTTGACGTGGTGAAGCGTGGGGGTCTGTAGCGGGCTTGCCACTGGCGTGATGGTCAGTCCCGGTGAAGCGAGGGGTAAAGAGGACTGAGATTGGGCGATAGGTTCTGAGGTTGCTGATATAGGCATCGGTGTGGTCGAGAATGACGGGCGCATCGCCATCAATGGTCTTGGTGAGGTATCGACCGCTGCAGTGCTCATACTAGGCGGTGGAAAGGAGGTGGTCACGTCTAGCGACGTGCTCCTCATCCTATTGTGCTTGAGGGCCTCCCTGGGGACATCCATAGTCTTTGAATGAGACAAAGGCATCCTCTTCTTTTTCTTCGATGATATGATTAGTGGTGTACTGTGCAAATCGGTTTCTGACAACGAAGCTGCTGACAGTCTATGGGCATCTAGTTCGTGAGAGTCTCGTCGCTTCAGATGAAAAACGGATGCGATTTTTGAAAGGCGAGATTCGTGAGTGGAAGTGGAAGGAGAGCGAGATAGTGTTGGAAGTGGATAGTCAGAGATGTAAGATTTGAAGAGGATGCGGTCACACTGTGTGACGAAAGCCAGTAACAAGAGGGATAGGTCAATTGCTAGAATGAGCTGTCCAAGTTTGAAAGCAAAAAATAAATTACCCAACTAGGAACTCTCTGCTTCTCACTTGTGTCATAGACACCTTTCCCGTCATCTGGAGCATCCTCATCATCGCTGACATCCTCCGACTTTGGAATGAATGTTCTTTTCAGTCTAGCGCTGAGCTCACGTCGTAGCACTGGGCGGTTCCCAAGGTCAATGCTCTGGCCTCTGGATGGTGGTGGTGGAGTAGGTGAGGTTGAAGGCGCTGGCGGGATCGATGCGGCCGAAAGCGAGTTGGATCTCTCAGAGCGTTCCAGCTCTAACGAGGGCCTGTCGGTGGTTGGAGGCGTAGATGCTGATGAAGTTGATCCCGGTGCATGGATCCCGGAGAATTTTCGAGGAGAGGGTTTGCCGGTCGCGTTGGGAGAGGCTGGTGGTAGCTTAAGCATTCCAATGATGCGTTTCTTCGCTTTGATAGCGGTTGAGGGGAGGAATATCTTCTGCACACCGTCAAAGATAGCTTGACCAGGGTTGTTGAGAGCCGATGTCGATAGATCAGGCTGGCTTCCTCCGTCTGAAAGAACGGCTTCGTCATCACTGGTGTGGATTGAATGCGCAACTGACGTCCAGCCGGAGGACATGATGGAGTTTCGATCTGATTGCTCAAGGTCTATGTCTGTGTCCTCGTCGTCTTCAACTACTGTTGCTGTTTTGTCTCCAGCAGCGACCTCTTCGCCAGGTATTGATTTGCTGACATGGCGTTGCGAGACTTTCCGACTTGGTCTTCTTGCGACTGACTTCTTCTTGACGTCGTATTTGTACCTAAGCAGAAATAGTGAGATTTTTAGCTTGAAGTCTCCTATTCAGCTTGGTGGACTACTCACGTTGGCGGAAAGTCGATGACAGCTTCTTGAAAACCTGGGAATCCGAGTCCTTCTTGCATGAGAATGGTGAGTTGATCAAATTTGACTAAAGAGAAAAAATATGTCAGAAGCTGTATTTCTAGAAGTGATTAAAACGAGGAGAGACTAACGAGCTTGTTCGTACTCCTTCCTGCTTATCAGCCAGTCGGCATGTAACCTGGTCACGTCCAAACGGAAATTGACTCAAAATAAGAAGTTTCAACCATTAAAGTCAGATTTGAATAACAAGGGCTCATATTGGAAAACACTCACGATCTCCCATCCAAAACGTAGTGTCAAACTTCTCCGTGACATCGTCGCTTGGTTGCGAAGCATCTCCCAAGAAATCATTCAAGACTAGTTCCCTCTTGATTTTTTCAATATTAGCTAGTCTCGTGTCAACACGATTAGCATGTGCGGCAAGATGCGCGTTGATGAACAACAGTTTTGTGCCTGCCATGTTGATGGAAATAGCAACAGCGCCCTTGTTGCCGAACCTCCCACCAATTAGTCCAGTAGTGACATAGGACGAAGAAGTGCCCTTGATAAAGGTTTTACAGCCACGCCAAACGTAAACGCAAAGGTAAATCCCTAGAAGTCTTTCCTTCGCGACGAATTCGTAAGAGCCTTTGGAGGCGCAAATGACGAAAAATAATCTGTTAGTGTTCGGTAAGCAGAATTCGGCGAAAGCAGATTCCCTTCTCACCATTCTTTTTCCCTTTAATGTCCAGCAGAGCATTCGTGCCTTCGACTGGTGAGTTCTTCACAGCCTCGGAGGAACCACTAGCTCCACTTTCTGCGCTCTCAGTGCTAGGTGCCTTGAGGTGATGGACATTCTCTTTTCCCAAGAGCTGCTCAGCATTAAATTCTGAGATCGGTGGAGTCGCAGGGTTGACCTGAACTTGAGGGTTGGATTGGCCAGGGAACTTGATGCCTCTAGAAAGATAGTCCTCCAGATAATCACTCCAACCTTTCGATTCACCCACATGATGGTGGACTTTTTCCTTCTCTAAAAACTTCTCGTATTCTGCCTGAGATGCTTTATCAATTTCACCATTGGGACCGGCTGTGTAGCGAGTAGAGTTTCGAGTCAGCTTAACTCAGTTTCTCAGGCAAACATTTGTAATGAGATGGAATGCAACGTACGTTTACCGAACTTCATTCCAGCTAGAGGTAGACCTGATGGTGTAGGACATTCCTGGCCAGCGATGACAATCAAATGGTAGGGATGAGCATCATCAAGGGCTAGCTGAGGTAGGCCTTCGCAATGGGGAAGGGGTGAATAAGGTGGAACTGAACCCAACAGAACAGCCAGGTCTCCCTATATATCATAATCAGAAGTCAAAGGATTCTCAATATCAGCAAGACAAACCTGGTAGAAGGATAGAGGTGCGCCATTCCCATCCCTCGAGATAGGAGAAGCGAGCGTCGACGAACCTGAGGCAGCCTGTTCATCATGTTCATGTTCCAGCTGACAAGCTTGATCTTGAGCTTTGGTGGTTCCTCCATGGGAAAGCAGACGCCCACCTGGGACTTAGACTCGCTTTTGATCCTCGTCGTTTGAAGTCAATAAGTCAATACCTGTTTTGAGCGTGGCGCAGGCTGCTGTTTACACTGCGCCGTGCTAGCGAGGTCAAAAATATCTGCAAAGGTGCGATCTGGACCAGGAGAAGGGTCTTCAGGTCTGAAATATGATACGTTTGCCTTATAAATGTTCTCTGAGAGGTCTACTGAAAATCTACCAAAGAACGGTTAAAAAAATAAAATTTCTTTGGATTTCTTCAAGGAAAGGTAGCTTCAAACCAAAATCACCAGTCTCGACCCCATCTACCCATTCTACCAGAAGACAGACATCATTGCTGTAATGTCGTTCTCTACACCATCCCAGGAAGAAGTCGAAGAGCTGCTCCTCTGCTGCCGCTACGGAGACTTGGAGGATGTCCAGCAGTTCGTCCAGAAGTACGGCTCAGAACCATTAAGCAGTGTCAGAGACGATAGAGGAAATACGACGATACATATGGCTTCAGCTAATGGTCATCTAGGTGAGCGTAGATTTACCTCTCACAGGTTCTTCTTGAAGGCTCGTTTCAGCTGACTAGAATGCCTACTCCGTCCCTCACTTCACAGACCTTCTCGAATACCTCCTCCCACTCGTCCCATCATCATTGTTCTCAGTTCAAAACGATTCCCAATCGACAGCTCTGCATTGGGCTTCGCTCAATAATCACCTCCCCACTGTGCAAGTGCTCGTCAAACACTCCAATTCACCAGGTCCGTCGCTGATAGACATCAAGAACAAAGCTGGACGAACAGCCGTAGGAGAGGCTGAGATTATGGGTAGAGAAGATGTTGCGAGTTGGTTGGTCGGACAGATGCTGCTGGATCCTGAAGGCGACGAGAAGAAGCTTGCTGAGACGCCAACAGAGGAAGCTGCTGCTGGTGAGACAGATGCGACGCAAAGCCAGGGGGGAGAGGACGTTGAGGTGGACCTGTTCAAGCTGAGGATTGATGCGAACGGTGCGATGGATGTCTCGCCGGCGGATCAGACTTCCAAGTGATATGTGATCTATGGACAAGTTTCTGGGGGTTCTGATCACGGTCTGGTCATCTTGAAAGATTTCTTGGTTGGGTTCAGTTATTCTCAACTGAACTTGACATCTCCTGGTAGGGAACGGTGCGATTTAATGTTGCTCTTGACGCAAATACTGTTAGGCGCGTCCAAGTAATGAGCATCTGGTGGAGTTTTCGCCATTGCGACCTATTCACTAGGTAATCACTGCTCCCCCCATGTATATTTGTGCAGATAACGCTGCCTACACTGACAAGAAATGTAATGCAACGGTCGGCGTGAGGTAAACAAGGCAGTTCACCAGCCCGTTTGGGAGCTATTTAAGAATTTGAACCGACAGCTAGGTTCCCTGTAGAGATTCTATTAGTTTTCAGAGATTTATCAATACGTTGACAATTTCTACGAATTATGCAGATTTGCTGAGCTTGATTTTGGTCCTACGCGTCCAGCGGGCTCAGAAGTTGACCCTTTTGTTGGCCAACCAGCAGTCCTCAAGTCCAGTCCAAGGTCACTCATACAAGCCATTGCAAGTAGTCTACGCATCCCTTAGTATGATTGCTTCATTGGAGAACTACACCAAGCTTGAGAAGGTTGGAGAAGGTATGTGTGACCTCCCATAGTCTTTTTGTTGCCTTCACTGGGTCCAGTTAGAATTCTCGTGCAACTTTTCGTGCCCCACTGCTGACTCGTTCCCTTCATGTACTCATTTAGGTACCTATGGTGTTGTATGTGACAGGTCTCGTTTTGTCATTCAAGTAGTTAGACAAACAGTTGACTTAGAGACTGACCATTCCTCTTTTTCGCTCGCTTTGGCCAGGTCTACAAGGCGAGAGACATAAGAGACGGCTCTATCGTAGCTTTGAAGAAGGTTCGTTTGGAAGCTGAGGATGAAGGTGTTCCAAGTACCTCCATTAGAGAAATCAGTCTGTTGAAGGAGCTTCAGGATCCTAACATTGTTAGGTGAGACTCCCTCGCACGCTAACACGCCCTTCTGATATGAACTACCTGCTGACCGGTAGCTTTACGTAGGCTATTCGACATTGTGCATGCTGAATCGAAGCTCTACTTAGTGTTTGAGTTCCTGGATATGGATTTGAAGCACTACATGGATAGCGTCAGAGACAACCCGGAGGGTATGAGCGCCGACATCGTCAAGGTTAGTCGATTTCCAACATGCAGACTCGCGATGAGCTATGTCTGACTAATGTTTCCGTGTGGAATACAGAAATTCACCTACCAGCTCATCAAGGGACTCTACTTCTGTCACGCTCACCGAATTCTTCACCGTGATCTTAAACCCCAGAATCTGCTCATTGACAAGGAAGGAAACCTCAAACTGGCTGATTTCGGTCTCGCTAGAGCATTCGGTATCCCTCTCAGAACGTACACCCATGAGGTATGTTTCTTTAATTTACTATAGTTCGAGACCAAACGCGCCTCCGTTACTCACAGTTTACCTTTGTCGCCAGGTCGTAACCTTGTGGTACAGAGCTCCTGAAGTCCTCCTGGGATCAAGACACTACTCAACGGCTATCGACATGTGGTCTGTTGGATGTATCTTCGCCGAGATGGTGATGCGCCAACCTCTCTTCCCAGGTGATTCGGAAATCGACGAGATTTTCAGAATCTTCAGGTATGAAGTTTCTTCTTCAACATCAATGAAAACAGGCGATGTTGCTTTTTTCTAACTTGCTGTGTTCCTGCAGAATTATGGGTACTCCTGACGAGGACATCTGGCCAGGTATCAAGTCTCTGCCAGACTATAAGACTACTTTCCCTCAGTGGCACCCCCAAGACTTAAAAGTTGCTGTCCCTGGACTTGATGATACATCCGCTGACCTGCTTGAGGTGCGTTTCTTATCTCCAGGACGAGAGTTTGCTTCTGGCTGACTAGTTTGCCATATTTTCCCAGTCTATGTTGGTTTATGACCCAGCTCATCGTATCTCAGGTTAGTGCGATAAGCCGCCTTTCACAACTTTTCCCAAATATCTGAATTGACGAAACAAATTCTTCTTTATAGCTAAACGAGCGTTGAACCACCCATACTTCGAAAGGCGGTCATAAGCAACGCGTCTCAGCACTTGTTCCAACTACTCTGCTCCTCAGCTTAGCTCATTCTCTTTCGTCTCCTGCTCGCCCAGTATTGGCAGGACTTTGCTTATTTCAGATTTTCTCCTTGCTCTCTGTGTTCATTCGAAATCGTAAAGCCGCCTGCAGTGTTTTGCGTCACGACTGGGATTTGGCCACTTCGCTTTTTCCTTTGTACTCTTAATCATATGTTACTTCTCGACTTGCATTTCATCATATTTCTTTCTCCATTGTGATTTCAACTTTGAGCAAGTGCCGCCTCCGCGACTTTTTGTTAAGGTGATTATTGCTGTGCTCGACCCGTTAATTATGCGGCAGTACATAGCAGGAGCGTCCGTCAAAACACGGTTGAGAAATTGAACAGGATCGTATCGGTATGCAGTAGCACACTTATAGTTTTTATCTTCAGAAGACAAGGTTGGAACAAAGAATTTTGAAGAGAGGTTGACGCGGGAGAGGTAACCCCGACCAGTGAGATCCGACTGGACGTTGACGATGAGACGGAATATTCCGTTGATTAAACTGTTAGAGTTCAGTGCTAATACCCACAGCGCTCGGCAACGTTTGAAAAGAATGAACCCGCCTGTTATGCGACAATTCACAGATTAAAACCACAGCGAGATTAACAGCAGGCCTTATAGTGCTGTTCCACTTCCTCCAGACCACCACGATCCTAGAATACATCTAATTAATAGGCATAATTTTTACTTTGTACCTGCTAATGCTTCTTCTTTGCCTTCGCCTTGTCTTTACCGTCCTCCGACAGCCGCCGAATGAGTCCGTTCATCAATTTGTAGAACCACATGCAGTTCAGATAGTTCAGCGCCAGGTTACCGAGCTCATAGACCAGATGGACTACAAGAGGGATCTGGGATCGTTTATTGAACATGGCGATGAAGAAGTTGGCGGACTGTGAAAGCTCTTGTCAGGTTCATGGTCCGAAGGAAAGGAGGGATGTGTGCACGTACCATGTAGAAGCCATAGACAATTCTAGCGCCAAGGAATGCAGCGAGTAGAAGCAGGAAGTTGATTATAAGAGCATAGCTCTTGCTGGTGTATCCTAGACGCTCTAAGAACCAATGAGTGTTGAGAAATGGAGTTGAAAGCTACGGATGCGAAAAACGACATTAGCGGTCTCTCCGAAGCCTTTGAGTCTGACACTGAAATATTAAGTACCTCCCACAGAAGGAATCGGGGACCATAGTAAGCAAGGAAAGGTCGCTGTTAGACAGAAAGGGCCAGCGATTAGCTGTTTAGACATGTTTGCGAACAAGAGAACGACAAAAGCGACACACATAAGAACCGCCAAAGATGGCTAAGCAAGCAACTCCGTGTAAAATGAACGCTGCAGTTGAGTTGATTAGCGAATCGATTGAATCCCAAATGAAGCTAGAGGGAATGTGGAGCAGTGAGTCTCAAGCCGCCCCATTTGAGGTATGCGACTAGTTCAGACACTCACTAGCTATGACAGTAGCACAGTGCCAAAAATAAAGAAAAACTTGAATAATGAGTAAGAGCATCATTGATCCACTGGACACTTGAAACAACTCACCCAACGCTGAAAGCTATCACATCCCCCGCTCTATGATCGTAGCCAAACACCTGGTCTGACGCGTTCAGGTGGAGTATTGAAAATGCTAGGGGCACTATTGTACAAGAGTGGAACGTACCTAGAGCAAATTTGATGATCAGTTTACCAACGTTTTGGCTTCTCACCGCGTTCCTGTGGAAAACTCACTGACGACGTGAGAATCCCAGCTCTTCTTGGTCTTTCTATCAAACGACTTGAAGGTTTTCTTGAACAATATAGGTGATACGATGGAAGAGGCACCTTGGAGGAAGAAAAAAAGGAGTGTCGAGGCAACGAGTATCGGCAAATGAGGTGGAAGCTTGGGAAGTCCAACCAGATCACAGAGCCGTTCCATGCAGCTGTAAGATTGCCTGTATCCCGCGAGATATCTTCTGATATAATATTTGTGTCAGATGGAATGGGGTTCGAGTCGAACCTTGCATCAGGTCAGCAAGGCGCAAGTGAGCCAGTTGATCTGACGCTGGACGAACACACCTTGCAAAAACAGGAAACCTCTCAAATGCTCGTCTAATAACACAGAATATCATCTAGAGCCTATGCCACCTAAAAAGGGATCTAAGAAACGACCATCTTCAGCGTCGAATCCTTGCACCTCGTTCATCCACTATGATCTCCCCGAGGACTACACCCAGGCTGATATCCAGCAGATTCACGGCCTCCAACTCGTTGGATTTGCAGAGTCAAGTGGGTTCCCTTTATGCTCAGCTCCAGATGTGAAGGCTAGTCGTCTAGCAAGTGAAGCTGCAGCTGCCTCAGCAAAGGCGATCAAAAGCAATCGGAAACCTAGACAGCAGCCGTCGAAAGGAGAAGACAAAGACGACGTCGAAGTCTTCACGTCGGACGACGAAGTGCAGGAAGTAAACCCACCAACCAGAAATAGGAAGAGACGCAGGTCCAGCTCTATCTCTGTGAAAATCATCGACAAGAAGTGCTCGGAGAAGCTCTGCAGAGATAACCCCCATTGTCTGGAGCATTTAGGTGCAGAAATATGGTGTGACAAAGGTGAGGAGATCTTCTATTTACTCTTGACAGTTGCGGTGTTCTTGTTGCTGACTGCGACGCTCTATCTGGGGTACCACCTCCTTCATCAGAGAGAGCTCTGGAGAAGTTCATGAAGAATCCTGAGCTGGGTCCTAATCCTGCTCTCAGAAGTCGAGACATTGGTGTTCCAGTAGGACTTAGAGTCAGTATATAATTCTTTGGTTCCAGATTCAAGCGTCTGCTTGCTGATCTTTCTGGGCGAGCTCCGCGTAGAATCTCGGAGCGACTTGTTATGCAGCAGCTCTGCTTCAAACCTGGTTCTTCAACTTGCCTTTCAGAAACGCAGTCTACAAGCTGAAAACTACTCTCGAAGAGGGCCAACAGCTTGCTGTAAGTTCAGCGCCATCGCTTCCTTGTCAACCTGAATGCGCTAATCTGCGATCTAATCTCATCAGAGCTCACCATCCTATCAACTCCAAACTCTCTTCTATGGTCTCCAGGAATCTATGCTTTCATCTTATGATCCAAAAGGTCTCATCCAATCTTTGCAACTGGTCGAAGATGAGCAGCAAGATGCCCAAGAATTCTCAAAGCTGTTCATGAGCCTTCTCCAGGCTGATTTCCAGAAACAAGACGACTATCAGCTGCAGACGATCGTGGAAGATTCATTCGAAGGTAAAATGGAATACGTCACGAAATGTTTAAAGTGTCGTCACGAGAGCAGAAGGGAGTCTCCGTTTTGGGAGCTGGAATTGACTTTGAAAGTACGTGATTTCATTTTCTTTGTCTGTCAATGCTCGCCCTATGGTCTCTTTAAGATTAACTTCATTTGTTGGAGGACACACAGAATCAGGCGTCGGTGGAAAATCGTATTGAGGTACTGCTAGAACATGAAACTCTCGAAGGTGACAATCAGTTAGTAACTTTCAACTTCATCGGCGTTGCGTGTCTGCGCCTTTGAACTGACATGTAGACTTTCCGCTTAGATACTTATGTAGCAAGTGTGGCTCAAAGCAGGACGCAGAACGATACAGTGAACTCAAGCAGCTGCCTCCGGTAAGCAGCACTTCAGTTATACGATACGGTGCGCTGCACGCTCTTGCTCACATCCGTCTTCTCCTACAGACTCTTCATCTTTCCCTTCTTCGCTTCATTTTTGACCCAGAAACTCTTCGTCGTAAAAAAGCGAAAGCCGCCATAAGATATCCTCCTTCCATCAATATGGCAAGATTCTTACCAGATGCTGATGAGCCGATGTGGTACGATCTAAAGGCTATTTTGGTTCATAAAGGAGATTCTGTGAATTCTGGTCACTATTGTGCGGAAGTTTATGACAAAGAGTAAGTCTCTCACACGGGGCGTGCGTGGGCTATTCTGATTATATGTTGAATTGGCTTTGTTGATTCTTGCGCAATTCTAGCTCAAACGAATGGTTCAACTGTGACGATGATTATGTTTCCAAGATCAAGTCTCGAATGAATTCCGAAGCCATTGATAAGCGCTTCTCTCTCAAAGGAGAAGCTGCTGACTTGCCGCGCATCAAGAAACAAAAGCTCGAGAATGTTTCAGAGGGGACACCAGCCAAAGAGGTGCTCCTCGATTCCAAAATTCCCTATGCTGAAGCATCACTTTCGCAAAAGGCGTCGAAGAAGACAAATGAACTTCCCTGGGCGATGGAAACTGACAGGTGAGTCTATACTCTGTGTATACCTTCCCTGAAGCCCTTCTGTTCTCACTCTAGTCTATTGTTTTGCTTTCACAGTAAACCATTCTCACCTCAATCGATACTGGACAACCACGTTGATCGATCTGTCGACGATTCCTTCGGCCATGACAAGTCCCAAATCGACTTACAAGATGTAGTTGAGCTGTATGACACAAATGACGAAAATGATTCCTCCTTTGCTTCGAAACCTCTTAAAGATGAGGCAAAATCGTACGTGTCTCTATAGTCAGTCGCAGGTTCAACAGTTGCCTGATATTTTGTGTCACTTCAGCTCACTCCCTACCACAAAAGACGCGTATATGATGGTCTACGTGCGACGATCTGTAGACTCTTCGTCATTAGAATTGGAGCTAGTCAAGCCACCTGTTGAAGTAATCCAGGCTATCACCACTATCAACGATCTTCACCAGGAAAGTCTCCTCCACTGGAATCAAAAGCAGAAGATATTTGAGTCTGCGTTTGAAGATGTGTATGCGTTCAAGAATCTGGTAATCTCCGAGTGGGCTACTCAGAAACATAACGAGGTGCGATTATGGGTCATGTCTTCCCGACCTGCGCCTTTTGACACTGATATTGATCATTTCACCTAGACATCGTACCTTGTCAGCGCTCCAGCTTTGTCAGATTGGGTGAACATGGGTATCGCTTTTCCAAAGAAGTCCAAGAAGAAAGACATCAAGTCAGAGGAGTTTCAAGGGAAAGAAATACAGCCAGAACCAGTTGTAGCTGAAGATGCTGGCACGACATCAGAGGCCAAAGAAAAACGACCACCAACTCCAGATGCTATCACGGAATCCGATGGAACTATAAAAGATTCTCCTACTCCGGAGCATTCTTTTTCTCTGGATGCTGTTGGCGGTGATGCTAAAATGGCCGTCTCTGACACTACGATTCCAGCGTCGATTTCGAAGGCACTTAAGGATCTCCAGCCTCTTACTCTACAAAACAGCACTTTAGAAATTGTCGAAGAGCCTGAGAAGGACCTCAAGAAGCGACTTGTGGCTGGAAGTACCCGTTCAGACTTCAAGAATGCTTCAATTGCTTGTGAACATGGTCTGCTGGATCCGCAAAAAGTTTCGACCGCGAAGAGGATATCTGTAGTAAGTCATCTTCAGGCTCTTGAGTCTTCGTGAAATTTCGCTTACGGTTCAACTTTATATATATAAAGGGGGCATATCAGACGCTCTCTAACGACCTTCAGTGTAGCATTTACCCAAGGCTGACAACAGCGGATCTCTGTGCAGACTGTGTTTTTAGGAAAATCAACTGTAAGCAAATCACAATCTACTCTGGTCGATGCATTAAGCACTCACAAAATTTCGGTTTGACAGTCATCGCGTACCGAGACATCATCCACCCTCAAAGGATACAAATGTATACCGAGCTCGTCCAACAGGAGAATGAAGGGCTCAAGTACTGGATTCCATCATCGTGGATCAGCGATTTCAAAAAGTCGGAACCACCGTTGAGAAACAGGAATACTACAGATGAAGTTTCTCCTGACGAAGACAGGTACATTAGAGGTAAGTTCCATCTCGACGTATGGTCAGTACATCGGTCAAACTAAGATGGTTTCTCCCCTTTTCCCTTTAACAGAGGTACGATGCCCTCACGACTCCCTTATTCCAAGCAAAAAAAAACGCGTTGCGATCCCTGGCCCTGTGAGTTTGCTGTACTTCACTGCGGAGTGTGTTTACTAACGAAACCGAGTGCAACTAAAACAGGCCTATCAGTTCCTCCAATCTTTTCTTCCGGATTATTCTACTTTGGCAGGTCACGATGGTGAGTGTGTTGAGTGTGAAGAAGCGGCCCTACCTACAGAAGAGACTGCTGCGTCTATTCGAGCAGCCGCGAAAGAAAAGGTTAGTGATGTTTGCATTCCTGAAATGAGGAAATGAGTAAACTCTTATATTTTACGTTAAGACCTCTCTTCATGAACTCTCCAAGAATTTTAAAGAAGTAGTGGCTAAAACAGCAATCATAGAAGATTTTCCCTATGTAAGTAACCCCTTTGTGAGGTCCCGCGTCGGAATCTCTGATCACTCTTTGCATTTATCCTGTTGAAGGTCGCTATCAGCTCCAAATTTATCAAGCTATGGTCAATCTGGATAAAAAATCCAGCCACGGCTAAACGACCCACAGTTTCAATTCACGACGAGCTTTTTTGCGAACATGACTTGCTTAACTTCAATCCAGGGGATCCTCGCGATTATGGTGAATCCAGGCTTGCAATTATCTCTCAGGCAGACTGGTTGAGGCTGAAGAACTTGTGGGTCGTCGATACTGCTGCATTCAAATTTGTAAACAGATGCTGATATTGCGTTCGCGGCTTTTTAAATCAGCTACGGCACTGAGCACTCAACAATCGACATTACACATGTTTCCAAGATGAACAAAAATCACCTGGTGGAGAGTGTGATTTGCAGTATTCCCACTTGTGAGCCGTGCAGACGAGCCAGGTTCGTTTTTTCGTATCTTTCCTGTTTGATTTAAGCATCTCTGATCGATTTACCTTCATCATGTTCATACAGGAAATCCCAGTTTGAAAAAGCTTCTATCATAGTTCTCGTTCGAAAATCCATCAACACCAGTGTCATTATTCCTGTTCGAGACCGACCCAGGAGCGAATCTCCCGAAGAATTACCTGTTCCTGCATCTGTCGCATCTCACAAATCAAAGAATAAACCCATTGTGTTATCGGACGCTGAACCGGAATCAGATGTCCATACTTCAAAACGCTCTAAAACTGGTCCTAGTTATGGAAGATCTGGCGTAGGTCCAGCCCCTGATTCCATGAGGCTCGCGAGTAGCACTCGAAAGTCCAAACGACAGCGTATGGCCAAGGACAAGACCAACGATGGAATAGAACGCTTTGAAATTCAGGTGGGAAAGGATTCCGCTGTAAAAGACATCAAGTGCGTGTCTCTTTTAATCAAGGTGCAGTTCTCGTCGTTCTGTTATCTGATGATGATGTACGTTCTTAGGGTCAGGGCTGCCGAAGAGCTGGATACCAACGTCATGCTACTTACCCTTTGGTACGAGAATGAGGTCTTGGAGAATGCTGGTGCAAAACTTCTAGATATTGGAATCATTGATGGTTCCTCAATCGAAGTATTCGTGACGACAGCTCCAGATGAGGACGACGCGGAATCTTTGGCCGAAGTCTCCACCTGGGAGGAGCCCTCCAGTAGCACAGCCAAAAAGGGACGCTCAGCTGTACAAACGGTTCAAGGTGGGTTTGGCGGTACCAAATTGACTGGCAACGGAGGTGTACCCAAGAAGGCTCAGAGTCCCTCAACTCCCAATTCGGCGTCAGCAACACCAACCGTTGATGACCGAACACGATCTGCAACTAGAGAGCCTTCAGCAATGGCAGATGAAGAAATGCTATCCTTGGAAGAGGACAGCATCCCTTGTCCTACTTGCACTTTCTTGAACCATTCTCAGTTAGACAACTGTGAAGTGTGCACTATGGTCATTAGCACTTTCCTTTAAGACACCTCGACGTTACCCCTTTACTAACCTTTCTCTTCTGTCCTTCAGTCTCTACGATAAACCTTAAGAATCTCATTGCCTTGATTTATTTAGATGGAGCCCAATTCGTCTTCGCTTGTTGATAATACCCCACAACACATGCGGCCTGCTTGATACCTTTTCTTCTATACCATCCTTGCATGATACATTGTACATTGAACATTTGCATCCGACTCGATAAATACAACATCTTTCTGTTCTGCATTCACCCACACTATCGACGTTTTGGAGATCTGCTTCGGTCGCGGGCGCTGTCACTACAAAATCGAACAGAGTACAAAACGTCAGGCCGGTTCAAGAGAGGCTACAGCAGAAAAAAATCACTGACTCGTATCTTCGACTCGATGACGATGATTCGTATCTTCCACCACGCCTGTCATCGTAACCACGATCAACACCGCCAGAAGGACCGCTTGGAGCACCGGAAGGAGCAGAAGGGCCCCTGCCACCTGACAAAGAGGATGGAGGAGCATGAGCACGAGCTCTCTGTTCTTCAATCAGACGCTTGTGTAAGTTTCTCAGCTCGGCATAACCAAGATGCATCTGGAGCGTCGAAGCTGGGTAAGTCACTGCCCTAATACCACGAAACTCGAATAGGACAACTCGCCTTTCCACCGAAATGATCAGCCAATCGTCTATCCGAATCGAGTACGGACAAATAAGCTCCACAGATTTCACACACTCGGAGTTTCTGGTGACCAGAAGCACCAGCAGTTTCAGCGAGATGCTGGAGCTCTTTCTGTAAACGAATACGGAAACTTTAAGTGAGTATAGTATTCTTCCTTCCCAAAGGAAGTAGAATATCATGAAAGTTACCTCTTTGTCGTTCTTTTCTGCCTTGAGAGCTTCGACGGCAGCCAGCTTCTGCATCGACTCGTCAACTTTTCCAGCCTCACCTACAGACAGACGCAACCCTCCCTGAGTCAGAAAAGGAACAGCCTTGAGCTGACTCAGCATACAACCAAGTGCTCACCTAGCTGTTCAATTTCTGTCGTTCCATCCTGGATCGCCATTTCAATTTCACCAATTTCTCTCATCAGCGCTGTCGTCTTCGCATTCTCCTCTGGCGTCTTTTCAAGCCTCTTCTGGGCGGAACGGATACGTCTGTCGCAGTCATCAACGAAGAGGAATATGTTGCGCTCGAATTCGTTCTCAATTCGGATCACTTGAGGATCGCTGGGCTTTTCTGCTTTGTGAGCCTGAAATTCGGTCTGGAGCTTCTCGTTGTGGGATCGGGTACAAGGCCCAAGGTCCATTTTCTAACATCAGAGTTCGTTCAGTGTCAGGGCGATTACTTGGAGAAAGAAAGAGAGATAGGACGAGCTGGCTTACAGTGTTGGTAAAGACGGTGTGAGGACAGGTACCACAGATGTAATTCTTGCAGACTTTGTCATCCCACCAATTCATGTTCACAGGGACAATGCCCATGGCTTCAGGTCCCATCATTTGCTAATGGAAGAAAGCGAGCGATGACAAAGATGTCAGTCTCTCGAACGCAAACGCCTTCATTTTCTCTGCTGGACTCACTTCAAGAAGCCTTCGTTGAGCTTCTGCCAATCGACCCATCGTGAAAGATTACAAAAGGATAGTAGGAAGACGGTGGATGGGATGAAAAGCTGTAGAAAAGCTGATGAGAGTCGATGAGCAACTATGGGTCAAGTTTCGTCTGCAGGTGGGTCGCCAGGTAATCGAAAACAAAATTCGCGAGGGAAAAACCTAACGGAATATAAAAACTTGCAGCGGGCAACTCGTTTGAGGAGTGTATGTAGATGACATCAGATGCTAAATTAGGTAGTGTAAGTGGGTGCCAATAGCTATGCGTTGATCTACAAGAAACTTTTCTGCGCCCTTCTCGCCAACTGCGACAACAACAAACAGAAGCACAAAGAAAGATCAGTAACCCATTGTGAACAACGAAAACTATAAGAAAACTACTCGCCTCTACAATTTTCCATCCACCAGTGACCTCATTCTCCAGTTCGTCCTCAAATCTCGTCACCGCAATGGCGTAACGAGCCTGCTCGACCCTTCCTTCGGATCCAATGACGACCTCGTTGGTCTTTTTATTCCTGAACAGGACATGCTCTTGTGTTTCAAAGACAACAAGGTAAATAGGCACCTCAGTTGCGTTGATGTCGAGCATTTTACCCATTTGGACCTGGTGCAAAAGACAGATAGATCAGCGAGAGGTCTCTCGCGAACTCAGGGCTGTTACTAAACTCACCTCGATATGTCGAACATCTAACACCTTTGAGTCACTGACAAGCCCCTGCTTGTGGTATTGAGCCATAGTTGCCCATAGCAGTGTGAAAACCTACACAGAGTCATAGTCAGAAAGCATCTCACTCTGTGATAATGAGATCAAGGCGACATACAGCTTCACCGGTCCACATCTGGAGAGCTTCCTTATCGGCACTCAAGTAAGCATCCAACAGCTCAGGGACGATGTACTCCCTCAACTCTTTCTCAAATCTCTCTGCAGAGAAACCCGGATCGAGCTGCTTCATGACCCTCGCGACCTTTGCTGTCTCGTTCTCCTCAAACCAGCTGCCGATAGTGTCTGTCACGTTACGCACACGTGAAACAAAGGGGGATTCGGATTCATAGTAGTCTTGTCGGAGTTCGTGCAGTCGTTGGAAGACTGGGTTCGTTTCTTTGAGAGTGTCCCATTTTGAAGGCTCTTGGGAGGCGGTTGCGTGCATTACTAGTGCATCTCCAGCTCTGTAAAGGAGCGCAATTATGGGAAATAAGCAAAGGGATTTGGAAGACGGTGACTTATTCAACGAAAGTATAAGAACTCACTCAGCGTTTGCTTTTATTCGGTCTTTGACGCCCATACCAGCTTTACCGAGCTTCTCCAACCTAGCCTGTCTCTTCCTTCTTCTCTTCTCCTTCTCCTCAAATCCACTTGTCGATCCAACGTCGTCAAAGGCTTCCGTCACTGAGTCGGCAAGCGCTTTGTAGGCAGCGGTGTTCCTGATTGGGGCAGTTGCGGTCGCTGCTGCCGATCCTAACGCTCCTGCTGCTTTTGCCATCTTAAAAATTGTTTGCAATGTCAGAATGGTGATACGGGGAGGGGGGATTTAGGAAAGGTAGCAAAGATTGAGCTTACTTGTCGCATGAGCTCACTCTGCTCAACTTGTCGGACAGCCTCAGCGACAGCATCTCCAATGACAACACCAGTCTTCCTCAGTTCTTCAGCAGCAGCAGCAAGCTTGGGGTTTTCCTTGATGGAAGCAGTGATCTGAGAGAGTTGTGTTGTTTTTTTAACACAGATTGACGAGAAGCAAAAAAAAAAAAGATAAATGCATCAGTTTCACAGTCGAAGTAAAACTTGAGATCCAAGCGACCTACTCTAGCTCTCTCGTAGAGTTCCTGAGCCTTCTTCATGGCCTCAGAGTCCTGCATTTTGGTCACATCACCTTGCAGCCTCGACACATTGTCTTGGAGGTCCCGATTCTTTTGGATTTCGTCCCTCAGGGTGTCGACGAACACCTTGAAGGGGGATTTGGCCTGCTGTTCATTTCTCCTGTAGGTCGAGGATGAGAAAGACCTCGTGCTGTGGAGGTTCGTCGGTATAGCTGCAACAGCAGCTGGTCTAAACGAATGCTGGTGCGACGGGGCTGAGTGGATCGAGAGAGATGCTCGTCGAGCTGACTGGATCGTCCGTTTCATTTTCCTTTGGGATAGAAACTGGGTAGGATCCTGGTTTGAGAGATTTTGAGGCAAATTCGGATGAAGCAGAATCGACGACACTTGCTCACCTCATTTTTTTCCCTTCGGCAGTTTCGCCACGTAACCAGACGAGTCCATTCCTTGATGGAAATGGATGTAGTCCAGCTGGAGGGAGAGATGGTACTGTATGTTATTACTTTGCCCTTTCTGAATGTGATTTGTTTCGAAACTCGAGTTGCGGCGGCGGCGCTGGAGTGGATTCTCAGCACAAATAGAGTATAGATATGAGATAGCTATTCAAGATGGAAGATGGACTCGATAGTAACAGGATAGAAAGCGGCTGATTTATAAGAAAGTAGTAAGAGGGCTATTGGATCATTGGACGGCGTCCCTCACTCTTCATCGGCGGTGTGGAAGAAATCAAAATCAAAACACAAGATGGAAGTTTCCTACATTTTCAAACCGGAGGAACTACAACTCTCAGTTCAACTCCAACTCTGGTTCAACCGTATTCTATGCTGTCTGGCTCTAAGTTCTGTTTACTCATCTCACTCTGGCCTTCAAAATTACGTGCACCCAAGCGAGAATCGGTGTTTCGCGTTGGTCACACGTATAAGTCGGTATCACCCTGACGGTACCTTTCATTCCCTGATTCATTTCAAGAAATAATCTCGCATCCGAAATCATTGAGGCAGCTGGGCTTGTCATCACGAATGATGTCCTTCTAACCATATTCCGCTCCGAGCGTTACTTTCACTTTTCTGCGCTCCACCCAATGCGAGCCAGCTTCAAGCACGCACTCAGAGGACTGCACCACCTCATCCGAGGACAGTTCAAAATGCAAGGTGTATGCCTATATCGAATAGAAATACCAAGAAGAGCCTACACAAGTAGATGCAATAAAGTGCCTCGATATGCGATGGATGCGAGAAAAAGGAAGTGAGAATGATGCCTAAATGAAAACCAACTAAAGAACCATAAGAGATGATAGAAAGTCCAAGCTTGAAGATGCGAGATGTCTCTTCGTTATCATTGTGAAAAGGTATCCTTGAGCTACACTAGTAATCGTCTTACTGTTTACAAGACCAACATGAATGCACCGCCGACGAGCAAGCTGACGAGGCTGCCGACGACGACCCTGGTTCCCGACGAAGCCTTGGTCGAAGCGGACGCTGCGGCCTGGGCAACGGTATTTCCAATAGCAACAGAGCTGATGGCGGCTGACGCAGAGGCTGAAGCAGCGGAAGAGAAGGATGAACTGGATTCACTGGAGGACGTGGTGGTTGCTGGAGCTGATGTGGAGGTCACTGCAGCAGTAATCGAGGCGGTGCTGTTCGAGTAAGCGGAGAGAATTTGACCAGTTCCTGTTACAAGACGAGATTGCGAAAAGGAAGAGGGTCAGTCTGATGATCATACAAAAAGGAGCTGGTTGCTTACCCCAAGAGACGGTTCCTGTCACATTTGTTGGTGTCACAAGCGAGCTGCCTGAAGCTTCGATGGCAAATCTAGTAGTCCACCAGGTCTCAGCAGTAGCGTTCGAAGGGTTGGTGAACTTGGAAAGGTAAAATAAGACCATGTCAGCGCGCAGTTCCGACGTCGACTGGGGGCGCGGCGCGACAAAGGTTGCGTTGACGGTAGTAGCGGTAGTAAGACATACCTGCAAGAAATAGATCTGGGAATATGGGCTGACGTCTGGAGTGGTAAATGTGTAGGATGTGGTGGTGGTCGCGTCGATGTCGGTTGCGAGGGTTTCGAGAGCGACCACTGAGGATGCAACAAGGACGGCGCGCATTTTCAAACCACCTGATCAGTTCCCTGAAGGTCGCGTCTCTCAGAAGAAAAGTATCACTCACTCGCCAAATTAGCTCCGGTCATCAACTACAAAACATCAGAGACGGCAACGAACGAGAAAGGGGGAAGAATTAATAATGAATAAGCAAGATTCGAAGCGAAAATCAAAATCCGTGGTTCAAATACTCACCTGGATGGTCATCTTAGTCCAAGTACCGGTGGTATCAGCAGTCCACTGGGTAGTAACAGACTGCCCAACAATAGCAATCGTGCTCGAGTCACTATTACACAGCGAAGCGAAGTTATTGGCAATGGAGAGGAGTCAGCGCAAGGGCCCACAGAGAGCAAGGGTCGCAAGTTATTCTGCACTCACGGCTCAGTTGGCACTGGATCTGCCTTCACAAGGGACATAAGGATGAAAGGGACTACGGCAGCAGCTGAGAAGAACATTTTTGAGGGAGATTTGGGTGGAAAGTTGGGTGAAAAAGTTGACTTTTTGGGTCGTTGTTTGAAGAACGAACGACTAGGGATCCTTTGGCTTGGCTTGGAAACGAATGGATTGACAGCAGAGAGAGAGAGCTGTAGTTGGAAGATATCAAAGAATGGGCAAAAATTGGGGGTGACAGACGGGGGGCAGGGGCTCACATCCAAGCTCAGCTCGAGTTTCATCGAGTGGCGCTCGCGTTTGTTTTTTTTCTGGGGTCGAACATCGAATTCTCATGAAACAGCCAGTTTAACGCGCGAAACAAAGTAGTGGATAGAAAATACGAGAAAAGCTATTGAGAAACGGTTGGAGTCGAAATCGTGGCTGACAAGGTTCTGCGCCGGTAGCTCACCCCCACCGTGTCTGATCAAGAGCACTTTAGCGTGGACCAAAAGACGCTGGCAACCTCCCCTTCAGATTCAGAAGAGTGTGATTAGGAATACGTCTCTGAACTATCTTCTACTCTTTTTTCTTCGTTTCAACAGCATGAACCTCACACAACTCATAGTCATCGGCAACACGTCTCCTGACGTTGAACTTTTCCTCCTTCCCACTGATACCACCATTTCCCATCACCAGCGACAGAGTTTTCATCAATCGAACCATTCCCTACTTAATGCAGCTCCACTCGTTCCTGTCGATGGTCATCGAGCATGGTTGCGACGACACCATCACTGGCGCATGTTTTATGTATTTCCTCCTTAACTAGTGCTATGGATTCAGCTCAGACCAGATGATCATCTTTTATGTATTTGGTACGTAGTAAGCGATGAATCTGACGTGGAAATGGCAAAGAAACTACTAGGGAACAGGTCTCTGATGTAGGGATCGAATAGGGATCGAACAGGAACGAGGGGCTTCCCACTAGATAATTTCAAGTATAAGAGATTTATAAAGCCTCCACCGCCATTCATTCATCGGTAAACTTGGTACTCCTGACATCAAAACTGCTCGTTCCGCATAGCTATTTTTGTTTAACTGAAAACGTGCACCTTCAATTAATCCTTTCATTCCTCAAAGTTAGTTTCACTGTCCGGTGCTGAAGTACAACCTTATTCTACAGGTATAAATCATGGCGTCCTGATTTAAACTCCTCACTGTTGTATTTGACTCGCGTGTATCTCAGATTTAACAGATCGTCTCTAATGGAATAATCAGACACAGGTCCCGAAATCTAGGTTACAGCTACCAAAGCGAGTCCCAAAGATTCTACGTTTTATATGCTTTACTTCTCTTCCGCAAAGTCCACCGTGATCTTTCCACCGGGTAGGACAACAAGCGAGAGAACGACCTGCTTCGTTCCGGAGACGGCGGTCTCAACACCCTTGATGAAAGTGGTTGGAGTCAATACAACCGTCTTGATTTCCTGTGGTTCCTCCTCCTCGTCATCAGAATCGTCTGGATCACGGGGAGCTGGAGGAGCCTTTTCAGTCTTGATCGACTCGGCACCTTCCCAAATTTCAATAGCGACCGACTTAGCGCCCTTCGCGACTGGGAAGGCAACGCTTCGTCGTGCTGGGAGGGGAGTGTTCTTGTCAATGATGGTGGTGAAAACTGGAGTTTTCTGGCCTGGAACGACAATACCAATAGGAGCGGTGGTGGATTCCTCGTGGGGAGCCAAAGCAAGAACATCTTCCATCTTCAAGCTCTCTGGGAGCTGAGAGAGGTGGAGGGCTTGGAGAGCACAACCGATGGCAATGGCTTGGGATGGGTCGAGGGTGGAGGAGATGGCGGTGGATTCAGGGAAGAGGAGCTGGAGGTAGTTGGTGAGACCTGGGAACAGGGTGGAAGATCCTGCAAGGAGGACCTCGTCGATCTGGACGAGCTCGAGGCCGACAGAGCTGACAACCTCCTTCACTTTGGCACCAACTTGACGGTAAACACCCGAAGCCAATCCGTCGAAACGCAGCCTGTTGATGGAACCCGAGAGATCGGCACCATCCTTGAGGGACTCAACGGCGCAAGTGGCAGCACCTGAAGAAGCGGAGAGGGATCTCTTGGTGTGCTCAACGGCAAGGACGAGCTTAGCCTGAGCTCTGAGGTCCTGAACATCGGCTTTGGTGACATCGGCGATTGGAACAGTGAGTGGGACTTTGGTCTTCTTGGTGAACTCTTTAGCGAAGTGAGAAATGAGCTGAAGTGGGAAATTGGAGGATTTAAATGTCAATTAGATTACGATACGCAGGACATGATGAGAACGACGTACGAGCTTGTCGAACTCTCTTCCACCTAGATCTGGCGCGGCACCAGCTCCAAGGTGGACGTACTGGCCATCTCTAACAGCAACAACCTCAACGCTAGTTCCAGTTTCTCCCATATCAACAACAGCAACAATCTTGTCCGCCTTCTCTGTGAGCTCTTCGCCTTCAGCGTCAATTGGCGCCAACCCTCTGTCGTGTCGCTCAGTGACAAGACCAGCTCTGTATCCAACAAGAACGGCAGCACTCTCGTCAATGACTTGCAAAACCTTCATTCCAGCGGCCTCAGCAGCCTCCTTCAAGGCCTTTCTCTGAGCAGCTGTGAAGTACGCTGGAGCGGCGATGACACATCCGTTAGTTGGCTCTGAACCAAGGAAGTCAACAGCAGACTGGAAGAGGGTCTTGAGGAAGATGGTGGTAGCTTCGGAAGCGGTGAGGGTGAGCTGGGCTGGGACTGGCTCAGCAGCTGCTGGAGTGGCGGCACCTGAAGCTGGAGCTGAACGACCTCCTTTCACAGGAGCCGCTGGCTTTGGCTTGACCAAGTGGGAAACGGTGAATCCTGGAGCTCCAGAAACGTCAACAACAGGTGTTGATGGGAGAAGTGTAGCTGATTTTTTGGATGAAGCTTCAGAAAAGCTGAGGAGCAAGTGCGCCAGAGAAAAAAAAAAGTTCGTGAGCTTCAAAAGCTTTTTCACCAAGGACATGTCTTCACAAGTCCATACCTCTTTCCCAAAAGATTCCTGAATCCAGTGATGGTGTTAGCAGAGTTCTTCACCAGCTGGCCTGTAGCTCCGTTTCCAATGTACTGCAGAATTTCCGTTGCGCTCGTCAGTATCGAAGAAAAACGTTCAAAACGATAAATAACGGGGAAAACTTACGACTTCTTCACCATTGTAAGAGATGGCACAGGCAATCTGTCTCTCACCATCCTCGTTTGCTATACAGTCAGCATGTCCTTCCTCTGGGGTTCGATCAAACCAAAAATCGAGGTCAGATTTGAACAAGCTTGGGGGGAACACCAACGGAGAGAAGACAGTACTTACTTCCAATGACAGCAATGGAGGCGTAAGAGTCACCGAAGTTGATACCAAGAATCTGTGGGTGAGCCATAGCTGAAATTATTTACCACAATGGTGGGGGTTTAGAGGTTCAGTTTACAGCCACGAGGGACACAAGGTCAATGCAGAAGTTCGAAATCTTTTTGTTTGTCAGAATATAGATTCAATCGCAAATTAAAGTTGAAGTATAATATACCAGGAGGATAGAGAACAATTAGGCAGGGCAAGAAGCTTTCAAGATCGCAGTTGCGCCTTTAGTATATATGTTTGTCTTGCCATCACTTTGAGAATATTTTCCAAGCGAATATTAATGATACATCGCCCTTCTAGCAAAATAGAAACCCCAGATTCTTCGTTATGTCAAGTAAGATGATTTATTTTGGAATGTGGGAGGCGGACATGTTGACACCCTGTACAACGAAGACAGTATTGTCAGCAACGGATCGATCTTTCAACATCCATCGACACCTCGTCTGATAAAGACAAAGGTTTACTCACCATGGTGATGTAGGCAATCAAACCTTGATCAATGATGGCGCCGAGCTTGTGGGCCTTGAAAACAGGGTCGTAGTTGTTGTTGAACGCCTTTGGGAAGATCTGCAGGGAGTCGTTCCAGTTTCGGGTACGGGTTCTGCCCAACTCAATGATTGGGTTGGTGTTGTATGGCCACATCTTATCGACCTGCTGGTTGAGCTTGTCGTCGAAGAAGAATTGGCCGGTGTGGATGATACGGCCAGAGGTGAAAGTGTTGTTTTCTGGAATTGGAGTCCATTCCGGGTGGACGTGGACGTGAACGTGAGTAGCACTGCAATAGGAACAAAGCAATTGGCGAAACCGTAATGACGGATAAAGAGAAATGCAAAGACGAAAAGTGGACGTTATCAGTAAATCAGTCGATCGTCGATAGCCAACAAGCTGTCAATTCGAACTTACCGTCCAGTGTAGTAACCTGGGAAGATGGAAGTGAATTGAGCGAGACCATTAGTGTTGGTTGGCCAAGCCCCTCTGAGCCAGGTCTCCTCTGGCATGGTTCGTGGGTAGGCAGTCAAGAGACCGTTTCTCTCGAAACCCCAACCCTGTGGCTTCTCATGCACAAGGTGTGGAAGTGGTTCTGGGTGACCAGCGTAGTGACCAGTAGCATTGGCCTGATGAGTGCAGCATGAAACGAGATGGTCAGTACATATAAAGAGGCTTCGCTGAACAGGTATAACTCACCATCCAGAGATCAACGAGAACATTTGGGACTGGCATACAAGTCTCAACATCGATGACACCAACATCCATCATGAGAAGGAGACCGAACTCGTTCTCAGCGAGATCCTGTCGGATTGGGTGACCTGCCTTGTGGTAGTATGGCCCTTCGACAGTCTCAGGAGCTGTGAGAAAGAGGGATTTAGTTTGGAGAGCTTGGGTGAAAATTAATCAAGATCTGACTTACCAAGAACACAGGTGTTGTTCTCTAAGGAAAGTACGAGGTTTAGGTTTATGGTTAGTGGGAGAAAAAATCAAGATGTGAGGCGGAACACATACCGATAGAAGCATCAGAGATGACATCGCAACCAAGGACAACGCTCTTGCCTTCCTTAGCAGCCTGCAAGTCCTCGTACATGCTCTCGGCAAAGAGATCAGAGTCGGAAAGGGAGGGGTTACCGCCCAAAACTTTCTGAGCCCAGGCACGTTTTCGCTGCTTGGTGAAAGCAGCGACAGCTATTCGAAAGCAGAGAGCAAAATTGAATATCGGTTAAATCCTGATCAGAAGAGAATCAAGGCGGGGATCACTAACCTGGGGCACAGTGGTAAGCAGCGTTGACGAGAGCTGGCATAGCAGCTTTTTGCTCCTCGCTGAGGTCGTGAGCTACACCATCGAAGGAGTTTAATCACCCAAGGAAGTAGAAGCAGGAGGTGAATACAAGGCAGGGAGTAAAATTCAAAAGTAGGATCAAGGCGACGGCACGAAAAAGCAAAAAACCGGCAAGTGATTGGTTAGTCTACCCATCCCAAGCTAATAGATCGTATTCAAGCTGGACCGACTCACCGACAGCAACAGAGGCCATGGCAATGGCAGCGAATCCGTAGGTGAACTTCATGCTGGGCAGAGTTCTGAGAACAAGTGGGAGGTGAGGAGGTCAGCTGAAGGTCGCAAAGGCGAGGAAGGTCTCACCAGCTCAAAGGCAGCGAGGAGGCCATTGAAGCTCTGGAGGAGAGGGAATCTCAAGAAACGATGAACTTACGCAAGTATGTTGATTTGGCTGTTGGTGTGGGAGAGCTCTCGTGCTTCAGCTGTTATAGGGGTGTGCGGATTTTTTTGCCGCCACACCAGGAATAACTTCAATCCGATTTTTGCCTCCTTGGACATTGGCTGGAAGCCTTTCCTCGTTCGCCCGGACTTCAAGGAAGTTTCACTTTTCCAAAAGATAAAACACAAAAGATAAACAAAGCAACCACCCTTCCGGTCAAGCCCACATCAGGCTTCTGTAGCGCCTGTAAACCTCGAAGACCAAAGCCGACTCTATTCGGCCTTCGTTGATCAGGTGGAATAGAAGAGACTTGATGAAAGAACAAGCGACTTGGATCGAAACGCAGCGCATCTTGCTATTCAACATGAACTGTTAGAAAGTGACTAGTAATACTAATGAGTGAAGAAAGTCCAAGTGAGAGATCATAGAGGTATCAAGAAGAAAAAAAATAGAAAAGAGAAAAACAGAGAGACATTTCTAAAGACAAATACAGCTACTAATGATGCAGAACGGATATTACAATATCTACACCCCCACTCCGTCATTGCTCATACCAGCGAGTATTACATTCGGCCGGACGTAGAGTCTACCTCGACATTATCCTCATCGACCTCGGCGAGCGTGTCATCGATATTATCGTTCCTAAAGACCGCCATATCGTTCTCATTCTTGACCATGTCTCCGTTTCCATCTGTCGCCCAGTCGAACTCTGTGCCCGTGCTGACTCCTCCCGTACCAGGAGTGACAGCGCCAGATACGGGAGTCGTCTCAGGTGGAGTCGCGTGTTGTCGTTCGACAATGGGCCAGCTAAAAGCACTCCCTCCGTTAGACAGGTTGGGTTGCGTTTGAGAGCGTTGCATGTGTTGCTGCTGCTGCTGTTGCTGTTGGTGGTGAGCTGCAGCCGCAGCAAGGATCATTCTGAAGAGAAACAAGCAAGCATCGTGAGCGACGGTAGACCAGGAATGAGTAGTAATCGCCACGTACGGATGTGAGTAGAGAGGATGTTGGCCGCCCATCGCTAGAGCATTGAGACCCATTCCCATGTAGTGCTGTTGTTGTTGAGCCTTGAAGAAGAGCAGCGCCGAAAGATCAGTTCACCGTTCTCAAAGACTGAATCGAACAAAGTACACGCTCACCTGCAATTGCTGGAACTGCTGGGCTTGCTGATTCTGCTGTTGGGCCTGTAAGCTCTGCATGTAAGCTTGGTCGTAGGAGGGAGCACCACCGACACCTGATCCGGCAATGCTAGGGTAGGCAGCAATGGCGAGGTTGTTCAAGAACGCCAAAGTTCCCTGAGGGTGCAGGCTACCCGAGTCGAATCCACCAGGTAAAGGACTTCCACCACCTTGTCTGTTGATACCAGCACTACCCGCTTGTTGACCATACATGGCCATGCCCGGGTACCCGCCTGGCGAGACGGATCCAGCGGCAGGCCCTCCGAAGTTGAGAGGGAAGCCAGAAGGAGGAGGTTGGAGCAAGCTGGGTCGGTTATTGTTGTTCTGGATAATGTTCTGGATGCTGTTGACATCTCTCGAGACATCGGCTTCACCACCTCTGTCGCCGCTGGTCGCTGATGGCAGCTTACCCTGACTGGCAGCAAGGATAGCATCCAAACCCCAGGTACCATTGGCGCCAACAGCTCCGGAACCATTATGAGAGCCGTTGTTGAGGGGAGTCCAGCTTGGTGGGCTGTGTGGTTGTTGTTGGTGATGTGTAGAGCTGGTTTGTGGGGATTGGTCCTTGACAGGTGGGGATGATTCTCTGGCGTGTGCTACAGTGCTTCCCTTTCTGGAAGGAGCAGCAGAGGAAGATGGAGATGAAGCACGCTGTGAACAGTGATAACAAAGTCAGCATTTTGGTTTTGTTTCTCGCGCGTTATTGATCGAGCTCGGGGGAGCGACGCGAAGACCGAGAAGAGCGAAAAACCTTCGAATGAGAAAGGTGACTCACTCTCTTGCTGATTCTAGTGGAAGCTTCAGCAGCACCTGGCTTCCTCTTGTTCTTTGAGGTAGGCGCTTCAGCTTCAGCGGGATCGAGCTCCTCGTCCGAGTTGTCAACGTCGGCTGCGGAGGCGAATTCTGAGCATTCTTTTCGCTCGGGCTGGCCAGGATACTGCAGATTCAATAACAGAAACAAGCAAGTCCATCAGTCAACAAGTGTATACGAAGTTTGCACAGGAAAGAGATCGAAATGGCGCTTGGAGACTATAAAAAACTGACCTCAGTGTATTTCAGGAGCATTTCGTCCATATTTGCCGATGAGAACTCGAACAACTTCCCGTTGGCTCCAAAGCAGATGACAGCGACCTGTACAATAGTCCAAGATCAGTAAACAGAGCCAGATTAGATAACAGAAGAGATTCCGAGCTCAAGAGTAGAAAAATAGCCTGCCAAGGATGCTCTGCTGCTAAAAACAGGTCCCTAGCTCCCATCCACTGGGTATTTCCTGTCCACCTCCCAACCAGCACCCAAGCCCATTCACAGAACTGAAGAGAGAATAGCAAGCCCTCTGGAAACTCACCTCAGCAGAGCAAAGGACACTCAACTCCCACGCCTTCTTCATCAAGCCCGCCTTCCTCTTGAGAAAAGTCACGTTTCGATTTCTGTCATCCTGGAGTCTTCGAATCTCAATCTTCTTGCGTCCCATTACTGGCTGCTTCTACTGGGTAAGGTAATGCTGTAGGGGTGGTTGAGGTGTTGGGGTTTGGGTGGTTGCTCACTGGGAGCAGTGTGAAGTCACTGAAAAAACCGGTGTGCTATTTTTTGCCTCACTCATCCATCGAAATAGAACACCAAAACAATCGAAGAATTCCTCTGCTCTGGGGCATCAAGCACCGCCAACGATAGACATCAGAAGATCTTTAATTACCGTAGGAATAAATATGAACACCCTCAAATGTGTTGCAAAGACCTCTGTGGCTATTTACCAACCACTTTCGTGTATCGAAGCTCAAACAACAAGACGCTCTTCAGCAAAAAATAGTATTCAAGCCATTGTCTAGCTGAAGAATACTATCAATGTTTTCCTTTGTCTCTTCACCAGAGTCCTCGTCAAGTAGGACCTCTCCACAACCTCACACCCCCATCCCAGCCGACGGTCCCAATCAATCCGCGTTCAAAAATACTCCATGCGACGCCCGTCACAAATTCCGTATGGCTGTGGTCCACATGGACTTGACGTGCTGGTTGTGGTGCAACCTCGTTCTGCCCCAGAGAGCTTTCCCAACTATAGCCGAGGACAGCGAGGGCGAGGGCAACGAGGGAATAGAGTGGGAACTGTCAATATGGCCAGGTGTGGTGCGATTACAAGAAAGGTCGAGACACTCACATTCTAGTGGTCATATCATATCCTTTTCAAGACATTGTGAAGAAATGAAAGAAGGCTCTTAGTACCTTTCCAAGATGGGGGAGAATGCCCCTGGAGAGAGGCATCGAAGACTCACCTCCCGCAGCAATTCGATCGCGTCTGTAAGGATCCCACTGCACAGTTCTGACGGCTTTTTGAGATCCTAACATCATATCGACCGGCGGCCGACCCTGAGCAGCGAACCTGATATCGTAGACGGCGACCGTGCGATCAACGCCTCCGATGGCCTGTCACGGGATAAGCAGGATCAGATATGTTTAATGTCTCCATTGCCTAATATGAAGGATAGAAACGGAACTCACGACGTGATGGCTGACATACTTCGCCCAGTCAGCGCAAAGAACCTCTGTACCCCCGGGTGAAGCTTTGAACGTGACAGCGGGTACCTGAGGCGAGTTAGAACGTAGATCATACAGTCTGCCAAGGCCAGTTGAGGATATTGATAGAAGTTGGTTTGGCACTGAGGGTGAGAAAAGCGCCTTATAGATACATTCTGGCTGCTGTGGGTCGTGATTGGGAGGAAGGATAGTGAGAATTGAGAGTTGGCGAGCAGGCGTCCACTAAGAGAGGTTAAGGAAGTGGTTTAGGCGCTAGATTAGCGGTTGGATGTGGTTCTGACCTACCAGCTTGATAGATCCATCCCAAGATGAGGTACAGAAAGTATCTTTCTGGGTGTTACTCCAATCGACGCACATCGTTTCTCGAGTATGCTCATGCCATGACCGTATCGGTTCAGCCTGTGAGGTTGAAATCATGAGCAATGTTCTTGAGGAAAAGTTACGATCCACAAGCTTACTTCTGGATTCGACAGGTCCCACAGATGGACCTTACCGTCTCCTTGCACAGAAACGAGTTGACTTCTGCTAGCTTCTGAGAAAGCTATATCAAACACACCATCCAACGTGTCGAACCTAAACGAACAACGATAGACTTGAATCCAAGACCAACTCAAGACTTCAACTGGCGACTCACGCTCGAACGATTCTCATCGGCTGCGTCAACGACGGGTCAAACGACACAGCAACCGCCTTCCCTTTACCCGAGAGGCCAAAGTTAGCATTCGCCGCAAAAGCCAGCAGACTGATCAGATGAAAAGGGAAGACAACCTTCAGCTCGGATCGTCTATTGCTTCTTCAATGTCGCCGAAAGGCGGTGGAGAAAATTCGTTGCCTTACTTGGGTTCAAACGGTGAGAATGCTATTGCTGATGAAGCCAGGGAAGGTGTGAGAAGCCTCTGGGATGGTCCCGCTATAGGTTGATGCTGCAAATTCATTTTTGAGGGAAGGAAGGTAGGCTTGATATCGTCTCGAAACTGGAGAGGCGTCTTTGAGATCCAAGCAAGGGTATTTGTCAAACTATCAAACAGTTTACAATGTCTGTTCTTTCTGGTGAACAAATCGAAACCCTGATCGCTGCTGCTCTCAAAGGTGCGTTTGGATACATTTGTAGGCAGGAAGATTTCAATGATGAATTTCAGTTACTCCTCCGGTTTCTCAGCCAGAGAAGGATCGTACTCTCCTTACTCCAAGTTCAGAGTGGGTGCTGCTCTTTTGACGGATAAAGGTGAGTATTACTTCTGAGCTAGTTTCTGTTATTTACCAATAACTGACGAGGTTCGTATCACTTCCAGGCGAAATCATTATGGGAGGTCAGTTACAACAAGCAGATCTAATAAAGCACGTGAGAGGCACAGAGCTGACTTTGGATTGCGTGATGTATAGCCAACATCGAAAATGCGTCCTATGGTATGTAGCAACTGCTGTCAGCGTTCAAGCTTAGTTTGAGCTGAAAAGCATATTCTTTAGGTGGTACCATATGCGCTGAACGAACTGCTCTCGTCAAGGCTGTTGTATGTTCTACCTCCGATAGCCCATTAGTTGTGGAAACTGATCTATTGATTTGGCATTCTATTATCGTTTCTGCCATTTTTAGAGTTCTGGTATCAAGAATTTTGTCGCGATTGCAGTATCTGCCGACGTTCCCTCTCCTGGTGAGCCGACATCCATAATCAAGGCACTGATTCTGTTCAACATGACTAAATACTTCTGTTTACGAATTTCGAAGCTGTATCTCCATGCGGTATCTGCCGACAGTTTATCAGGGAATTCTGTACCCTAGATACTCCCATATACATGGTTTCCTCTCTCTATAAAGCTGGCACCTTCGAGGACAAAGAGTTCTGTGTCAAGATGACTCTCGGTGAATTGCTTCCTATGAGCTTTGGACCTGACGAGCTTTTATTGAAGAGGTGAGTTTCCAGATATACTTCGTGAAGTGCTTCTATAGCCTTGCTGGCTTTTAAACGGGGAATTCGAAGAAACCACTGCCCAGATGTTAACAAATTGTGTCTGATTAGAACTCCTGCTTAAGAGGAAGGATTCTTGGAACAAATGACTAGCGATTACGGCGATGACGATGATGAAAGCGACGATGAGAGTTGGCTGCTGATGAGACGACGAAATAGACTAAGCTGGATAGACCACATTATTTGTAGTTTTGTATCATCCAACTTGCCGGGCCACCCCACTGCCAGAGGGAATCAGCCACAAATGTCCTTTTGTCAGTCGATGTCCATCGATCTTTCAATAGGTTTCCAAAAATGAGTATCAAGCCTACTCAGGGATCCATTGTACTCTTGGGAGACAGTCTGACAGAGTTCAGCGTTTCTCCCGGTGGTTTAACTACCTTTCTCACGTCGACTTATATCAGGAAGCTCGGTATGTCAGGTGGAGAGCCAGCAGAGTCATCCTTTGAGTATAGAGAGACTTAGACAAACTCTCGTTACTCCTCTAGATATTATCAACAGAGGCTTCTCAGGCTGGAACACCAGATTCACACTCGTAAGATTGTCCCTCAAGAACTTCGCAGTTGAAACAACACCTCTGACCTCTTCCTCCTTTCGTTTGCAGCCTCTCGCTAAAAACATCCTCTCCCACGACATCTCCACAGGCCGACCTCCTGTTTCACTGCTGGTGCTGTGGCTTGGTGCTAACGATGCTGTAGTGAGCGACGGAGAGCACCCTCCTCCAGCTGATGATCAGCCAGAGCTATTCCCAAGACAGAAGGTAAAGCACTCGTACACATTCTTCACAGCTTCGGTATCAATGTTGACCTCGAGTAGTATGACCCTCCTTGGCAACAGGTTCCTTTGCCTGAATACGTCGATAATCTCAAGGCAATACTGGCGACCCTACCCGCTGAAACGTGTGTAGATGAATGACCGAGAACTCCCACCCACTCATTACTGACTCTACCCGATGGATATTTCAGACCAAAAATTCTCATCACACCACCCTATATCCTTCCAGAAAAGTGGAGACTCAATAGAGGTGTAAGTAACAAACACTTACCCTCATCATGCTCTCAATCTGACCTTAAGATATCGCAGGCCAAGATTCCAGACAGAACAGTAGAAAATACCAAGACGTACGGTGAAGCTGTCAAGGGTGTCGGCCGCGAGCTCTCGATCCCTGTCGTTGACATGTTCACGCCCTTGGAGCAGCACAGCGACCCCGACAGCTTATTGCATGACGGTCTGCACCTCACGGATGCAGGATACGATATTCTTAACAAACTGCTTTTGGCGGAGATCATCAAGAGCTATCCTGAGCTATCACCATACGTGAGTGTCAGGTATTGTTGCGACCTTCGACATCTGACCTGAGCTCTAACTCATCGTTCTCGTCCTCTACGCAAAACTTCAGAAAATCTCCAACACCTACCCAGCTTGGGATCAGATCGATCCTAAGGAAGTTTTGGCTTCCATGCCTTTCTAGATAGTGGCCACTAGCCAGATGAAGCAATATGGGGTAGGATGGGCTGAAGGTCGACACAATCGCACTGCCCATCCATCCTATTATCTAAGAATACTTTTAAAAAAAAAACCTGCTTTTGGCAAGAATAATGCGACATTCATCTCACCTACCCGGTTGCGCGCCGGAGGTGAAGGCATAGACTGCCGCCGCCGTGCTCGTTTCCCTCCAACGTCAGCTTTGCTATTCAAGTCACTCCCATCATGAGTATAGCTTCGACTCAAGATGCAATTGTGCTGATTGGGGACTCTCTTACGGAATTCTCTACGAGTCCTGGAGGGCTCACGACATTTCTGACCGCTCAGTATGTAAGAAAGCTAGGTGAGCTCAGCGAAGCTTGATGCGGTGATTTTGCTTGTCTAACCTACACTACATTGTAGATGTCATTAACAGAGGCTTCGGAGGTTGGAACACGAAGCAATATTTGGTACGAACAGCTTCTCAATCGAGTGAAGACGCAGATCACTCACCTGCCCTCACTACCATTTACAGCCTCTGGCACGGAACATCTTCTCCCATGCAACTGCACCAGGGAAACCCAAAGTTGCTCTGATGGTACTCTGGCTAGGTACTAATGACTCAGTCTTTCTCAATGGGCTGCCACGCCCTGAGCCTGTGGGTGGAGAACCAAGGCTCTATTCGAGGGAGAAGGTGAGATGATTTCCCATTGCTTTCTCTAGAAAAGAGCTTTACTGATCTTTTCAGTTGCAGATTCCTTTACCGGACTTCTTACAAAATATGAGAGGTATTCTGGCTACGTTGCCTGCTGAAATGTAAGTGGACGCGACCGATCTTACTTGCCCATTCCTTACGCTGACCAAGAGATTCCTAATCCAGACCCAAGCTGCTCATTACTCCGCCTTGTGTCCTTCCTGAAAAGTGGAGGGTGTTTAAACAAGTGAGCAGTTGCCAGTCAGCGCTGCCATCGAACCATAGGTGTCACTGACCTGGCGTACACTTTCCGTCGATTAGGCTCAAGTCCAAGATAGATCAGTAGAAAACACAAAGAAATATGTCGATGCCATCAAGAGTCTTGGAGAAGAACTACACTATCCAGTCGTTGACATCTGGAGCGCGATGGAACACGAGGACCTTGACGGTCTGCTTGATGATGGACTTCACCTCTCGGATGAAGGATATGATATTTTGAACAAGCTAGTGCTCCAGTCGATTGTCGAGAGCTATCCTCAACTAGCGCCTTCTGTGAGCTGCATCTCGCAGCCCTTTACTTGTCGCTGGGATTTTTTCGCTGACACTTGCGAAACCTTGCTTTCCCAGAATATTCTGAACACATATCCAAACTGGGACGTTATTGATCCTAACGATGTTGCATCAGCGATGCCGTTTTCTATGATCAGCGATTAGAAGAAGTGTCTTCATGGCTGCATGTGCGCTAGATGTCGAATGTTACTAGATGTACCTAGTCTGTATTTCAATCACGATCCCTTTGTTTTAAGGATTTCCTATCTTCAGCAAAGATGTCCACCAAATACTAGAAATAGATAGAAATCTGACGAAAACACATCATGGCGAGAGCCAGACCCCACGATGAGTTTGCCCGGCAACTACAAAATCTCAATAGAGCACTTTCAGTAGAGAACCAGCTCTACCTGGGGCCGTCCTTTGGACCTAGAAGCAATGTCCAAGATCAGGCTTCAAGGATGGGATCCATTGCTGTGAGTAGGAATGAGTTGGAAATGCAGAATCGTACGAAACTGACGCTGTTCTTTTCTGCCTCTCTTGAAACCTCTTGAAAACAGAATCATCTGCCAGGTACGATTGGATATCAGGCTGGATCAAACGTCTTTTCGCTCTTAGTGCTGATACAGCCTTTCTGTTGTGCTTCAGATAATCTCTTTACAAACGCTCCACTACCTCACCCTATCTCTCCTCATCCCAACTCTCCTCACCTACTTCGCCCTACCTTCGCTAGTCTCCTACGAAGGCGGTTCCTCGACAGTAGGAATTATCATGGACTGGAAAGAAATCGCCGGCATCCATGTCATCCCGAATGAAGAATGGCTCGGTGCGTGGAGTGGTGGGAAGCTGGTCGCTACGACCGCGGGCAGTACAAGCACGACCGCTGGAGCAGGTGTTGTTGAGGGAATGATGGAGATTTGGAATGGTGAGATGGACCCGTTAAGGAGTTGGTTGATTACTGGAGCCTGGATGGTCGCTTCTGCTGTTGAGTGAGTCTTACGTCGTCTTTCTTGGCTGAAAGAAGAGACAGTTTCTGAGTGATTATGAATCACTTCTTCTTAATAGTGTACTTTTCTTGTACCAAGTGGTCCGTCGGCCAACCCACATCTTAGACCACACCCTCACCTTCACAGGAATTCACATAATCCTCACAATCTACTACTCGCACTCAATACCAGCATCCTTTTTCTTCTGGGTCGTCATGGCAGCGTCAACTATCTCTGTTGTCGTCGTCACCGAACAGATCTGTGTCGGGAGAGAAATGCGAGAGGGTTTGAGCACGACTGGTTGGGACGAGAGCGCGAACCGCGAGAACAGCAGTAGGCATGACAACATTGGGGTATCAGGGTATGCGGAACATGACGAGCTACTGAATGAACTGGAAATGGGTGAACTTGCTGGAGAAGATGATCGATGACCGTAGTTTCGCATGCTATAGATTCCTTGGGAGAACAACAGCGCTCTCTCTCACTTGCCAGCTTCAAAAAGAAAGTCTTTTAGTTTACAAGCAAATAGATACAAGAATGGTGTTGCCTTTTGTACTCTCTCGACTTCTACTCCTCTCCGACCGTGCAATTGTGCTGACAAAGGCGCCTAACCAAGTCATTTTTGCTCGCAACTCCCTAGCTGTATCCTCAGTCTCTGGCTGATTTACACTGGGAATCCATAACCCTTCATACAAGCTTTGTGCTGTTCCATGAAGGCCTTGCAATCGTCCTCGTTGTTGTACTTGAGGAAGCAGTCGTCCCTCAGGGATTTCGTCTCCGGACAGGCACAGCACCTAGAAAAACAAACGGACAAACGAAGGAACAGTGAATGTCAGTCCAAAACGTCTCTCAGCAAGCAAGCAAAAAGAGCAACTAGAAACATTCAAGCTGAGCTGAGAAGACGGTAGAAATACTCACGGCTTGAGTCCTTTTGGGTTGAGAGGATTCAAGGCTGGGTTGGAAGCATCTTTAGCTGACAATTGACTAGTAGTGGTGATTGGCGTCGATGCTGGAGTGGAAATGAGGGACATGGTGATGGAGTTGGAGAGACGGGTCGTGGTCAACGAATTGCGTACCTCCGCTGAAATTCCCACGCAAGGAAAGGAACGACTTTTTCCACAGGGGGACTTTCAACTACAAAAATGTGCTGCAAGTACTTTTTGGAAGTGGTTCAAGTCCATATCTTGGCTATCCGTGAGTATCAGTTCTAAAATTGAAGATGTTCAAGATTGGCGCAATGGGATTGGATGCGAAACGCACGATGCGCTGCAGTACCAGTATTCGCCTGTATGAGACCAATCTCTCCATCTGGAAGCTGAGTAGTTCTAAATTATTCCAAAGAGGCATCCACCACTTCTCTATTCTCCCTTTTCCATCATGTCCAACACGTCGCGAGAGTATTTGACACACTGCTGATACGCTCGTTCGAATCCAGCATCTCCGCCATAGTCTGAAGTTACAAAACGAGTGGATAACATCAGTGAAAGGGATTCAAACCCCAGTTTCTTCCGTAGACAAGTACGTTGCGCTCCTCTTCCGTATATCATCCGCCGAGTTATACTGAAGGCCGAGCGCATAACGCCCAGGGAAATGATACTTACATGGGTCTGATATGGCCTTTTTATCCGAGAGATATGAGAAGAGGTTGAGTCTACAAACGAGAAAGACTAAGAGTCAGACAGTTGCGCTTCTCCATCTGACAGCTGAGTACCGGTCTGACTAGCCTTTCGCTTTTGATCCTTTTGGTTTCAGTCGTTCCAAATTTGATCTAAGAGAACGAAATAAAGTGGTCGTTATATTTGAGTCGTCAAGGGACTGGGCGAAAGTAGGACACAGCAGAGCCAGAGTTTTCACTTACAAGTTTTGGGAGTCCATCGCAAAGATGTAATCGAACTTGTCAAAGTCTGGAATCTGAACTTTCCTGGCCCGACATGAGATAGGAACTCCTTTCTGAAGAATAATAGGTGCAACGCAACGTAAGTAGAGCGACAAGAGCAACACGAGTAACCATCTTGAGCCAGCTCACCCTTCTACAGACTTCTATTGTACGATCATCAGCTTCTTCTCCAACGTGATATGCACCTGTTCAAGACCATCGAGCCTTCCAAATCAGCTCCCCGCCCTCGTTGCGAACGAAACGCAAAACGAGGTGTCTCACCAGTGCCAGCAGAGTCAACTTCTACTGTGAAGTCTAGCTTCCTCTTCTTACTCTCATGAATGAGGACTGCTTCTGCCATTGGGCTTCTGCAAATGTTCTGAAGGGTACAGAGGTCAGATGTGGTTTCCAGCTCAAGGACGTTCGAATTAGGGAGGGTTGGTTACTTACCCCTAGACAGACCATCAGGACTGAGACCGATTTGGAGGTCGAAGACTCTGACATGATGCTGAGGTGCTGACGATTTCGAACGGAGAATGCTGACGTTCGTTCAAAGATAACTAAGTATGCTGCGTCCTAACCCACAATCAAATACCACAGCGCCACCATGAGCCTGTTTTCAGAAGGTGTCCGCCCTTGGAACAAGGGAATGGGGCGCATACCACAAGAAGCAAAGTTGGGAAGTTCTTTCGAGGCAGTTAGCAAAGGAGAGCAAACTCAAGCAAATTATATAACGTCATCTAAATAGACTACAAGGCGAAGAATCTTTCTATACCCTAGAGTTGACCAGCCCAGTTATCAGAACATCTTCAGCACCAGCAGCAACCAGCTGATCCATGACATCTGACACCTTCTTTCTCTCGACCATGACACTGACGGCGACCCATCCTTCTTCCTCAAGCGCCGAGATTGTAGGCGCTCTTCGTCCAGGAGTGATAGAAATAGCCTTCTGGAGATCAGTACGCTTGATGTTGTAGGTACAGAGGACGTATCTCTGAGCTGCCAGGATACCGGCGAGACGCGACTTGACGGTAGCGATGATTGGGTCGACGAAGGATGGTGGGAGGGATGGGTGTGGGGCTGAGGAAGTGATGAGGACAGCTTCAGAGACCATGACGGTACTGATGGCGTGGAGACCAGCTGCTCGCATGGTATCGCCAGATTCTGTAGTAAGAGTAAACGTGTCAGACAAGGAAGGCGATAGAACCTATGAAAGCTGCGACGACTACTCACCAACCAAATCAACAATTCCGTCAGCCATACCAAGTGCACAAGCAGCTTCGACACTACCACCGACGTATTCCACCTTTGTCTTTCCGCCTTCTGGGTTCTTCTCATCCAATTCCACAAAAAACTTGGCCGTCAAATTCTCGAAGGAGGAGACAATTCGCTTTCCAACAAGAGATTCGACAGTTTGGTATGGTCCTGAGCAGGGCACTTGAACTTGAAGATTGCATTTACCGAATCCGAGAGGCAAAAGTTCGGTGATGAGGTTTTCGAGGGTGGATTCAGCAACGACGTCTTGACCGGTGATGCCAAGGGTGACATTTCCGTGGGCGACGAAGTTTGGAATGTCAGAAGCAGGCAAGAAAACCCTGGTGAGAGATTAAACGATAGAGGTGAGTTCTCAATGATCTGATTAACACAGCGCCAAGGACGTACAGCGCAATAGGGTGGTTTTGAACCAAAGCAACGTCCAGCCTGTGGGACCTTGAGAACTGGATATCAGCACCTATTAGTCAAAGTGTGGAAACGGAAGAAGTTAGATAGGTCTGCTAGAGGCGCAAATAAATGATTGAGGTCAAAGACTAACCTTTCAAGAGTTCTAGGCACTTTTCGTGCAAACGACCTGGTTCACAAAGATAAGAGGGTTCAGTATCAAGCTCTTCACTTACCCAGGTGTGACAATGATGTGAAACCTATCAACGCTTTAAGCTAGTCTCGTGCAATCCATATTTTTCTCTGGTCCTCCGACGCACTGGAACACCTTTACATAGACTTGAAAGACTTACCTTTCTTAGGAATAGCAAACAAGACCCTCTCCTTCAAGCTGTCAGTGATCAGTTCCATCTGACTTGTGCTGGCAAACCGCGACTTGGGGACTTCTGAAGGAATTGTGGACGAGCTGAGGAAGATTTCGGCCATTGTTCAAATTCTTCAGGTTTATACAAGTGGTGCTTCTAGTTTATGTACAGTCGAAGGGAGTGAATAAAGCTCTAGACCGCTTGGGTGAAGTAGTTGGCCTTGGTTGCTGATGCTCGTTCGTGGCTCACAGGATGACTTGAACTTTTTTCTCTCAGTGCGGCCTGCACGTTCTCCGCCACCCAGACAGAAATGTGTCTCGATAGCATTGATGGGGTGATATGGGCACGTAATGGGCAGAACAAAGTGAATAGAGTCCGATCTCTGTGTGAACAAGATCAAACCTTAGAAATTTGTTGTAGCTTTGCCGGAAGATAAAGTAAACAAAGACAATTGAGACAAAATGTTATGAAGATGTGGGTTTCTAATATATAGAAGCAACATAGCGTTGTGAAAACATATGAAGAAGTAGTGAGAATCAGAGTGATGTCGATATAGATATATGAGGGTTTTCAAAGACACAAGCCAAAGCCAGCTGGTTGGACTTCTACACGTCGTTCTTCTTGTTCGTCTTCCCGAGCCCAGAGAGCATTGATCTGAGAGATCCAGCATATTGTCCCTTGAGTTTGGGTGGTCGAGATGAATCCTTTGAGCTGATCGAGGCTGTATCTGGCGTGAGGGGCGATGATGGGAGGTGAGATTTAGGGACGTTGTGGATGCTACCAGCTCTACCTGAACCACCGCTTGAAGCAGAAGGAGCAGGGCTAGCGCTACGCATACCTATTGGTCTGGGAGTTAGGATACGAGTTGAAGGTGTGAGGGAGGAAGTGGAGGTGGAAGCATCCTTGAGTTTCGGCGGCGAGAACGCAACAGTGGGCGATGCAGCAACGGTTGGAGGAATAATATTCTTTGGCTTTTCCGTGATGGTGTCTAAGCCTAGTTGAGTAGATGAAGGGACAGGAGTGTTTTGTCTGAGAGCGGGTTTCGGAGGTTTAACCTTGGGTGGACGCTTCTCCCTCTCCCAAGGCTTGGTGAAGATATCGTCGGAGGTCGTCTGCAGAGCAAGAACGAATTAAGCCATTAAACTTCTAAGGTATCGATATCGAGAACTGGTGTTCACTTACAACTTCACCATTCTTGGTGAGATACGCCTGACGAGGAAGTTGATCGGTGTGATAGGGGAGTCCGTCCATTTCTATGACGAGAAGACAACAATTATGATCAATACGTGAATACAACGACAAAATTTGGAAAGAACAGCACTCACGTTTCACGTTCGTCTGTCTCTTGACAGGAACAGGCCTCTCCTGACCAGAATGAGCCGAATAGACAGAAGGAGCTCTAGAACTATCTACCCAAGAGCCAGAAGAACTCGCCGTGGTCGCGAAAGTTGAGACACTGCTTGAACTGGCTCGAGAATAGATGGAACTTGTTCTCGAACCAGGAGCAGACAAGGAGGTTTGACCACTAGAGATCGTTGATGGGGGGCTCGTCTCCGTCGTCCTTCTAGCTACCAGAACACGTCGATGTGTGGGGCCACTGTTGCCCGAGGCGGAATCTCGACTCGTTGGTAGAGCGCCGGGTGATGACACAGCAGTGAGAAGAGGTGGTTGAAGTGAGGTAAGAGGTGCAGTTGTGATCGGAGGAGGGACACTGGTCGATTGAGTTGCTGGCGTTCGCCAAGAGGGAGCATCCGACTTGTGCGAAGTTCTAGACGAGTGACTGTGCCCACTTCGATTTGAATCAGCAGGAGACGGTCCTCGTCTCCTGGATCCAGAACGATCGCCGCTGGCACTCGAAAGCCTCCTCGCTTCGACCCTCTCCCTTCTTTCCGCATTTGACTGCCAGTTTGACCCAGCAGGACCGAGAGACGGATCGCCGTCTTCAGACGGTGGTTGCTTCCATCCAGGTTGCTCTCGACCACGGCCACGCTCAGGTCGGTCGCTCTCAGAACCACTGGTATATCCAGAAGCTCGTCTAGCCCCCGCCGTCATGCTTGAGTCCACCGAGCTAGTAACTGAAAGTGCGGCACTCGCGGCAGAGGACTTGTATTCGAAGGAGGATGGGTAGCTTCTATACGATCCTGGAGCCATGCAGAGTGAAGGTCTGGAAGAAGAGATAGCGCTGATCTCTCGAGCGAGCTGTTGACTGGCCTGAACCAGATTGGCGATGGTGGTTTCTCTATCCGAGTCGGAAATTCCTGAACCGCCTCTAGACATATTCTCGCCAGCTCCACCAGCGGCTCTACCTTTGCGAGCACCTCTTTTCCTCCTCTTCAAACCGGAGTTTGAAGCAGAGTCGTCTTCGGTATCTCGATTCTCAAACTCGTTCGTGGTATTGTTTACTTGGACTTGCGCCGGAGTTTCAAGACCTTTGGGATACGTAGGTGTGGGAGATGAAACGTTTGATGGTGGGTCAGATGAGGCTGATGAAGAGTCCTTTCTGACGGATAGAAAGAAACTGCTGGCCTGGGATGCGGTGGTGGCTGAGGACGAGACTCCGTCCGTTGGGGTTGTCGGCTGGGAGTTGGTTGAACTCGGTAAAGCGGCATCGTTGTTGGCTAGAGGGGATGGACTCGGCGAAGGGGACGGAGCGGTACTTGCCAGACCAGAAGGCAACCGTTGGCGATCTTCAGAGATTCTGGCAATGGGCGTCTTCTTAAACAAGCTGGCTGAGTCTGTGGATAAGAGGCCTGATCTGGGGGTCGGTGACGCAGCAGACAAGAAGCCATACTTCTTGCCCAGAGGCGCCGGCCTGCTCGTTCCGTCAAGGACTTTGTTGAGGTTCTTCGCCCAATCCCCAAACTCGATCGCTCTGACTCTATCTGCAGGTTCACAGAAAACCTTCTCAGCAAGGTACTTGGAGACAACTTGACCCATACCAGGGAATTTGCCCGCGAGGTAGCCAGCTGGATTCTTTTGGAAAGTTCCGAATGCTGAGCAGGACGGCGTTGGATCTGACCATGGATTTCGATGGAAGAGCATATTGATGAGAACAATTCCAAGTGACCAGACATCAGCTGGAGGAGGTCTGTAAGAAGGGCCCAAATTGTTGCGACATTCGACAGCCATATAAGCTAAGAAAGCATGAAAGCAAACGTTAGAAACGAAGCAGTTGCGTGTCTTATACTTCGGACAGAAGAATGTCAAAAAACTTACGTCTACTACCACATTCGACATCCTCGCTATCAGCTTCGTTGGTCGCGAGACCAAAGTCAGTCAGCTTTACGACAACTGACGTCGGTTTTCCAGCAGCATTTTTAACTTCGGTCACGATGTAGTTCTCCGGTTTGATGTCTCTGTGCGAGACACCGTTGACATGACAGGCTTCAACAGCTTGACACATCTGAGAGAACATGCTTGAAATGAGCTTGACTCGATGCGGAGCCAACAGCAGTGGAGCTGGTAAGTTAGAAAGGAGAGACGGTGTGGGTGGCGTGTTGATTCCAAGGTTTGAAATATGGAAGGACTGTGGGCCAGAGAAGAGTAACGAAGAAGATGGTGGTGTGTGTGAGAAGCCATTGAGAAGAGACTCTTCAGGAGCTGAGCCGTGGGATTCCATTGGTGGCGGAGTTAATTCACGGTCAGATGCATTTGCGACGGTTCGCATAGACGTCAGATTGGAGGTATCAATGACAGGTGCTCGTGACCGTTCGAGCCAATAGTACAAGTCTTCTCCAGGACAACACTCCAAGATGAGGAAGAGCCATTCGGATGTTTGTAGGGTCTGATGCAGGGTGACAATGTTGGGATGCGGCGGGAGCGAAAGATGAATCGTTGCCTGATATGAAGCAACCGATTGTCATTAAGAGAAAGAAAGCAAGTCAGCATGAGAGAGAAAAGAAGGAAGTCCCATCAAAGTCGCGACCCACCTCAAACATCTGCGTTTCGAGTTGTTCGGGGGTGAGATCATGTTTACTCAGACATTTCAGTGCTAAAAAGAAGCGACTGGGTTAGAGAAAATAACATGATTTGGGGATGGACTGTTGATCGAAGTGGCTCACCAAACTCTTTCCCGTACTTCTTTGGTTTCCCAATACCAAAGCCCATCATTCCGTCTTCAAGCGTCCACTCTTTCTCGACCGAAGACTCGTCTATTCCCAACACTTCTCTGACCAGATATACGACAGCATAACTTCCAGAACCCAACTTCCTAACGATTTCCAAGTCGTGCGTCTTGATGCCACCTTGGATGACTGGTTTCAGTATGTCCGACTTGGATGACGATCCTGGTATTGCTTGGAATGGACAGAGCATATCTCCGGTGACGAACGGTGGTTCCACACGTCTTGAAGTTGAGCGACGAGTCGACGTGGGTTTACTCCTTCGCCCAGAGGAGGTTCCACCTTCTCCCGTGCCCCTTCTCGAGTCACCTTCCATACTCAATCCACCAAACGTCATGTCTTCATCATCCAGATCGTACACTCTGTCTAATGCTGAAGGCGACTTGACCCCTTTTGACGTAGAAGCTTGAGAAACGCTGTTGACACCTTTTGAGGCCGCGAGCGAGACTGAAACGGCGAGCGGCTGCCTCTGCCTGGTGAACGTCGCCCTTCTTGACCTCGGTGAGGCTGGCGGGGTGAATGTGGGCGACGGCAAGGACTCGGATGGTGACAGGGGTGAGGTGAGCATCGTAGACATTTCGGAAAGATAAACCGAGGACGTCGTTTTCTCAGCGGGACGTCGACCTTCCAGCTTTTTTTCGACCCTTTCTTCTTCTCGAGACCCAGGGAGGCAGCCTCAGCAGGGCCCCTTAACGACCTTGAAGCTACTTAAGCTGACACCAATCCCGGATTGAAAGTCGTTGGGGGTTTTCAAGAGAAATTTGACCTTGTGCTGCTGGTGCGGTTCGAGTCAGCGCTGGGCGGAACAAGCGAGGAGGTGGTTCCCTTCCTTCAACAGGTGCAGCTGGGACACTTCTTGGCCTGCTGCTGTCCTGCTACCTGGCTGAACTGGATGGGAGAGGGGGGGAGATGAGGATGACTGGGTGAGGGATGGTGGTCGACAGGAGGGGGACAAAAGGCTGCTAAGGCAATGAATTGGGGAGCATGTGGAAATATCGAGCGAGGGCCATATGGTGTGCGAAAAAAAGAGTTCCTTTCGCCGTTTCTTTCTGGCTTTCCTCCTCCTCTGCTGTGTCCTAACTTATCCAATAAGATATCTCACTCAACCCTCATACTGCCCATTCGCTTTAGGGCCAGAAATCGCATCGCGAACGTCTCTTGTTTTGGTCCGCAAGGTGCCATTCGCTACTCGCTTATGTAAGCAAGACGCCCGACTGGCCTGGATCATGCGAAAAGAGGACCCGTTCGTTTCCAAGCCCAACCTTGTCTGGTCGCTCCCACTCGTCTGGCTCCATTCAAACCCAACATCTATCCAAAGCTGTTGCAGTCGTCTTGCGAGTGTGTTGGACCCCTGTCCCTTGCTATTTCCATACGAGTCAACGCGTGCGACCAAGGGCGGCCGCGCAACGTTCCTAAAGGATCCTTAGCCTGGTTTTGACGAGCAGCTCGTCATTCCGCCCCTTGTTGTTGTCCTCCCGCCGATAAGAGTACTGTGGGCACAGTCGGCGCTGTATCTCGACTTGAAGAGAGCTTAGCTGTCGGCTGGCCTATTCGTCTCAAGAGGTGGCACGTAATGATGGGACGACTCCACCGTAGCACCACACGGTGCGCGCCAGACGCCCAGCCTGCGATGGGTCGTTTCTTATTGCTCCCGATCAGCTGCTGTATACACAAGGGCTTTCTGTGGAAGAGCGCCGCTCACGTTCTGCAGCGATAGCGTTGCTAAGAGATATCAACACAACACCATCGTAGCAATAAGGTTCTGCCTCCCTAATCTACTTGGCAGGATCCACATTGGCAAGAGATAGATATTTAGTCACCAGAAACAAGAGAATCTAGCCAGAAGGCTAGGCTGAGAGTCCCTGGGCCACGACAGTTCACTGAAGACACCGACAGCGAAGTCAACCTGCAGCGATGGACAGCAGCTTCCACTTGGGAGAACATACCTCAGGAGACATCTTGTGCCTCTTCTAATCGTTCTAGATTGAGACGCAGAGAAGATACGGCTGTTTCTTGCTTTCTGACGCTCGATGCTGGGCGAATGCAGTTTCGGAAACAGAGATGAGGATCCAGCTGTTTCTACGAAGCCATCAGGAGCCATTCCTTAGAGGTGTAGATTCTATGTATCATTGCGATCATGTCTATGCTACATGATATCTCCTTTGAAATTCTCACTTTTCCCACATTTTTCCGATCTCCAGACTCAGAAGACCAGCTAGAACGTCTGCTAAAACGACCAAAACGCCCCCCTCCTTCCGTCACACCAGCTTAGCTCAATACTCCAAGATGGCTCCAAAGGGTGGAAAAGGTGGAAAGGCTGTCAAGGAAGAGAACGAACGACAAAACCAAGCCAAAGCCAAAGTAGCTGCTGTATGTCATTTACTTTTCAGGCTCGAGTCGAAGCCCCTTCTTCAACTTATTCAATTAACTTCCATCTGTTGTCTATACAGGAAAAGAAAGAAGAAGAGAAATGGCAGAAAGGGGCTGAGAAGAAGGATTCTTCAAAGGAAGAAAAGGTTTGTCGCCTCTTTCTCTTCCCCCTGCTTTCTTATTACCCAGACTGACCCTCGTGCCCTTCTGACAGAGACTAGCCGACCTGGCCCGTAAGCAAGAGGCCGCCCGTCTGCTAGCAGCCGAAGAAGCTTCCTTGCCCAAAGCCAAAGCTCCCGCCAAGTCCAAGGCGGCTGCAAAGGCTAAAGTCATCCCTCCAGCTGGACCAGGTGCGCTTGCTGCCGGTGGTGGGCTCGCTAAAGTGTCATTGAAGGACAACAACGATGACGTGTTGCACGCTGGGACCAAATTTGGTGGTGAAGAAGCCGTCGAAGTGAGTCCTTCTTTACAGCCGGTTTCGTCATGGAAATCAGCCCTGACGCCAAAGTTGGTCGCTTTCATCTGCAGGCACTCGCTGCCACAGGTATAGAATCTATGCTTGATGCTCTTGAGATCGTCAACCAGAAGTCGGACAAGGCATCCCTCGGGTCCAAAGCAGCAGGCATCGAAGCCCACCCAGAGCGAAGGTTCAAGGCGGCGTACCAAGCGTACGAGGAGCGTGAGCTGCCCATCATCAGGAAGGAGGAGCCTGGCTTGAGACTGCAGCAGTACAAGGAGAGACTGTTTAAGCAGTTCCAAAAGCACCCTGATAATCCTTTCAACCAGTACGTAACTTCGCGCTTGCTGTGATCGCTGTAGCAGCTTCTTGTCCCTGACACGAACTCATCTTCCTCTCAGGACCACCGTCGATTACAACGCTACGAAGGAAGACAAGGTTGCTGCTCTCAAGGCGGAAATGGCGGCAAAGGAGAAGAGTCTCAGGCATTAAAAGGCACCCCTCTTACTTTGGGGTGGTGCGTGTGGCATGGACTACGAGAAGAAGCGCTCCGCGATGACGGTCCAGATGTCGGGACTGTTGAAGAAGGCGATTAATAAATGAAAGCTGGTCAATCGGGCATTTCAGATCTCCAAGCGGAGACGTCGACGGCTCTTCTTGCATCTATGCAATTCTTCATTGAAAGAAGATTAAATCTCAAACTTAGTCACACTATCCTGTTGGATCCTTTAGAAAGAAGTGGTGCACTATTATTGCGCTTCGAAGAGAACATGCTAGATCTCAGCTATGGCAACAAAGACGAAAAGGCGTCCGTGGTCACTGTCAAGGTTGACAAAGCGACTCATCAGAGGTCAACAATAATAACAGCAACGAATTCTTTTAATTCTACAAGTGTCGGGGTGGATGGCTGTAAAGAAGACGCGGAAGGACAGAAGAACCTACATACGTTTCCTTGAAATTTCAAAACAGATGCACTGCTTTGACATTGGGCATCTGTTTTGACATTGGGTAATCAGCTTTCAGCAGCAGGTAAAGACAAAATAGTAATGTCACACAGTCTCCAATCTTGCGCACCAAAGTTGATGAATATTGTTCCGTTAAGTTGCTTAGCGAGACGATCGCTTGCCAGTAGCAGAAGGAAGCCATACCCTGATGGGGAGCACAAAGATGTACATCAAGCTGCCAGCAGCTCCTTCTACAGGCCATGAATCGACTCAAAACCATTAAGAAAAACGTTTTCAAGTACGGAAAGATGCGTAAAAAAAAGCACTAAGCTGACTCCTCTAGAGTATCAATACGAAACCTATAGCTGCGCCGAGCAAAGGTAGAAGAACGCTTTTTCTAACTCGAGTTGCACCGCTATGTTGAAAAGGGGTTCAAATTAATTGAGATGATATGTAATCGGAGGTTTCACGGAAGAACGATAACGCACCCTGTTTGGTTAGAAGCACCTGCACTTCCTGATGGTGAGGAGGCTCCACTTCCTGTAGCTGTTCCAGCAAATAAGGGCGGTCAGAAATGGATTAATAGTGCATGATGTCAGGCCATTCGTTACCTGATGGAGAGGAGCTGCCCGTGGTCGATCTCGTGCCAGGGCTGGTTGTACTGCCGGAGCTAGACGGCGAAGTGCCATTTCCAGAGGTTGTTGTGCCAGGTGTGGCTGTCAGTGCCTTCGCTTTATATGCCTCAAATGTCTTTGCCCCTGAAGTTGGTGCATTGATGGAAAATACCATTCCCTATGCGACCAAACCAAGAAGACGATACAATTAATGTCGCAAAGGCGTACACAATGAGAGAGGAGACTTACAGCGTTGCAGTGGCCAGTTTGGTGACAGAAACCCCAGATTGGTGTAGTACTATCGGTAACCGCAATGACATAGTTTGAAGGTCCAATACCGGACGCAACAGGAACGTAGCCAGAAGAGAATCCTTGAGCACCAGTTGTCGCGTTCACGGCATATGTGCACGGATCTGCGAACGTGCTATAAAAATGGAACTGTGTATCAGCGGGGGGCGAGAGCGGAATCTGGGATGTGAAGGACAGTACCTTTGGGTGACCTGTTTCGCATTGAGACGACGAATGAGAAGAACAAGAAGACATCAGCCCTCACGTCATAAGTGTAGCGGGGCTTCACGAAGGACTCACAGTATGGTTTTTGGGGTAGAACTGACCATCGAGAACGATGAAGGGTTCAGTCACGGGGTCATTCTCAACCAAACGAGAGTATCGCACTCACAGAAAAGACGACGAAGTCGCCAGCGTTCGCAGAGATGTTGCTTGGGGAAAAGGCTGTTGAAGAAACAGAGTGAGTATATTTTTTGAACTCTATTTAAAAGGAAGGGCAAACCACGATATACTGACATAAGCCATTCTGACCGACAGCGATGGAGATGTTGGCAGCTCTACTTCCGACGGCCGACATGACTCCAGAGAACAAAGTGATACCCAGAGAGAATTTCATCGAAGGGGATTGGTAGAAGCTTGAATGGGAAGTTCAGAATGTAACTAGGTTGAAGAAGCCTTTTTCAAGGAGATGGAATGAAGGGTTTACTTCGACGCTCTGTCAGAAAGAGATGATGAGAGAGCTTACGTGAAGGGAAACAGACCAGCTGCTGAGAAAAGAAGACCTAAAGGGAAGGCTTGGGTAAAGTAGCAGGTTGGGTGGTAGTCGAGAGGAGGGTAATACGCGAGGGGGTTTTGCTGGCCACGAAATTAGAGGTTAACAGCAACGACTCAGGTGACGGTTACCCCGCGACGGACCTGTCGCGTTTCAGATTGTGTTTGAGGAATGGATTGGCTTGTTTCATCACTTGTGCTTTTCAAAGTAAACAAGGACCGTGAGAAAGACTATGCAAAAGATGTTTGATATGCAACGATTGCGCTACAAAAGCCTCTTCGCTCGTCGTTCTTCTACAACCTCGATGGTTCGCCGCCCCCTTCCAACTCGTCTCCCCATACGTCCGCAAATGCATCTCCCACGACGCTCAGTACATCATGTGATACCATGCCTCTTCCCTTCTTCTCAAACGCAAGCCTGCTCGCGTCGCGCGTCATCATGCTTGCCGCGTAGCCAGCGAGAGTTGCCAATTCCTGGTCGGTGTACTTCTTGTCGTCGTCGTCAACATCGCCGCGTGAAGTTTTTGCAGAGGAGGAAGAGGAGGAGTAAGCCGAGAACCAGGCGAGGAAGGTCCCACATGCACCTGACAGGACGTCGCCTTGTCCGCCAGAGCGCTTCAAACCGCCTTTGCGGTCGACTGCGATCGTATGCTGTTTCTGCGATGACGAGGGGAGGAAGGAGAGTGGAGTTCCACAGGATACTATATCTGTAGCACCTTTTTGGAGGATTGTCAGGCCTCCAAGGGATTGAGACAGTTTGCAGCACAGTTCGTCTTGTGGTCCTGATTTGGGATCAATTTTCTACAAAGGTGGAGACTTACATCAGCTCAAAAGCAAAGCTGGAAAATTTTTAGGATCTCTCACCATTTTCTCACACAATCGACTGAACTCCACAACATTCGGCGTTAGCAGCGCGCGCTCGTAACCCGAAATGAGGTGAGGCTCCTGAGTAACCATATAGAGTCCATCAGCTTCAAAATGCGAAGAGATCACTACCGAGGTCAGAACTGCGGAGCAAGGAAGGTATTCATTTAGAAGAGATCTGACGCACCATCGATTACGACCCATTTCCCGTTCTCTTTACAGATCCTCAGGACCTCCTTCCCACAACTCTGCATAAAGTCATCTCTTCCCATACCAGGTCCGATCACTACAGAGTGCAGCCGATCAATCACACCTGAAATCTCCTTGGATAAGTCGGATTTCGACCTGGAGTTGGTAGTGGAGATTTCGTCAGTTGCCCTGCGTTGAAACTTCCTGCCATTTAAGAGGAAAGAGATCGCACATTTTCTCATCTAGTATCTTGTGAACAATCAAGTCTAGTTCAAGTCAGTGCATGGAAAGGATCAGTAAATGGCCGAGGAACTCCACAGAGAAGGCCGTTAGTTCACCTGGCGAGTAACCCTTGATGACATCCCCTGCACCAACAGAGCAGATGACATGAGCTAAATCAGATCCAGTATACATGGATGACATTGCTGAGAAGAAAGGAGCGCCTGTGTAGCTGTCAGGAATAAGTATCAGGAGTAGCTCGTTCTGGTTCCCACCGGAAGGTGAAGCCACTCACTCTGCAGAACCACCGACTACATGTCGTCACGCAAGATAGAACAGAGGTCAGTCCAGCTCATTTCGCCTTCTAAAAAGCGTTATGTGTTGATCCAGCAACTCACCCACTCCAACTCGCCCAGCCTGACCTTTGTGGGCCTTCTCACTCAGTGGGGGGATCATCTTTTTGATCAAGGGTACAACAATTTTACTTGAAGATGCCATGCTGTGCTCTTCTAATGACATTGAATGTGGTGACAAGATGGAGTCGAGGGGGAGGGATGGGAAAGTCATCGCGTCATGATAAAATACTGCAGAGGCTCACGACCAGGAAAGAAGAATTTTGCTCTCCGTGATGGAAAAGTTGGCTGAGAAGAATGATATATATGCAACTTGGATTGAGAGGTCTTGCTTCCTTTGAGTTCATTGAGTTTTCGACTTCCCTTTGACAATCAGCGCAATTCTCTATGAAGTGAAGCCAATCGCCCACCTGCTGGCGCCTCCACAGGATGATGGTACTGCTGACCTGACAGCATCACTCTGGATGATGGACTTTAACCTCTGTGGATCAGAAGAAGCTGCCAAATGGACTTATTTCTCAGAAGGTGGGAGAAGTCGTGCTGAATCGAGGAGTCTTCACCAGATATTTCTGACCATCCTGCTTCTTCGCTCTTTACTTCAAATTAAGGAGGAGCCAATATCCTATTCAAACCTTTGGATCCTCCTGCTGAGAAGAAGACGAAATACCTCCTCCGACTTCGTAAATCCTCGACTTCTCCTCCTCTCCAACCCCTTCCTCCGCTACTCCCAGCCCAGTACCTGCCTGAGGCTCACCACGTCCCTGTCTCTCAGTCATTCTTAAAAGGACTCAATGATGGGTTGAAGAAGAATGAGAGTCGACCGGCAAGTAGGATAGGATTTGTCGATGAGTCTGTACCAGCAGCGACCTTGGTTGAGGACCTGATTGATGGGGATGGGATTGTGTTTGAGATCAAAGTAAGCTCATCGGTATCTAGCTTAAGAGAGTCTAAACTGAAATTCGGTGCTGTTCTAGCCGAAATGGGGCTTCTTGCCTTCCTCAGCAGAATACCTCTCGCCTTCATCAGCACCCTTCAAGCTTCATCACTGTCGGTTCTGCATGCACATGCAGCTGAAATCAATACAAACAACCTACTGCCCCTTGGACTTCTTCTCACCGTTTCTCAACCGCATCACATGCGCCGTCGACGCTCTGTTATCTAGCCTCGATGATGGAACTGCGGACAAGATTAAGTTCAGAGTGTGGCTAGATGCTGGACAAAGAGTTGCAACCCTATCCCAGCTCCAGGCGGTTGACAACCAAATCGCAAGAACACTGTCCAAATTCATCTTCGACAACAGGGTCGTGTTCGACCACATCAAGCTCCTCCAGCGCTCCCTTGACCCCTTCGGCATCGAACACCTCTTCACTACCATTCCTCCTCCCAATATACCACAGCAGCCCACCACGACCGAGTTTACTACCTTCATTAATCTCTCGAGCAGTGCCGATCCGCTCACATGGACCGACCGCCAAAAGTGGATCGCGTTCCTCATCTCGACGACGTACAAGGACTGTTCCGTCCTTCTCCGCCTACCGACGCCCTCCCAACCAGAGGGGTCCGTGAAAGTTATTGATCTCGATCCGAAACCGATGGATAGGGCGATGAAATGGTTTCAGTTGGATAGGGAGATATGGCAAGCGTTTGAGGCTGCTGGTGCTAACTCGAAGATCTGCGTTAGGGAAAATGATGAAGCAATTATGTTGCCTTCCTTTTGAGACGAACATGTTTTCGTTGAGGTAGACGACGGGGAAGAAGCAAATATCATTCCGACAAGATTATCCGGTGCAACTCTTGAATACAACAAAGTCCCTCATCTAGTCCGTAAAAATATCTCGTTCATCAAAGCCCAAGATAGAACGCTTTCGCTAATTCGACTCTCTCCTCCATCTCCCCGATCCACAGCTTGGTCTCCTCCATCTTGACCCGCTCGCGGTCGTCCACCCTGACCGATCGGACGCGCAGGTCGAACGCGGCAGAGATGGGTTTGTGATCTGAGATAGTGACGGTTCCGTACGACTTGTAATGCAGAGATTTGATAGTGGATGCTACTCTAGAGCGGTACAAGATACGATCGCACCTGGTGGAAATCAACAACATGACGGGTTAAGATCGTATTGATCATTGCAAGGTCGCCACAGGATATGCTAGAACTCACCAAGCCGGTACACGGTTCTTGGGACCTGAGTCGTAATCACTCGTACCTGGGTCGAACTTGTAGGTCGGGTTGAAGGCGATCTTGGCTTCCGTGAAGCTCTTGAGCCTAAAACTAGAGTTGTAGGTCATCTCCTTCAACAGCTGATCATGCTGAAGGAGATAATCTCTGTCGTTGGCTTTGATAGAAGAGGTGACATTGTCCTTCCTCAGGTCAATTCGGTAATTGAGATCGCCCTGCAGGATGCAGATGTCGTGATCCATTACCATGGTTCCATCGCCTCCCCCAACATAAGCCATGTCGTCCATAGCAGTGGAGGTTGGGAAGAGTGCCTTTTCTTCAAAGATTCCTGCAGCATCAGCGTTTCGGGTAGAGACTTGTCGTTGACCAGCGGCCAAGTGACAGTTGATGAAGCAAAGACTGGAATCGTCGATGACGAATCGAGCGACAATCGCACCCTGGTTCCAAAACCAAAGCATGAGTTATGGGTCAAGATGTAAAAGAATCAACGTAGAGAGTGAGGAATCTCATACCTTGTTTCCGTACAATCCACCGACACCCCTTTTGATCGTCGTCACAGAGATGTCTCTGATAGTCTCAACCTCAGATGCTTTGACAAAGATGCAAGTAAATAGTCCCACGAGATTCTGATTGTGGATAACCTTATAAGGCACGTCAGGAGGCATTGATGTCCTGACAGCCTGGACAAGCTTGTCATGCCAAAGTCTGTAGCCTGACGAGACTTTGTCAGACATTTCACTTCCACCAACTTTAGCTTTTCCGAAGAGTAGAGATTCTAAGTGGAGTTTCCAACTATGTCAGTTTCGCTGGGAGCAGAGTCTATCAAAACCAGCGACACTTACTAGCTGTCAGCTTCTTGTCATCGAGATCTATCAACTCTTGGAACCCGAAGATAAGTATATCGGGAGATTCCACTGAATTGAGGAGGTTGCTGAGGAAAGAGGCGTTCTCTGATGTCGAAGACAAGTCCATTGGCCGAGATGCGGCCAAGTTGAACGAGCAAGTTAGGACCTTTAGCTCTCTGAAGTTGCAAAACTCAGCTTCACGCTTGAGAAGCTGCGTTTCAATCCAATCTTCAGCTAGTAGTCCGTCCCAAGCATGGACATGGTCGTCTCTGCCCCACGAGTAGACCACCACATAGCCTTTTTCAACTCGCATAGTGTCGACCTGCAGCCCCAATACCGGAGTTTCACTTAGATCACAAACAGACAGGCATGAGAAAACATGACACGCAAATTGAAAGAAGTGAGCTGAACTTACGCATGCGCCTGCCAAGTGTTGGTGACAGTCCAAGGGGAAGTTCCGACATCCATGACGTTGATCGCCCCTCTCCTCGTACCACTCCACAATCGATTTCCAACACCTTCCAAGCATAATATGTCACTGGCACTGATTTTGAGTACCTTCGTGCAAGTGAGGCTCTCAGCGTCCCAGATCGTGATGTGGCCTCCTTCATGACCCAAGTACACCTCTGACGGCCGGCTTGGAATGATAGCTCCAGAGATGACTGCTCCGAGAGATACTTCAGAGACCACCAGAGACTTTCCGGTGACAATCTGGTTGATCGAGTTGAAGGGATCATACACTCTGATGCTGGGACCTCGGGTCCCGACCGCTCTGTCGCTATTGCTTCGAGCGGTTGGTCCAGAAGACGTCCAAAGCCTTGAGCCAAGCATCTTAATGAATGATTGTTTGTCTGATATACGTTGGGACTGGCTTGGATTGGTTACCTCTAGAGGAATGTAGTTGTCAGGACCCGCGGGTGAACAGAAGATGAGCATTTTTCCAGTTTCGTCTACACTGGCAAGCGCATTCTTATACCGCAGAATCGCAGCTATAGGACCGGGATGAGCAAGACTCTTCGAATGTGTTGTTGTGCCCGTCCAAGTGTCCACCTCCCAAAGATGACCATCTTTTGACCCACACCACACGAAGCGAGCTTCTTCTCCAGTACCACGTTCGGACGGTCGGAAGGCGAGCGCGGTGATTTTGGGATCCTTCAGTCTGACTTCTAGTCCTGTATCCCGCTGCTGATCCATGGTGAGACGAGGTGGTGCATGAGCAACGCCTTCGATGTCATACAACCTAAGAAGATGAGAGCCGACAGCAAGGGTGGGGCCGGAGACAGCGAAAGACGAGACCTGCTGTTGGACATTGATGGAGTGTTGAGAACGGATCTTAGGAGGACGACGATTGGACAAAGTTGCGTCGGGTAAATCATCGGAGCCCTTCTTGATGATTGTCCCCAGAGGTTGTCTGTTGTTCAAAGTTGCCGCTTCGTCACCGTTTCCGAGAACATCTCCCTCATCATCCGAATTATCGACTAATGCGTCTCTCTTCTGCGGTCTATCTCTATGAACTGCCTCATCTGATAGATTTGCTGTCCTTCTCACTGGTGGTGGTGGAAGGAAGCTGCCGCCTCCAGTACTGACTGACATCGTACTCGACCGATTATTCAAGCTCGAGTTTGAACCGCGGCTATGAGACAGCGACATCTTGGAGGAAGCCAGTGTATTTGATCGAACTGGAAGTGCGGGAGCAGTGGCAGAGGACCCTGACCCAGAGCGGCTACGAGGTGAAGAAGGTGTCGGTAGTGAGACAATCGATGGTTGGACTATGGGTCGATTGTTCGGGACTGGCGGTGGAATAATAGGTCGGGTGTCATCAGATGCATCTGAGTTTATTGAAGACTTTGTGGAAGATCTGGCGGGAAGGGGAGGAGCTGATGCGGAATGAGATTGAGCGGCTATAGCAGTCACAACGGGCATCGACGTGGTGGTGGTAGAACGTCGAGCAGGCAACAGAGGCGCTGATGCTTTCTGAGTCGACACAGAGCTTTCATATTCTACATCAGAACCGTAAGAAGACGATGCTGACCTCACTCGTCCTAAAGTTGGTGAAGGAGGCCGTGTTGATGTGGGTGATGCCGTTGGGAGTTGGAGTGTGGAACTGAGATTTTCGGAGCTACCATTGACAGGCGATGCTGATAGAACAGACTTATGATTACCAGAATATGATTTTTCGACTAATACTGGTCGTGATGCCATCGGTATGGGAGGTGGTGGTGCAGGAGGCCGTGACGAAAGGGGAGGTGACGGTGTAGGAGATGGAGTTGCTGATTGTCGGGACGAAAGAGATGGAGATGAGGATATTCTACTCGGAATCGTGGGTTGTGAAGACTTAAGTGTCGTTGATGGAGTACTAATATCGCCGTTGGTTGAAGAAATGCTGCTGATTGAGACCTCTATTGGAAGCGGTTTAGGTGAACGAGGTGGTGGTGAGCTGACTTCCACAGATGGAAGCACTGCTGAAGGCTTTGCAGGAGGTGGGGGCGGAGGAGGCTTCTTCCCTATCGCTGTAGCCGAAGAGAATGTGACCGGTCTGGGTTTTGATGGTTTGGGAGGAGCTTTGGGCTTCACTGAGCTAGAAGTTTCACCATTACTCAATGCTGAAGGATAGTACTCAGGCTGAGGTTGCTGTAGAGCTGATGTTGAGGTTGAAGCGCGAGCTGGAGGGGCCATCGGTTGAGAATCTGGAAGTGCTGGGGTTAGAGCCTCATTCTTAATAGGCGAAACAGGATTGGAGAGCTGTATAAGATGAAAAATGAGACCACTGAGGAATTACTTCGAGCTATCGTACTCACAGATCTGACTCTTGCTTCGCCAACGTTGTTCCACACAGCTGGTGCTGATACCTTCTCCGAGCCGTTGGCATTACCAGTCTCGTTCTCACCTTTCCCGCTCTTATCAGTCCTTTCAAATACCTTCCTACTTTCCTCTATAGAGCTCACCTGAACTTCGGCTGGAGTACTGACTACCCTCGATTTCACCACAGGTTTGAAGCTGGTTGCTGGACTGCTAGATGTTTTGCTGAGCTGCTCGAACCTCTCTCTGATAGATGAAACAGGCTTCAAAGAGGTCTCCTCCACCCCTTGGTTGTCGCTCATGTTGAGATGTTGGACAAGGTCGTATGAGAAAGAGGTGACACTTCAAGGCGATGATGTGTTGAGCTTCGATTTCGGTCTTAGGTTGCACCTTAAGTTTTAAGATTACTGTTCAAAACCACAGAAATTTGAGCGACTTCAGTCTCGTGTTATATCGAACGCAGAAGGACCGGGATTTTTTACAAGTTTAGATGAAGGCTGCCATTGCTTGAAACAGAATCAGGAAAGCCCTCGTTTCCAGTCGATCCTCAGATGTGAGAAGACCAAAGCCCAGCAAGAAGAAATGACAACTCAGATGGAAGTTCTCTGGTGACACAAGCCAGCTGCAGACGGAGTGATGGTTGGGATCTCGTTTGGAGGCGCCTCCTGAAACCGCTTTTCAATGGGTGGGGAGGCGAACGGAGTAAACAATTTTGGTATGAAGTATACATCGGATCGATAGAACAGATAGAAGATAGGAGCATAATGTGAGAATGATTCTAGTGGATTTGTGAGAGTGTTTCAGAATCCATTGCCTCGTCCAATCGTTGTCACTACGACGCCATCAGTCCAACTCCCACAGCCATTCCTTCAACTCGACCAAACCGTCTTCATCAACAGCGCCAAGAGCAGCTTTGACCATAGGACCTCTTTCTCCCTTCTCAACCATCTCCTCTTCCTCCTTTTCGCTAAGCTGCTTTGGCTGCGGTTTGGAAGATGAGAGCGACGCAGCCATGTCGTTGACACCGACCCAACTGCCAGCCCAGCTCACACCTTTTACTACGTCCCATCTCCATCGTCCACCTGACCCAACACCGGCACCTCCTGATTCGTCCTCTTCGTTTTTGGGAGATGAGCCGGGTGTTTCGATTGATGAAAGACCAGACGACCTTCTAGAGGAAAGTTCTTTTGTGAGAGCGGTGTGAAGGCGTGGGATTGCTAATGATTTGGAGGATGGTGTGGGGAGTGTATCGAGTTTATGGGCTACCAAAAGCAAAGATGATGGGACGGTCGCTGAAGGCGGTAAGACGGGGAGCAGAGCACTACGTACAACACAGTATAGGTGAGATCCGAAATCGAATGGGATGCAAGACAATAAGAACTCACTCAACAGCCTTTCCAATGTCTTTACCAACACCACCAATGTCGCAGACAAAAATGACGGCGTCAGCGTTCTTCACTTTTTCCTTCACACTGCTGATCAATCTTGGGTGACCAGGCATGTCAATTAAGGTGACCTTCCTCGAAGAATGGGAGGTTTTTGAGGCTGGAGGTGATACTGTAATTGAGCCTGTTGAGGTTGCAAGGGAGGAATGCGTTTGAGGGCGTGACGAGTGCACCAACTGAGACGCAATGAAGAGAAGAACCCAGTTTGTACTCTCAGCTTCAAGACTCTAAGTGCAGATGTCGTCCTCGAAAGAAATCGCAGCTCACAGTGTTGAAAATGGAAGTCTTTCCACTGCCAGTAGGACCAATGAGCAATACGGTCACTTCACCCTTCTTTTTCTTCTTCGTTTTGCCCATTTTCCCACTCGAGTCCTTTGGTTTTGGAGCTCCGAAGAGGAAGAAGAGGATAGTACATATCACCAGAAGAGAAGTCCCCACGATGGGCCAGAACTCTGGGTACTTCGAGAGCTTTTGGTACTGGGGATAACTTGATAGTTTCTCGTCGAAGAATGCCAGCAGCTGCTTTGCACCCTGGGAGAGGGTGTCAAACGGTGAAACTGACATTGCTGGGAGACTCCGATCCTAGAATTCCAGAGGGTGAGGTCGTCGTCTTGGGCTCTTGAGGTTGTGACGGTTAGAAATTAGATTGCGTTTGGTAGCACCCTAAAAATCTTGGAAACAGGTCGCAGTATAGTGACTCTTCCATTTCAGACTAAGAAGGAAGCACTGCAAAGTCGCCTGCTGGCTCTCATAAGCATTTGCAGGATGTGAAAGGGGATTTCTTTTGGGAAAAGGTTGTATGTGATGGAAGAGCAAGGGCTCGCGGACGAAGGGTCATAGCCCCGCATCCTATCACCACCGCACACTTTCTGTTTGTAGAATCAATTTCAAGTGATCCTTGAAGTAGTACAAGGATCTCTTCTAACGATCGCCAGAAAAAAAGGAGGATCTCATTGTGAGATGAAAATCGACTGGTGGTCTGCGCGCGTTTAAACGCGTTTCCTCCCCATCTGGATACTTCTCGGTACAAGAGGAGAAGATCTCCTGACCCCACAACAACCCACATAGCTGCATTCGTTTAGGCGCACACAGGAAAGCTTCATCTCTCTGTGTCGCCACTGACCGATGATCTGCAAAAATAGCAGATTGCGCGTGTCTGCGCGAGGCGTGTAGGTCTCTCCCTATCAATCTGCGCGATCCTGGTACTTTCTACCTGGCACATAGGTACTCGATACATGAGTTTAGTATGCAGGTGGAAGGAGGGATAATTAGCATGTTGCTGCCACGCTGGAGCAAATCGAATCTTATCAAATCGACTGTTTCAAAACAATGACCTGATAAGAGGAAACTCCCCCGATCTCTTTCGCTCCTGTCCGAGCTGATAGAAACTGGCCCAACTGATCGGGTTGCTTAAAATAGCTTGACCTATCAGCACTGATAGGTGTTCACCATGGCGCACAGAAGCGCATGGTCGTCAATCTGTGTATAAGGAGGGGTTGCAGATGGGACGAGGGGATCTTCTTCCTACCAACCACCCGTGTTTCTTTCATTGCCAGAAGGATGTCGTACGAGGAAGAGAAGAAGGAAGTCAACAACGTTCAGGTTGTAGCTGCGGTTGACCACGATGCTTTGGAACAACACGCTCCTACGAACGAAGAGGATGCCAAAGTATGTGTTTCTTGTTTGTCCTGCTAGCTCTCTCCATAATCTTACCTGCTCCTGGATAGATTGATATCCATACTGGTGTCTACGATGGTGTCCACAGAAAAATGAAGCAAAGGTCAGTACAGGAATATCCATCGCAGTCGCGCGGGAGCTAATGGTCGTCTCAATTCTCTTTCCTCTCTTTAAACCTTCCCAAATTTGAACAGACATATCCAGATGATTGCCTTGGCTGGTACTCTCGGAACCGGTCTCTTCTTGGGTTCAGGAAAGGTGAGTTGAACTCAAATAGCTGCATTGTATTGATTTTTGAGCTGACATCTCTCCCAAACTGGAAGGCCATCGTCCACGCTGGCCCAGCTGGAGGTAGAGATTGGTTCTTGGCTATTTTTGCTCTTTCCTGCATCTTTCACTAACAAGCTTTCACCATGTAGCTTTGCTTGCCTATATCAGTGAGTGACTGAGCCCAGTCCAGTTCCGTTTATGTCTGCTGACTTGACATGCTCTGCAGCTGTTGGAACTATTACATGGTGTATGATTCAATCACTGGGTGAAATCATGTGCTTTGCACCCATTTCTGTCAGTAATTGATTTTGAGCCCCAGTTGATGAGCAATAGTAAACAGTGTGATGGGGATTGCATCTAACTAATCGACTTGCCCTTTGCTTCTTTCTCTCCTGCACCAAATAGGGAGGTTATGTGAGTTATACTCTACTCTCTGATGTGTCCATTCTCACTTTCCAAAACTGACCCTCTCAATTTGATTTTACACGTAACAGGTCCACTTCGCCACCAGATTTATTCACCCATCAGTTGGGTTCGCTCTTGGTTAGCTGGGTTTTCTTTTTTTTTTGAAAGGTTGAATAACGGAGGAATTAACGTACCCTTCAATTTGTGGAATTCGCTTCCTTTTCTTCCAGGTTGGATGAACTGGTACTCTGGTGTCGTTGGTGTAAGCGCGCTTCGATCAACTCATCTCCTTCTGTTGAGAATCTGGACTACAGAAAGGCTGACAATGTTTCTCTATACTGGTGTGGAAGCTCCCAACTGAAATTATCAGTGCTTCCCTCATCATCAGTTACTGGGATCCAGTCTACGCGAATTCCAAGGCTCATCAAGCTGCATACATCACAGCCATTTTGCTTTTGACGTTTGTTGTTAACTTCTTTGGCGTACAGTGAGTACCATTTCAATTGTTTCGGGAGCGAGGTGCGCACGCTTCGATCATACCGCTCTCTCGCTCATCTCGTTTTCCCACTTTTTTCTTCTCAGATGGTTCGGAGAATCTGAAGTAAGAACATTCTACAAAAATCCATGAGCAAAGACCTGATCATTTCCTGCATTGCAGTTCGTCTTTGCCTGCATCAAAATTATGCTCATCGTCGGATTGATCATCGGTGGCCTTGTTGTTGACCTTGGGGGAGGCCCAAATCACGATCGAATTGGATTTAGGTACTGGAAAAACCCAGGGGCTTTCGTGTCGTACCTAGAACCAGGAGGAACGGGAAAATTCTTGGGCTGGTTCACAACATTGCTTCAGGCGGGTTATTCTTTCTCTGGAATGGAAGGACTTGCATTCACTGCAGCTGGTGAGTCATCTTATAAGCTCAAGCTTCTCCATATTATCCCATCTGATCTTTTCTCTGTTTCATATCTACGTCAGAGTGTGAAAACCCTCGTGCTTCACTCACAAAGGCTGTTCGCAGAATCTTTGCCCGTATCTGTGCCTTCTACGTCCTCGGTATCTTGATCGTTGGTAAGTACCTCATCAATTGTTTTATAATGGCCTGGGAGCAAAGTCGCTAACGCTTCTGATTGCGACATTGAAGGTATGCTTGTACCCTCCACTAACCCAGACCTCCTCTCGTCCACTGGCACTGCAGCCTCCTCTCCATTCGTATGTCTACTTCTTCCTCTGAAGGTTTTAACCTTGCGATACAGAACAAAGCTCATAAATCTGTGGTTTCTAACGGTACTTAGACCATCGCTTTTAACATCGCTGGAATTAAGGTAGGGGATTTGCTCCTAAAAATAGTCTTTACAATGAAGCTAACTTTTTTACGAGTAATTAGGTGCTGCCCTCAGTTATCAACGCTGGTGTCCTTTCCTCAGCCTTCTCTGCGGCCAACTCCGGTATCTATGGCTCCTCAAGAACACTGTATGGAATGGCTTTGAGGTTAGTGCTTTCTTGAATTTTAGAATCCAGACTTTGGGTTGACGAGTGCTTTAGAGGTCAAGCTCCTCGAATGTTCTCTAAGACCTGGAAGAATGGTCTCCCTTGGGTCTCATTGACTTCCACATGCATCTTCTCTTTCCTGTCTTACATGGCACTGTCCGATGGAGCCAACACAGTTCTCAACTGGCTTAGTAACTTGACAACCATCTCAGGTGCGTTCAATTGATGGTTCTCCTGCTGTCGCCCTAGCTTGCGTCACGTTGCTCGCCCACATTTTCCCCTTCGGCGCCCTTACTGAAACGGGTTTCCTTTCTCTCCTTTCTGCTTCTTTTGTTTCTGAAATTGGTGTAGGTTTCATTGGCTGGGGAACGATCGCTTGGACTTATCTCAGGTGAGTTTTATTGCGATTCCCTCAAACTGACACTGAGGTACGACGGCTTTTCTTACTCTATCTTCACACATGCGCGGTAGATTCAAAGCTGCTATGGATGCACAAGGTGTAGAGAGAGATAGAAGATGGGTTTACAACCGGTTCCAGCCATATTTGGCTTGGTGGAGTCTGGTCTGGAGCGCCATCATCGTCATCTTCAGCGGATACACTGTTTTCCTTAAGGGAAATTGGTCGGTATCTGACTTTGTGATCGATTACTTGAGTGAGTTTGTCTTGTTATCGATCTGTAACGTTTGGATATGAATTGACCTCGATTTACTGTGTTTTCCCTTGCGCTCACTAATGAAAACGCACTTTTGAAAGATATTCCGCTGTATCTCGGTCTTATCTTTTGCCACTGGATTTACACCGGTAGACCTGGCTTCACAAAACTTGAAGATATCGACCTCGTCTCCAATATTCCGGGTGAAGAAATTAATGTGCGTCCAGTCCGTTGCAAGCGTTTGTAGTTGTTTTGATTCACTAACTCGACTCTCTTTTAGATTGAGCGCAACCCAGCTACAACTGCCGTAGGGAAGTTTTTCCAATGGCTCGTGAGTAGTTGGAACTGTGGCCATCATGTGGCTGAGCTGACTGTCTTCTGTTTTCTAGTTTTAAATGCAGGCGTCGCTTAGTAGACCGGCCTTTCAACAAATCAACTCTATCCCTTCAAAAGTTACATCTAGCTGCCGTTGTATATGTCCTTCGTTGCCACTTTCTCTGTAGATGGCATTTCGTTGACGATCTTTGATTGATGTCGCGTGGAAAGCAATAACGGATTTAGCTTGAGAGAAAAGCAAGTCACAAAGTTCCTTCCAAATATAAATTACAACGCGTTGAAGTTCACCAAGTGCATCCTCTTCTTGCGCTCCAACTCATCCTCGCGCTGTAGAGAGACAAGATGAGTCAAGTCGTTTTCGTTAGAGAAAAAGCAGAGGAAGAGGAATGCGCACCTTTTCATTTACATGCAAGCCAACAACTACGCCAGCCAAACCTATAACAGTTCCAACAACTGCCAGGGTCACCCATGGGATCCAGTCTCCAGGAACCAAGTAAAGCTCTTTATGCCAACTGCCGGAATACTTGATATCGCTCGATGGAGGAGGAGGTGAGATGAAGACTTGAGAGTTGGGAATGATTCCTTCAATATTGGTGAAGTGGACGTTACCATGGGTCGTAGCTCCGACAAACAAATTCTATGTCGCGAAAAAGATCGTAGGTCAGATCTAAAGTGACCCAGGAGTAAAAGCACAGCCGTACACCTTACCTCGACGTAGTTGTTCGTTCTTCCCAATCCAAAGAGACAGAATGGAGTGTGGAGTGCCGCATAGCCAGTCTGAGCTAGCTGTCCAATCTGCATAGCAGACCGGCGGCCAGCAGTATCCAAAATGGTAAATTTATAGGAAGCTCCAGCGTAGCTAACGCCGAAGGGCTGCGAGCAGGACGGTCAGCGCAAAGGGACGAACGGAGAAGAAGACCCCCCAAACAAACTTACTTGGTAACGGATTCCACTACCATTCGAGCTTTCGCATGTTTTTCCACCGCAGGCACCATTGAGAACTGGAATGAAAAAGAACGTATAAGCAGTCTAGCTATGAGCGCTGTTGGCGACGCAACTTACCAAGAGTCTTTAAGAAGAAAGCATCATGGAAGATGTTATTTTGGATGAAAGTCACCTTTCCACTGCCTTGCGCTCCTGTTCGTTGAATCATCAGGTCGACGGATCCCTGAGAGAAACAATGGCTCATCAGAAACCGTTCGCGCCGCAACTAAGCCCAAAAGTAACTTACGTCTTCATCGATATCCACGAAACTAGCACCGCGAACATCATTCAGCTCATCCAAAATCTCAGTCCCCTTACCCGAAAGGAGCTCAAATGTCCTCCTCCTCGCCGCTGTCTTCCCACCCAAACACTCCGGCAAAGAATCATCGCACGGTCGGTTTCTGAGGAGCTTGACGCTGGCACTGGAAGATGATTGAGGGTGAACAATGAGGACATCAGCATATCCATCAAGGTTATAGTCGCCAATACGGATGGGAAGTGGAAGAGCGGGTGAGTGAGTTATGTCGAAGAGAAGCAGGTTTGGTGACAGGTTGGAAGGCAGGATGCGCGAAAGTTGTGTTCTGGTCATGGTCTACCCAATCAAACAAAATTAAAAAAATGAAGATTGAACACAATCAGGTAGACTTTGACTTACTGAAGAACCATCACTCGTGTCGAATGCGAACTCGGAATCGGCGACGCAAAGAGCCTGAGGATCTCTACAGCTCGAGCTCACTGCAGCAGCAGATGAGCATAAGGGTTTCTGAACGTTGTATGCTACGTTGATGGAACAATCTTTCCCTACACCACTTGACGTGGAAACTGATTGACAGACTGGGAAGATCATATCCATGGTTCCATCTCGGTCTGTGGGAAAAGGTTTGAATCTAAGTCAGAAGAAATGAATCAGGGCGGAAAGGGTTCTTTCACTTACCAATGTCACCAAAAGTGATAGATCCACTACCCTTAGGCAATTTACCCTCCCTAGCCAGCACGAAACCATCCTCCTTTTCATTGATCCAGATCTGATATGTCGCTTCTCCGGAGTAAGGGTCTTTGCAGTGCAAGAAAAGATCCGCAAGGCAGTCTCCATTCAAGTCGACGAATGCTGATGAATGAGGGTTGGAGAGTTTGCAGGCCTTTGATGGGTCCAAAGGAGGTAGAGAACTGCGGAGTAACAAATAGTCAGTGCTGCAGGCAGAATTCGAAGAGATGCATGTACTCACTTTTCAAACTTTCCGTCAACATTCTTCCACATGCTAAGTGTAGACGCAGTATTACTCGAGCCCTTGCTCGGTGCGACGTAGCCAAGTAAGTCGGCTCGTAAGTCTCCTGTAACATCCAGCACCAGAGGCTGGGCTAGAGACGAGGTCGCAAGTGCTGTCGGATCAGATTCTGTAGGGCAAAGAGATTGGCGTTATTACCGTGCCAAGAAAAGTAGACGTGACAACGAGGAGGCTCGCCTATTGCACCGCTGCCTAAACCGAGGTACACATGTATCGCCAGATTCCCTGTATCACTCCATCCCCACCCTCCATCATTTTCATCCGACATCACCAACAAATCTAGGTGTCCATCGTAGTTGTAGTCTCCAGGTACTACATTCTGAACATTGGTAGAAAGTAAGACTGAGGGCCCTTTGTCGAAGGTGAAGTCGTCTGCGGTGAGCGAGCGAGTATAAGCCAGACGATCTCATCATTTTCGAACGGTGACAAACTCAGAGCTAACCGTGATTCCATGTGTAAATTGTTATCGACCTCTGGTCATCTCCTAGGGTAATTACATCCACACTGTATGTATGGACGGATAGGCATGAGGAACGAGGAGTGAGTCTATTGTTCAACGCAATCAACCGCCCTGTCTGACCCACAATACTTACAACTGGTCTCCATTCCAATCCCCAAGAGCAATCACTCGTCCAGCATCCTGGAGACCCAAGCTGCCTGCTGATACGAGTCCTTCGCTTGGGAAACGTTTCTTAGTGAAGATTGCGTCGTACCAGTTCCTGTTTCCAATATTGTGAGGACTGCTGGAGGCCACCACAGCAGATGATGTAACTAGCAGAGCTATCAGGCCCTCTGGAAGCCTCATACTCGATTCGTTCAGTCGCCGTCGAGGGAGTGAACTTCGGCGCTCAAGCCAAACGAGGGGGTGAATTTCTTGCTGTTTTCCTCAGTTTTCAAATGAATTCCAATTTTCGCTGTTTCGAGCCTAACAAAGTCACAGAACGAACTTCCATATTATTATTTACTTCGAGCTTTGATATGGTAAGCTCAAAAACATTTTTGGCTGAGTTTAGGCCTCGTCAGTAATGCGCTGCTGGCAAGGACTTTTTAAATGCTCGCAGCTATTTCCAGCTGCTGACCAGATCTTACTCAAATCTCAACCCAACCTCCACCTCAACAGCAGATAGAAACCAGCCAGCTGGTCAGCCTCCCCATCTGGTTCTAGTGGTCTCCATTCAAGGATGCGATTCTCAATCTCAGCAGCAGCCTCGACGGCGCTTTTCGCCCTGTCGCTGATTCCAGCATCAGTACAGGCAGTGTCGTCGACAGGATCGAGGGTGCTGGTCGCATTGGACAAGGGTCTCAAGCAGGACGACTACTCGCTGTTTTGGAAGTCGCTCGAGAACAGGGGGTACTCTCTGACGTTCAAAGGCCCCAAGGAAGAGCAACCATCTCTCACCACGTTTGACGAGAAGTCATTCGATCATCTCATTCTCTTTACCCCTAACTCCAAATCATACTCGTCAGATCTGACGCCCCAGTCGTTGGTCAGCTATCTCTCCAAGAAGGGGTCCATCCTCATGGCAATGTCGCCGTCGATTTCAGAGTTCTCCAGAGACTTCGCTCGAGAGTTCTCGTTAGAGTTCCAACCTTCAGATACCAACTTGATCGACCACATCCACTACTCACCCACCCTTGACGTCAACAACAAACACACCGTCATCGCGATTCCAGCGTCCGATTCCGTCAGTACCGCAGGCCACATCTTCCCAATGTCAACTCGATCAGGTCCACCTATCCTCTACAGCGGCATCGCCCACTCCGTCATCCCAGCATCAGGCTCAGAGCTCTTAGTTCCAATGTTGAAAGCGCCATCCACCTCCTACTCTGCGGAAGCTCGATTCGGCGAAGGTTCAGATGACAGCCCTTACCCAGCTGATTTCTTAGCCGGTACTAGCGCCAAGTTAGTCACTGCTATGCAGACACTGGACAATGCTAGAATCACATTCGTCGGAAGTGTAGACCTCTTCAGCGATAAATTTTGGAAGGGCGAATTTAAGGACGCGAACGGCAAAACGTGAGCATTCTGATATTCGCTTGACGGGATATCTCGATTCTGATACTATACCTTGTCTCCTATAGTTTCATTGAGTCAGGAAACAAAGCTTTCGTATCCGATGTCACTGCGTGGACCTTCCAAGAGAAAGGTGTGCTCAGGCTCTCAGAACCAAAGCACTCTCTTGTTGGCGGTAGCGGCCCAAGAACCATCACAGACGAGAGAGCTTCTTATAGAATCAAAGATGATGTTGTAAGTAACCAATGTTACAAACTCACTACCCATCGGCCGCAACATATCAACTGAGTTCCCGCCGTTTAACTGCAGACCTTCTCGATGAACGTTGAACAGCACGTCACCACTGCCAACGGCTCATCTGCTTGGGTTCCATACATGGCCAACGACATTCAACTCTCCTTCACTATGTTGGACCCACACATCCGGACGTTCCTCATTCCCGTTGAAGGATCCAAGACTGGAGAGCACAAGGTGGACTTCAAGACGCCAGATAGACATGGTGTCTTCAAGTTTGTCGTTGATCACAAGCGAACTGGGTGAGTCCTAATGCTTACTTTGATCAGTTTTGCAAAGCTGTGCACTAAATTTCTTTGGGTTTCGTGTTGTGTTGACTGCGCACGCAATTTCTACCAGATGGTCCTTCCTTTCCGTCTCGCAGGTCGCTGCCGTTGTCCCCTTCAGACACGATGAATATCCACGATTCCTCTCTGGTGCCTACCCCTTTTATATGGGAGCTTTCAGCACATCGGGTGCCTTCTTGGTCTTCTGTCTCATCTGGTTGTTCTGGAAGGAGCCAGAGAAGGTGGACGAGGTAAAAAAGTCTCAGTAGATGAGGTGAAAGGAACACAGAAATGTATTTTTTTAGAGTCACAGAGTTCAACGAAAGATGAAAACGAGGCCAGTAGCATAAAAGACAGGAAGGTCGTGGCGCAGTTCAGCTTGGTGCTTAACTTCCACCCTGTCACCAGAACTCTAATCCGACCTTGTCGTCTCAGCCAGAGCATTCCAATACTACCAATGGTGAAGATGGACAATCCAACTTCACCAGACCTATCCTTTTCTGTCGGTTCTCTCAGCTCCGAGTTTAGTCACCTCTCGTTTCAACCCTCTCCACGACCCTCATTGGATGCTCCAATAGCAGCAGGACACCTAGCAGGACCAGCTCCGGTAGAAGCAGGCAGCAGAAATTTTACTGTTTCCAAGCCACCGTCCGTTAGATCTGCTGCCAGCGAGTTCATTGTCCTCGAATCTGCGACATCCACCCCTCGCAACGAGTCAGGTGAAGAGGATGAAATCGAATTTGTTCTCAACAAATCTGGCTTGGGACCTACTGATGCCATCACAGAGCTCCCTACTCATTCATTGGGATTTCCAGCTTCTCCACAGAGCCCACCTTCCACCTTCTTGCAGCATGGCGATTCTAGCGATGGTGAAACAAGCCAAATAGAAACCGGAACCACCGTCACTCAACCAATTTCTTCACCCCGTAACCTTCAGAGTTTATCCATGATCTTGTCCCTCTCATCTTCTGCAGGTTACGAGACCTCAGCAACAGATACCACCAACACGACCTCTTCCTTCGTCCATATACCATCGCCACAGCCAGCTCCAGTCAAGCGTAGCACCACTCAGAAACGTAAAGAGACGAGACAGAGAGCGAAAGCCAGAGCTGTGCAGGACAAGGCGAACGCGTTGGAATCTGACACCCCCGTCCCTGCTGAAGCTTTTACCACCCCTGTCCCAGACGCTGCTGAGCACCAAGCAGCTCTCAGCCGCAATACCAGAAACAGAGAAGCCAGAGCGAGGAGAAGGGAGAGGAGAAGAAGGCTCAATAATGGTGGTATTAAAGGCTCTGAAAGTGAAAAAAATTCTGAATTCGGATCAGACGTCACCGATGATGATGGAGAGGGCGAGTGGTACAAACAAGATCGAAGAGAGGAAGAAGAGGTTGAGAATCAGGTTCTTGGAGATGAAGATGACGAAAATTATGATGAGAGCTTTAGTACATTCAGTAAAGACATAGCCAGCGACAGTATCGACAGGTGAGCTGCTTCTGTGTCCAAGTTCGCTCATTCGCACGTTATCATTGAATATTGTTATTACTCCAGCTTCCTCTCCGATGCTCATACCTTCATGGCTGGTGGTTTGAGCAGCAAACTCCAACTCTGGCAGGCGCTTTGTCTAGAGCTCGGGGTCTGCGATCTCCCGTCTGGCTCATCTTTGCTCGGTACCTCACTTGCATCCCGTCGTTCATCCGTCGATAGCATCTTAACCTCTACACAACACGCGTCTATTAAAGGGGACGGTCATGAATATGACGAGGATGACAGACGTTCTCCAACTCCCACTCAGCTTCATTCCTTCCCGACCTCACTTGCATCTGCCAGAAAGCTGTTGAAGGAACACGCTTTCGTTAACTTGAGGGACTATCTTGAGCTGAGAGAAGACCTCAGGAGAGGTCGCTACGGTGAAGATGGTGTGAAGGGGGCGATTGAGGGCGATAAAGGCCGGTTCGAGGAATTGCGGTTCAAAAGTAGAAATGAGGTCATTCGGTACGTCTCATCAAGGTTCGCATGTTCATTCCAATTGCCACTGATACGTTCTTTTCTATAGGTACACCTTCAAGAACCGCCGTTTTGTCAAACTGAAAGCAGCCAAGGCTAGTTGGCTTGAACCGTTGTTGTTCAAGATTCATGAGTCTGGTGCCCAATGAGGAACAAATTGCCCTCACTCTCCCCCATCAAACAGGACTTCCCTTGTTAAACCAATCAGGTCAACCTGATATCCTATGTATCGAACTATTCTGTAGAAATATTCACTATACCGTTCCCGCTCTGCTGTACATCACTCATCATCGCATTCAACGTACCTCTTCTCAATAGCACTACTATGCTAGCACCAAGCTACTTTATCATTGCATAACACATCCACCTTGCATCGCTTGTTTTTTCTGATACAGAGTCAGTCGCCGGCACGAAAGAGTCTGTCCCACGCGCTCCCCTTCGTCGCTATGGTTTTTGCATTCTAAAAGCAAGTAATACAGCAAGCTGCCATTCCTCTCTGCTCACTCATCCCAATTCACAGGTTTATGAGAGAACCAACTGGTTCTTTGCCTATAATCCAGTGAGCAGCCTGACGCTCAGGTTCTGTTGGCCCTCGTACGACTGACTTTCTTCTGTTTTCCTGGGACTCTTTTTTCTAATCAACAGTAGCGCACATTGCTGCAACAGCTCCTCCTCGCTATTGCTCTGGCAACTGCGGCCCTTTTGGCGGTTTAACTGCAGATTTCTGCATCCTCTCTTTGACGACGCCGGAGGAAATTTTAAAGACTAAAACCGTCTTATCCACAAAGGTTGCTTCCAAGTATATAGAAATCGTAAATTAGAGACTGGAAGAGGTGGAACCCCGCCTGTCATAGTAGAAGAGAGACGAGGATAATGTCGCGACGAAGCTTCCTGCGAACCAAAAGAGATACAGGTAACCAAACATCTTGGATGATCTTATATCGTTTTACAAAGATGGATTCTACACCAACGCATAGCTGGAATGCAGAGAAAGTGAGTCAGAATAGAAGTGTAAAACATGTCGAAAGACGGAAACTCACGTCATGACAGCGAACAATTCTTTAGGAAAACCTAACTGCAGCTCTTCTCTCACCAGCTTCAAACCTGCTTCCCTAAAAATCCACTTCCATCTAAGATCAGATCTACAAAATGAGCGACCCAAGGTGAAGACTCGTCAGTCTCCTCACGACAACCAAAAGAGAAAAGAACGAACCTCGTCAGACTGGAGTCCTCGTCGTCGAATTGAACGGAGCCTGATTCACCAGCATCAGGAGCTTCTGGGCAACAGTTTTCTTTCACAATTAGGTATGATTTAGGTGCGAACTGTTGACCTTCAGTCGTTGGAAATGGTTTCAGAGCTTGTTTAGCAGCCTGAAAAAACTTGACTAGGTCTGGATCACTCAGATGGCCAAGACACCATTGGCACATGATACTTAGAAGGGGATGGCGATAGTAGAGACGTAAGCGGATAGCAAATAAATTCGACAATGGCCTGGAAAACTCACAGGTCATAAGTAAGAGCCCCTCCACTTTCTTGAAAGGCGCTGGTCACATCTCCATGACGCGCCTTCTCTATTGCAGTTTTAGTAGGGAATGCAGGATCCTGAGAGAAAAAGGCCATGATATTTGGTGAGTGATGTGGATTCCAGCAAGTCAGGGGAAACAGGGAAGGACGTAGCGCAAAAGCGTCAAATATAAGAACTCACAAAGCCAGACAGACCGCCCAGATAAAACCGAACAGCCTTTCCACCTTGCTCGAAGTCCGGTATAGGGTAGCCAGCTTTCAACTGTTTCCATTCGGCTGAGGCAGCTGAATCAATTCCCTTTTGCAAGAAGTGAGGGGCTGGCTCTAAAACTTCGACAGTTGAGACCAGCGGCAGCAATACGGTAGATGTCACTCTACCGATTCCAGCTGAGGTTAGAATGCAACATGGCGTGAGACAAAATAGACAGTTTGACGAAATGTAAACTTTTGAGCATGCATTTGCCTTACCTCCTACATCTAGCGCCCTCGTCCTTTCTCTCTTTACTCCTTCCTTATCCAGTCCAAGAGGTTTTAGAGAGCTTTCCACACTGCTCAGCCTGGGCATGAGGTTTAGAATGAACATCCTCGACGACATCGCGTCTATCCTGGGCAAAGTCCCATTTCCAAATCCTCCTAGCACACCGTTGTTGGATGCTTCCACCGAGTTCCAGTAGGAGAGACCAGCTTCAAAGTCAGGATCACAAATTGAAGTTGAGGCTTCAGGTTCATCCTTCTTGAGCTTTTTCGAGGAGGATCCTTTGATCGAAGCCGTCGAGGAACGAGCTGGCATCGGAAACTTGATGTGATGTGACTGTATTCCTGCTACTGATGCCCTTCTAATGGTCCACAGGGTGAAAGAACTTTAAAGAAGACTAAAATCTTTTTTGAGGTCGAAATTCCAAGGGTCGCAGTGTGAAGGCGAACCGAAATCATCAAGCAGACCACCAACTCATTAAATTCAACACTCGAAATGTCAAAGACAGGGGCTTCGATAGTGCAAGGCTTCACTGGAGGAGTGACCCAGTCAGCACCTTTTCTGAAGACAAGACCAAGACCAGGTTCGTGTGCCTCTCTTCCGTCTCTGCTTTTCTTCAAAGCGTTGGACTGACGGCTTCATATGATTTTACTCGCCTTCGTAGGTCGAATCGATGCCATCTGTGCAGACAAAATGCATGTCATGTTGGGTTGTTGGGCCATGTCGAGTGATTTGAGGAATATCGGGGCATGTAAAGGAGCAGCAGAAGAACTTTTCAAATGTGTTCGAACGGCTGTAAGTACCCCCTCAACGCTTGACCGTCTAGGTTGTGCCTTTGACTGATACTATTATCTTTTTTAAATTGATATAGCCTGTTCCTGCCAGCTCGAATCAGGATGTCACCGTGCAGTATCACCTAGCGCAACTTCGAAAAATGCAGGGACATAGGCCGGTGAATCAGAAGAAGTACACCAAGATGAAGTGAGGAGGATGATGTTAAGTGCAGGAGTTACTGTAGTTGTATATATGGGCGTTCATTGAGTACAAATCGCATCTTCGCAAGGCGACGGATGTCTTCAACCACTTCGACATACCACTTCGACATTAAAAAGTGTTACATGGGCAGAGTGTATCTAAATACACAATAGGGGTTACAACAAAGAACATTGATTGTCCGATTCGTCGTTATTGTTTGCCTCACTGTTTGGCAAAAAAATGGTCGTACCTCTTGAATTGTACGTTGAGGCCACTGCGATAGGCAGATCCGTTGATGAGATTTTCAGTGAATTCTTTTATGTTCATAAATTCAATCTAAGGAAATTGGAGAGTATCATTTTCATTGTTTCTTTCAGTAGAAACGGCGAGAGGGTACTTACCCCGCCAAATCCTTCCAATGCTTTCACTCGATCCGAGATAGGACCAACTACAATGAACCGTCTGAAGTCCTGTTGATGAGACAGAAGGAAGGGTTGAATCAGGGAGGGGGCAGGTCTGGGAACAAAATACAACAACACTAACCTCTATCAGGGTGGGATTCATCAGACACCTTCGCATGTCTTGCACTAGAACCTCTTCGACCTGCTCTTGATCCTTAAGCAGCTCTTCACCAAGACCCAGCCCACTAAGCGCTCTAGCACTAATCTTGAGTAATTTTTCAGAGTTGCGACTCTTTTCCGAGCTCCTGGCAGCCAAAAGAGATATCATCATGTCTTTCCAAACGTACATGTCCTGTGCAGTTGAGCTCGCTGAGCTTGGCGGGCAGACGTTCAGTGCGAGGGGATGGTTGACTGGAGCCGAGTAGATTGCACGCTCTGTTGCATCCAAACCGAACGACGTATCGAGGATGCGATCGGTCCAATATGCTGAAGCTCTGGAACAACGATGATTCAAGCCAAGACTGTCAGTAGAATGAAAGTTCCAAGGTTTTTCTGATATGTGTTGCTCACGGATTTGTAAGCTGGTCTATGCCCTTCTTCTTGCATACGTAACTGAAAGTTGCAGGATGAACCGTTCCAAGCCAATCACGACGCTTGTTCAGCGTAGGGAGCTTAGTCCGAGTAATGGTTCAGCATGCAAAAACAACGACTGGTTCAAGGCGAAAGTGAACTTACAATGGTCTTGTAGACTTCTGTTGCTTCGTTTCCCAGCAGTGCGGATGGGGTGAAAGCTACGATGACTTTATCAGAGGGGAAAACAGATCTGAATGGCCACTTCGAAGGAGGGAGGTTTTCCTCCATTCCAGGACCAACCGCATAGCACTGCAATAACGGGGCGGTATGTTTCCAATGTCTGAACACAGGGGACGAAATGACATCCTCTATGTCAGAGTTGAGGAAGACGAATATGTGCGGCGCCGGCGGTGGTGGTGATGAGATAGGCGGTGGGGCATTCATGAAGGAAACCCGAGCTCCCAATCTTGAGGTGGTTCTAGTGAGGACCAACATATGGTAGAGCTTCAATGAGGATTCTCGACCGAAGAAAACGACTGTCTTGTCCTTCACCTCGTGGAAGAAGCTGTTTGGAACCTCAGACGCAGCCACTAAATCAAGAGAACAGCAATGTCAGGTCATGAAGCAAGGAATTGAGGCCAGCCGCAATAGCTTACAGAAAGGATTTAAAGGCAGCCTCGGATTGACATAAATGTGTTTGTGGAGTTCATCGCCGATAGGATCACCAATGCTACCAGGCTTGTCGTCAGAAGCGGGTGGAGCAGGCGGGTTGAGAAAAGAAGTCATCTCCAAGAGCACAAAGACAAGACCCGTCCCATCTTGCAAGTTAGAAGGGACCTGAAGTGACATCGCGACATCAGACGAGCCAACATCTTACAGATCCACGTCTTGAACTCACCTCGACAGTTTTGCAGTGGGGAGATGATCTGTTGAAGACCACTGCAACAGTAGTGTGATCAACTACGGCGACCGAAATCTGTGGGACGACGCAAAGAGGTCCGTCAGAAAACTGCAGGGGAAGAAGCTGCGATTCATGCACACACCACACCACCGACTTGGCCCTCGTCCAAGAATCGTGAGAACTCTTTCAAGTTGTGATCCGACTTCCCTCCCTCTTTTTCGAGGACGTCCAGCCTTCCTTTCTGAATGATCTGGTCTGCACTTTTGAGGAAGCACGAGGCAACGTGTTGGGAGTACTGCTTGTCGAAGAACAGCATGGGCGCTGGCTGAGAGTCATCTTCGGTGGATGGAAAGTATGTCTTGAGATCAAGCTTGCCAAAAGCTGCGTGAGTGAGATCAGTCAGACGCATTGTTCCGAGCGTTTCTGCGTCCCCGAAGGCTGATCCAATCATCATCTTGAACTTGGTTCCGGTTTTCTTCATGAATTTCATTGTACTCGATTTTTTGAATGAGGATGCGACTCTACAAAACGGGGAATTTGTAAAGAGGAATCCGAGCTGCTGCTAGATAACCTGAGACAGCAACTCACGGTGCAGGTATGGGATTGGGCGTTGAGGCCACTATGTTGCCTACCGGAAACGGTGACTGTGAAACTTTTGGAAGCGAAGATCCAGAAGCGTGTGATATTGAGTGATCGTCAGTTGCAGAGTCGCCATGACTGGTAGCGGAGGTGTGAAGTCGCTGAGGATAGACACTGGGATCAGTTTGAGGTGTAGGTGAATTACTATTGGAAACATTAGAAGATGGAGCAGGAGGGGGAGGAACAACAAGCCTTCCACCGAGAAGAGTTCCTTTCCGCGCTTTGGCTGAGCCTTTGTTGTGGACAGACGATGGTGCCGTCGCATCTGGCGCTTTGGATTTTGTCGGGAGGGGACGATCTGTCGCAAGCACTTTTGGAGGGAGAGCACCACCAGCAGAAGAAGCAGTAGACGAGGAAGGGATAGGAGCGTCGGTCACGGATGGCGAGGGCAAGGGCAAGGCACTTGTGGATTGTTGGTCTGCAGGAGAGAGAATCGGTGACGCAGTAGCTGACGAAGCATACGTAAACTGTCAGAGTATGATCAAAGATAGGACCCATTCTCAACTCACTAGCATTGGGAGTAGATGTACTAGCTAGGTCTCCAAGTGTAGGTTCTGGAAACATTGAAGCAGTCAGCAGCAAGCAACAATACGACGACCATCTGAGTCATCGTTCGTACCTGGAGGCTCTATTTTGATGATGGCTTTTAGTTTGAACCCAATGGTGATCTTACGCTTCTCGTTCTTCTCAGGCCGCTCAGCTTTGTCGCCGCGAGGAACTTCTTTACTTTTGTGTTTCTTCTGCTAAAATGACCCAAGGTCTGTCAGCTTGTGAGCACGTCCAGTAAGTTTATAAAGAAACGTATTTACTTCAGCAAGTGTCTGCTCTCTTTCGGGAGTGCCATCACCATGCGGATCCTTAGCGTTTGGGGGAGAGGCTGCTTTCTTTGGCAACTTTTTTTGGTCGAACGCAGCGCAAATCCAGTAATGTCAGTGTCTACACCCAAGATGAAGAACCAAACACATCTAGGACGTACTCCTGATCCGAAGGGGTTGCTGATAGTGGGAGCGGCGCTCTAGAGTGAAAGTCGACGTAGTTACGGCAAGGTGTTGCGAGCTGAAAGAAACAACGACATACCTGATCTTGTACAACAGCTTCAAGCTGGGGAGCGGGAGAGAGAGAGCGAGAGGTGACTCTAGGTAATGATAACTTCTTTCTTTTCTTCTGTGTTTTGAGAGGAACCTGAAAGTAGCGAGAGGTCAATGGGCAGCATAATGCGCAACAGGGAGGAAGAGCGCTAACATCATCGTCTTCAGAATCCGAATAAGAAGGCTTATTGCTTGAGGATCTTGCTCGCTTTTTGGGGGGTGAAGAACCTGCTGAGCTCTTCTTCTTTCGTTTCTTCTTCTCTTCTTTTTGTCTCCTCTTCTGCCGCGCTTCATCCCTAGCACTTCTAGCTTCCGCAACCCATTCCGCTGAAAGAGAAGGGGAAAGTTGGTTGAATACATGAAGAATGAAGAATGCAGAGCGTGCCAGGCGTACCCAGTAAACGTGGTTCGGTTTGATACTTGTCTGCACAAATAACAACTTCTCCATTTTGACTACATGGACTGAATGCTTCCGGCTCAGTGGGTAGACCTAGCTTAGCCCAGAAGTCCTTGATTGTCTTTTCTGTCGAGAAGTTGGCTGCTGGTTCCCATGAGTTTGATTTCTGCTTGTAATGGGTCCACTGCAAGTGCATCGTCAGACAACGATCAAATTAGACCTGCTTTCTATTCAAACAGACGAACCTTCACCCTGTATCTCTATTCTCACCAAGCAAGGTATCATAGATTAAAATGAGTTCAACATGAGAAACGGTAAGATCGGCAGCACTCACCCAAAGACCGCGTCGATTAGTCTTCCAGAAATCGTTCTTATTCGAAGGGGCAGGGAACCATTGACTAAACAATGTCTATCAGTACATGCTTTTCGTATTAAGGGGTGGAAATGAGGGTACTTACGCCCTGACAATCCAATCAATCCCGAACTGCTCTCCCTCCTCGCCGTACTGACCTGTGTCAGTAATCTCGGAGCCAGATTCCCAGCCAGAGAGGTCCGCGTCGAGGAGGGGATCCACAGGGTTGTTGACCATGATACCGGCTCCTCTCTCCAGCCTTCACTCTGATGTTGAAACTATGTTGACGAGTGGGTGCTGAGGCAGACAGTGCAAACCGGTCTGGGAACTGGCAAAATAACACACATCTGACAGACAGCCGATTTTCGTTTCTTTGTAGGAGAATCTTCTGGAGTTGAAGATAGATGCCTAGAAGATGCAGCTGAGTCCCAGCTGGTGCCCCCCTAATTTCTGGCGACGTGAGGAGTTGGCACACATCAGCAAATGATCGCCAGAGTAGCAAATCAAGAAACGTTTACAGACAGCAAGAGATTGATGGGCGGTTTAAGGGTGTCGACAAACCTTCTCGTACTATGAGTCCGTCACTAGTTTTCCGCCTTCCCAAGATTCCATGTAGTTGCGCTGATAGCGATCTTGTAACGAAACGGGAAGCAGATTCCCATTTTTCTGCTTCAATCTATCGTGTTATCATAAATCTTCAAAAGTCAGGCTTTAGTTTGTCGAAGTAGGCGCGGGGTAGTGTGAAGTCTTCGGTTTCGATGCCTGACCCACGCAAGAATAGGCGGCCTTGACATGTAAAAAATCTTTTCCTTTCCAGTATCGTAAGTAATCCACTTCATCCCGTTATATTTTTGAATATACTGAAGCATTAGCTGCAGCCTGGTTGAGGACCGTTTGTGTGTTCGATTAAAAGTAAACAAGGAACAAAGAAGAGATCTCATAGCCTGATTACTGTCTGAGCCTCATAATCACAGATCATCTCAATTATTAGAATTCGCAAATTTATTTGTCAAATTTTTGGATTCCTTTTCTTGAGCTCATCGAACCCAGAGCATGAAGGTAGAATGAGATGTCCCCAAGTTGCGCTGCCGGGTGTCGTTTCCCTCTTTTATTCCTGAGAGGGTAGACCTAGATTTTTGTAGTCTTCTATTTCTCCTGAACATTACGGTCCTAATCATCATGTTTGGGCAATAGGAAACCAACCAGTCTGAAGAAAAGAAGATAGCATGCCGTGCGGCGCGATCTTTATTCTTCGCAAGGTGAAAAAGCATTCCTTAATCTTTTACATGTTGATGGAAGTTTTGTTTTTTATCTGCCCACAGTGCGAATTCCCGGAGAGAATATCGTACATCGACATTTCGCGTGTTCTAAGGAGACAGGTGTCAAGTCGAGACCTCCCCAACCGTCAAGTGCCAAAACAGCTCATTCCTGTTCAGATCACGCTGATCATCTCAGTCAGAACGAATCATTTTCAACTCAAGCAGGCTTGTGGTGGAAGTGGATTCAATCTTGTGGGTACAACCTGTCGAGCTCCTTTTTCTATCTGAAGTTTCCCAGCCGGTGCCCTGACAGGCTTCACCTAAACGGATAGGTAACTCCGTCTCATCGTCCACATATAGGAATTGCGGAGAAAGTGCAGAAGGACACAATTTCTGTGTGCCCTCATCGACTGGTATGTAACCCTTTCTATTTCAAGTCGAATGCTATGCTGCTCCTTAAACTTACCAAGCTTTACAGCTCTCCCTAGCGCCCATCCTTATATCATCACAATGCCAGCTGCTCCCACGCCAGGTGTACTCATTGCAAGGACAAGGGAATACCAGGAGAACCCTTTCACCAAGTCAACGGTGAGTGTAATGATCCTCCTTCGCGCTTTGCTACCCCAGTTGCTGTTTGGGCTTGGAGACGACAGAACTGACCACTTTGTTGGGCTTAGTATGACTCCCACCCTCCTAGTTCAACAGATCATACGTATAGAGGCCCCAAGATGTGAGGTCTAGTTTCCAAATTTCCCCGGGTGGCACGAGTATTAACGAATTCATCTCGCGACCAGAGCTGGCTCTAAAGGTGGATTCGTCGGTGTCGTAACGTCCATGGGATTGGTATTCATTGCTGTATGTATTTTCGGTCTATGTTTCTACATCACTTGGAGGTATGTGAATAGTTCCTGTACCAGGTTTTAGCTTAGGGGTCTTCCGACGCTAATGCGAAAGGCGCCACTGCCTTGTTTTGAAACGGAATAGGAGAAGACGAAGAGATCCAGAAGGCGGATATAGTTTAAAGAGATTCTTGTTCAATCCTTTCAAGAAGACGGATCCTGCTCGAGATCTCGATGCCAAAAACAGGTCGGGCTGGATATATAACAGGTATGTCAACTTGAGACCCATTCGAGCAGCTCTATGTATACCAATCATTCCCATTCTCATATTTTGATCAGTCAACACGATTGGGAGCATCTACCGGAAGAAGACGCTATCTCCCTCCATCCAGTTCTCCAGAACAACATGTCAAGATCACAATCCAACCGATCCATCGCGACAATCAACAGCAGTGGCTCTGGCCAGTTCCTCGACAATCCATTCGGAAAGAGTGGTAGTGAAGTTTCCCTTCATTCACCAAGCCTATCGCCGTCTGAGCTACCTGAGCAAACGGGCTACTTCAACTCACGCAACACAAGGAACCATCAGGGTGAAGGGTATCATGACGTTGCAACGGACCTGAGCGTAAATCACACTTTCTCTGGCATGAAAGAGAGGCTGTCTTCTTCCTGTCTCCATGATTGTGATGAGATGACTGACCCACTATTCCATTTTTTATCTTGACAGCCTCAACCTACGCCCTTCTCTGATAATAATTCACCAAATCCAATAGGTTATCGATGAATGAATTCATTAATGAGATCTATCAGGCGGCGCTTTCGGATGCCCTCCTGTAGGAAAGAAGAGCGATGGTGCGCGCTGGTCTACCGTTTCTCGGTTCATCTCTTTCCCTCTTTATTTTTTATCAAGGACAGTCAAACTGTACTATAATCTTTGTAACATGAATTTTTACCCTCCACTTGTCTGTCGGGCGTTTGTCAGAATGATTTTAAGCATCTCCGTCAAAACACGGATCGTCCGTGCGACCCTTCGCGGAGCGCAGGCGGGAGCGTCCCATCTACCCACGAAAGCGAATTATAAGACGAGTTGCCCTTCCAACGACCATCTTCAGTTTCCCAAACTTTTCCCATTCCTTCCAAACTTCATTTTTAGTACTTATACAAATGGCCTGTAGGTACCTTCCAGTCTTTCGTTTTTCAACCATTCGGGCGACAATCTCACGCCCATGCAATTCCTCGCCATTGTCGCTCCATCGATTCGTCTACACAGCTGTCACCTTGAATACTGGTGCTACCATCCCATCCCTTGGATTCGGTACTGGAACTGCTCTGTATGGTAGCGACGCTGCGAAGGAGATCCAGCAGGCCATCGAAGCGGGCTACTATCATTTGGATGCTGCCAGTGGTGAGTTTTCCTCTTACTCCGCGTCCATTCTTTACTTCGGTTAGCATTCCAGATGTTTGATCACCTTGCCCGGGTCTCTTTCACGATGTTTAGTCTACGCCAACGAAGAGTCTGTCGGTCAAGGAATCAAGAACTCCGGTATCGACAGAAGCAAGCTCTTCATCACCACCAAATCTGCTATGGGTACAGACGTCAGAGGCTCACTTGAGGCCTCCCTTAAGAAGGTAAGCAGAGCTTTTCGTTCCGTCAAGAGATTTGGTCATCTCTTTTTTTCTCTACTCTGGCCAGCAGGTGGCGCGATACTAACGTCCTCTGTCGTGTCTGTGGCCTTACGAAGCTTCAACTCGACCATGTGGATCTCTACCTCATCCATTCTCCAGTTGCAACCCCACCAGCTGCTGCCTGGCCAATCATGGAAGAGCTTTTGAAGGAAGGGTTAGTCTACCGGATTTGTCATTCAGTTTTTGCGTGACGTCTTTTCGAGACGATTCACGTCACTTACATTTTCCTGGTTTGCGATTGGCAGTAAGGCCAAGGCTATCGGTGTCTCCAACTTCAGAGTTTCAGATTTCGAGTCCTTCCTTCCAGCCGCCAAGGTGAGCATAAGTCGCTTATCAATATGTTACGCCCGCGCTGAAGTCGATCTCTTCTTTCCCACCATCGCAGGTTGTCCCAGCTGTGAGATCGTACCCCTTCCATGACGTGCTTTCATTTGAGTGCTGATAACTCTCCTTGTTTATTGCAGGTCAACCAAATAGAGTTCAACCCATACACTTACAAGTCCTCTGTTCCTCTCCTCGAACTCATGCGCACCAAGGGCATTAAAGTCGAGGCCTACTCCCCACTCTCCCCTCTTACCAAGTTTTCTGGTAAAGGAAGACTCGACGACGTCCTCGCCAAGATTGCTGAAAAGAAGGGCGTCTCCACCGGTGTCGTCCTCCTCGCCTGGTCCAAGCAGGTCGGTGATATTGCCGTCACGACTTCGGGAAAGAAGGAACGTCTGCTGGAGCAGCTTAAAGTGCAGACTACTGAGCCTTTGACTGAAGAGGAAGTCAAGGCTATCACTGACGCTGGTTCTGAACTTCACTTCAGAGGATTTGTGAGTCGATCTCTTTTCTCGACATTGTTTCCACGGCAAGAATTTAAGTCATCTCTATGTTCTTCTAAATCACAAGATGATGCACATGGACGAATAGACAGCTCAATTCAGTTGCGTCGTATGATGTTCGATGCCTACATAATTATTGGATGGATGACAATTCATAGAATCTGGAGATCCATTTCTGTTCAGGAGAGCAAGGAGGCCAATGTGTTTAACCCACATAGCTCAGTTAGGTCACGGGCACCGTCTTGTTATTGGTTGACTTGACTCAGCGCGCCCTTCATTCGCGCGTCCAATAGAAACTATGAGGAATAGTGGTCTTTGAGACTTCTTTGGGTCCAAGTCTTCCAAAATGTCCCCTGTGAGCATAGACCTACAGTCCATCTCACAGCACACGGCTGGACGCTCATCAGGATCGCGCGGTCTCACCCCTGTCTGAAGCATCTCTGAGGGAGGAGCGCACTTTTGAGGCTTTGAGGCTTTGAGGCATTGAGAGAGGGTTGCCCACTTGAAGACACGTGTCAAGCACCTCATTTGCTTCAATCCTTTACCTCATTTGCTTGATTCGATTTGCAGTAGCTGGGGTTCTTATTAAACTCGAAGATCAGGACCCTGTACGTCGTCCATCTGAGCTCGGTCCGCTTGATTGGATTCTTTCTTCTAGCTCGTCACTCCTGCAACTCACTAACCTTTTCGATATATGAACCCCAGAGTCAGCTCTTTTCCTTCTTTTACCTAGATACATCTTTTGCCCTGATCGCTGAAGATGGGAAGCTGTCTTTCTTCATCAGAGGATCCAGTGGCCGAGAAGAGGACCAAGGAAATCGAAAAGAGTTTGAAAAGGGTCAGCAGTGCCTGTCTTCTCCTTGAGAGATTCTTAACTAAAAATGAATGTTTCATTCTTTCGCAGGATGAGGAGTTGATGAGGAACCAGGTGAAGTGTCTGCTCTTGGGGTGAGTTCAACGATCTTTGTTGACGACGTCGGCTCCCGTATGACCCGTTCAATCTATATTCGTTGTTCTTCTTAGAGCGGGAGATAGTGGGAAGGTGAGATTTTTTTGGTACTCGGTATACCTCCTGGTAGACTCACTGACTTCCTGTCACTTTTCTCTTGTGATGAAGTCGACCGTGTTGAAGGTGCGATGCGCGTTTCTACCCTGAATTATCCCACATATCTAATTTCCTTTCTCTCTGTTTAATAACGTAGCAAATGAGATTCATATATGACGGGAATAAGCTTACTACTGGAGAGATAGAAGGTAGGTTCTTATGGCGGCAACTTCTGACCTTACGGTTGACCATCGATGTATGCGCCTTAGAATACCGGCAGCGAGTTTATCTCAACTTGGTGGTGGGAATGAGGCTGATCGTGGATATGATGGATATATGGCTATATGTGAGGTTTTGTCAGCAAACCCATTTGATGGTGGATACTGATCGCTGCGATGTTGACTCCAGCCTGTGGCTGACGAAAACAGAAAATACGTTACCGAAGTTGATAAAGCACGTCCCTTGAACGACAATGAAGCTTTCCCCTCGTCAATTTTCACCGCACTTGATAGTCTTTGGAAGGATCCTGGGGTAAAAAAAGCATGGAAGAGGTGAGTTTTTGTCTTGCCCCGCGATAAATCCACCACTGCCTTTCTTACCGCACTGTTACTTTTTAAACTTCTCAGATGCAATGAAGCTGCCATGCAGGAAAACCTGCCGTACTTCTTTGACCGACTCGAAATAATCTTTTCTGATGGATACACTCCTACGGAAGACGACATCGTCCGAACCCGAATCAAAACAAGTGGAATCTCGGAAACTCAGTTTGAGATCGGCAAAACTATGTTGAGAGTTTTCGATGTTGGTGGTCAGAGGTCAGAGAGAAGGAAGTGGATCAACTGTTTCGAGAACGTTAATGCGGTGATCTTCATTGTATCTCTTGCAGCTTTTGATACATCCCTGGTGGAAGATATCGAATCGGTGAGTAATTCCTTTCTTTATGGACCTCTCTCGTCCCTGTGACTCAATCTTACTGCTTGACCCGATAGAATGCAATGCAGGAAGCGTTCATGCTAGCTGATACTGTCTTCAACTCTGTCTGGTTCAAGAAATCGTCTTTGATTCTCTTCCTAAACAAAAACGGTGGGTTCTGATTCATTTATTCGGGCTGTTCAACTGTTCAGTAGGTCATGTCTTCTGACTTGACATTATTTCTCACTACAATTATTATTATCAGATTTGTTCGTCGCTAAGCTCTCACTCCCAGAACACGACCGTCCATCCATCCGAGACTTCTTCCCCAATTACGATGGAGCTCCCAACGATCACGAGTATGCTCGCCTTTGGTTCAGAAAGAAGTTCGTGTCTCTGTTGAAGGATGACAGAAAAATATACACACAGTGAGTTGTCCAGCAGGTATCTCGATTGTCCTCAGACACTGAAAACTAAGGTCAACCTGTTCCAGTACAACCACTGCGATCGACAAGAAAGGTCTTCAAGTCGTCACCAGCGCTGTAACCGACAGCATCATTCGACAAACTCTTCAAGATGTCAATCTTCTCTGAGAGATTGAATCAAATAGCCTTCTTCTGATCCTTTCTCTGCCTTGGTCCTTACTGTCGTCCTTTTCGACACAACAAACACTGCTGTATCGTCTATATCCCTACTCATTCTGTCCTGGTGACAATTAATCTTCAGGTCATCCCAATATATTTGCATGCATGTCCGTTAATGTTATCACCGCCCTTGACGAAGAACCCCAACAGTTCTTACTTTCACTCAACACACCAGGATGAGACGCCCGTCACCAAAGATATATTGTTTGGTCTAGCGTAGTGTCAGTTTGACGTCTTCATTTTCATCTAATTCTTGAGGTAACGACAGTGATGAGTTTTGTGAACAATGGTAAAGTCTTGTGTCATTCTGAGTTGTGGGTGTATTTAGACCAGCTTGTTATTATCAGTTTTCTGGTGATCGTGGAGCCCAAATGTGTCTTTAAGCGTGTCACTTACAAGACATCAGAGTAGTTCCAAGGGTGCAGAATTCTCGTTGTCCACTGCCGAACGAGACGGACGGAGGATAGCTCGGGCGATGGTGGACCATGTTTGTTGTCGGGATGCGGCGCCTGAGCAAGCACACCCCACGGTGGTTCTGCCTGTGAAGAAGAGGGAACGAGTGGTGTGTGGGTGCTGATGCTATAGCTCTGCCGTTGTCTCGTCGAATAGTACTGGAATAATGTTCGTATTTTGTACGTATTTTGTTTCTGGCAGGGCGGAGCACAAAAGCAACGACCATTTTGTTAAAAAGGAGGAGGAAACAACAAGGACCGATTAGCTCAGCTGGTTAGAGCGTGGTGCTAATACGATTAGTTCAATACACTTCAACTGCCTGTGTAACGCCAAGGTCAGCGGTTCGATCCCGCTATTGGTCACAAACTTTTTGCTCTTTCACCTGTCTGGATAAGTTTTTCAGAACTGCTGGTGCAAGTGAGAGGGTCAGCATCTGAGGAATAGTGTAGCCTATTTTTTGTTTCCTCACTGCTCTTCCAGTCGTCCCTGCACCTTTCCTTCGCACCACAACAACCTACGCCCTGTATCTCGGGCGCATGTAGGAGGTGCGACTTTTAGAACGCGGGGATGTTACAGCTTTATGATGTCGCCAGTTTTTCTAAGCTAAGATAAAAAATAATTTGTGGCTGGTCTGGGTTTCAAGGCAGGGTAGGTACATCATTGGCTGGGAATGCCGATGGCGCGTCCAAGGTTCTCTGTTCCCAGCGTCATCTCCCACCAGTCCTTTCCACCATACCCTTCTCAAAGGCTGGTGCTGGCGCTCTAGCATGCCAGCTTTTCACTAGCTCACACCTTTTCAACACTTTAGTTTCAACCCGATTGAAGTACAGGATGGCAAGTGAGTCTCTTTGAGTTATTTGTTTACTTTTGAGCCAGGACGGTACTAGCTTGAAAGTTGTTACTCATTGGTGGGACAATTCAGCCTGTATAATGTACTCGGCAAATGAAATAAACCAGGACCCTCATTTTTAAAGACGCAGACCTTCTACCGGTGTCTCGCGACAAAGAAGAAAGTATTAACTGGGGAGCACGACGTTGCTGCTTCTTCTTTCGTTTGGGTTGGTACCCCCTACCCAGGGGGGGTTTGAACGTTGTCTGTGTATCTGGCGGTAGAACATGTGAACATGAGAAAACTATCCAAATATCAACCTTGGTATCCCCAAGGACAAATTGGCTCATACAGTGACGAGAGAGCCGTCGCCGACTGCAAGCATTTGTCACTGTTTCTCAGCATCCAACCACGCTCTCTCGTTTAGATTTAACGAGTTGCCTGCTAACAACAGACAGTCGAAAGTTTCAATCCCAAGGCGACTACCAGTGTGAATATTTTGCCATCTCAGTTCCAGGAAGTCCCTTCGCAGATCTCGGCGATACATACCGACTTAATAACAGTCTTACGGCCCACCGCTCACGTACCTATTTCAATAAGTCCTATCTTCGGCGAAGATAGCGGAAGCACCGACAAAGCTTGGGCTAACGACAAGTAGCCAGTGTTGAAGGCTTCTTCGCGCCGGTTTCGATTCCTACTAGATTCTGCCTTCTTGCAGATATGAACGACGAGTCAAATTTTCTTGTCACGACGTCACCGTATATTTAGAAGCGGAATATTATACTAAGAGTGACCTGTAACACCAATGGTACATAGATGACCCAAACTCCCGGCCACGTCCAGTTTCCCAGTATCTCCCACTGGGATACCAACGCTTTTACCAGCAGTGCGGCTTCATCACGTCCACAAATACTTCCTCCTATTATATACACCCCCACCGGATTGACTGCTCCCAGAATAAAAAGCGCAAGAACCTTCGCCGGCAGGGATGTAGCGAATGTGCACAACAGCGAGGGGAGGACAATCACACTAAGCAGCGCCGCTTGGGTGAAGTTGAGCATCGATAAAATGGGTATTATCAGACCAACGAGGAGGTGGGTAAGAGCTGAGAAGGTCTCAGTGAAGGATGTGGCTGGTTTAGGGAAAATGTTCAAGATGGGTGTGGTAACAGAAGCGATTGCTACCGCTAGAAGGGAAGTGAACAACGTTAACAGCGTGGAGTATGATGTAACATCCTGTAGCCAAGGTCGATATCAGCAGTTTCCAGACTACATATGTGATGACGACTCACCAGCGCCATCTCAAACCATCCCATTTGAGTTGCTGCAACCCATACCAAGAATCCAGCGATGTGACAGCTGGTCAACAGAATGCCCGCTTTCAGGATCTGACCACCTTCGGCCACTCCCATCCATTTACCGATCCCTCGAATACTCCAAGAACTGCCAATGAGAACAGTTGCTGGAAGGTATTTCCCAACCTGGCTGGTCCAACTGGGCCTGAAGTACAAGTAAAAGAAGACACTGGCATGCAACCTCTCCAACAGGTTGTTTAAGCTTCTCAAGCTTGATTCCATGATCCTTCCCAATGCATGGAACCCATGTGGACCTTCTGCGGGTGGACAGAAAAGTGTAATGGAGTCGATTCTGTATTGATGGAAGACGCCATGAGGGGCGCTTGGCCGACCTAAACCAGCCCATTTGATATTCTCCCACATTCCTTTGAGAGACAAATAGTACGCGGTGATCCATCTTGAATTCAGCCCTAGCACTGGATGAAGCTCATCTGGGATGTTATAAAGGCGTACCGGAGTGTCGGCTTGGTATCGAGCGATGTGCATGACGGTGTTAATGAGATCTTGGTTTGGAAGTCGACCGTTGACGCCTTCAAACAATAGACTGAGATGGCTGAATGAGTGACCAGGATAGTCGATGACTAGCGAGGTCCAGATGACTCCAGTGAGATGGGGAGAGAGATCTTGACATTGGAGATCTGAATTGGTTTGGAAGAGAGTATTAGTATTGAATATATTTTCTCAAGGGCAAAACAACACTCACTGCTCTGCGACACACCATGGTAAGAGCTTAAGAAGGCCTGCATTCCTTCCAAATGACCATCGGAGATTACAAATAATAACGTTTTGGCGTAGTGATTGGTGTCTTAACCACAGAGCCAGTCAGTTCACCTGAGTTTATCACAGACGACGCAAACGGAAGGACTTACGTCTGAGATATTCTGCCAGACTCAGAACCGATGCTATGCCTCTCAGATTCAACATCCTCTCTCCGGCAGTTTCTCCCTCATCCGTCTGTTGCTGGAACAGCACGCTTCTCCAGGACGCGCTGATGACAATGGCTTCTGTTCCTGACGTTCGAGGAGGAACGAATGACGCATATACATTTGTTCCTGAGTTCGGAGAGGAAGTTGATGTCAGAGATGTTGCAAATGTATAGTTTTGAGTTGAAGTTTGAAGGCCTAAGAGTGAAAACTGGTTTTGTATGGCCAGCGCTCGTCTACCACCAACAGGAACCTGTCAGAGAATCCTGTCACAAAGAACATACCCGAGAGTCCGTGATTGTACTCACTCATAAGAAGAAACGTTGAGCGCAATAAGATCTTCCAGAAACTCGAGATATCTATCTGCAGTGTGAACCTCGTCCCAATTATACTTCACATTCACCTATCGAAAGAAAGCAAGTACATTCAGCATATATTAACTATCAAGTAGGATAGAGACTAACCTGAGCTGGTTGAATAGCATTTTCGTCGACAGGTCCATCACGTCCGTAGGTGGACTGACCAAGACTTTCCAAAGGAAGCAGCAATAGCCATATATATCCAACAGCAGCAAGAAAAGTACTTTGAACCAGATCCCAGTTCGATTCAGCACATAAGTCTTAGAACAGAGAGGACAGTGACACTCACGAAACAAGTCCCACGTTTCGAAATAACCAGCTGTACAACCTCTTCCTCCTCAGAATTTTGGTACGGTGTGAATCCTCATCCGAAGACCCAGATGCAGTACCTATCTTTAGCCTGAGCTTTACCTTTGATATCAGAGAGGCCATGTCTGACCCAAGAGGGGGTTTGGTTCTCACTCGCGTTGAACGTCCAACCGCAATCCAGCTGGAACGCAACAATAATTCAGATCGCTATAGGAAACTCTGGTTGGAACAGTATTCCAATACAAAAATGCTGGCCTCAACGATCTATCAGCTGCTGCTACCCTTCTTCTTGCCAAGTTGGAATGACCGGCTTTCGCCCCCGTCTTCCGACTCTAGCTACAGTAACACTTTCACCCTCAGGCAGTCACACACGACCCATCCTTCACCTCAGCAGAAGAACCTTATAGTATTTTCTCAATCAGCTCATCTGGATAGTCCTTCGATTCAATCAGCTCCTCTTCACCTCAAGAAGCGTAAGATAAAGGTCCAGAAACCCTGGAACTCGACATTTTATTCGAACTCGCAGTGGAGACGCTCAAGAGCTAGAGCTGACTATGAATATGAAGTAGAAGGATTAGGATGGGACGAGGTCGAAGTGGATGCTCCTGATGTGACGGATCGAGAGACGGTGTTGACGTTAGCGAAGATGACCTCGAATGCGTGAGTCCCTTCATGTCTGGGTATGAGTTTCGTAGTGCTGGTGCTCAATTCGTAAGGCTCTCGGTCAGATACACTCTCCCAGATGATACCAAAGGATGGTATCCTCTCCACGATTGGAACAATAGCGTTCCCATAGGCTGGGAACCTAATGCCGACCGATTGAGGGGCCATATCTTTGCCAACGACGACAACTCGACAGTCATTATTTCAATCAAGGGGACTAGTGCTGGTATCTGGGGAAGTGGTGGACCCACTGCTAAGAATGTGAGTAATTGTATGCTTTGTATCGACCATGTCTTTGAGCTGACAGAAGTTGGTTCACAGGATCGGATCCAAGATAACCTTCTGTTGTCAGTAGCACTTTACCTTTCACTCGAACTGTTATGCGTTTTCTGACAAGTTTCTCCTCTTTCCAGCTCGTAAGTGACTCTTAGATCACAGCAGCGACTGGGCCCCAAGCCGCTCACGTGACGCTTCCTCTTCAACAGTTGTTGTTGCGCTCGAGTCGATTTCTCCTGGTCGACAGTGTGTGATTGCTATTCTGGATCATATCAATGCGGAGCTACATGTGTACAAGATGCACTGATAGAGGAATCACTTTACTATCCGATAGGGTTCGTTGTACGATTCTTTTGCCAACCAGTACGATCCTTAACAACCTTTGCCGCTATGCTTCGCAGAACGAACCTCTACAACAACGTAACTGTTATGTATCCTAACGCGAATATCTGGATGGTCGGACACTCGTTAGGGGGTGGTCTAGCTGCGTTGACAGGTGCAACATTTGGGCTTCCTGTCGTAGCATTCGAGAGCCCAGGTGACAGGTTAGCTGCTCAGAGGTTGCACCTACCATTGCCTCCTGGTGGATTCCACGATGGAATTATTCATGTCTATAATACTGCTGGTACAAACCACCCTCATTCCGTTCCATTTTAAACCGACTGACAATCTTCTCCGGCTCTTGTGCTCTGCAGATCCCATACCAACTGGTACTTGCACGGGTACACTCTCAACATGCTATGCTGCTGGATTTGCTCTTGAAACTGGCTGTCATCTTGGCAAAAGTATCATATATGATACCGTCACGAAGAAGGGTTGGAGTGTTGATATTCGAGCTCACAGGTAACCTACGCAATACTCGGTCGTCCCCTCCTGAACTCGCTAACTATCTTGACCCATTTGGTATGTTTAAACTTATCAGAATATCGGATCTGATTACTCGTGTCCTACATGAAGACTGGAACGACGGTGAAGGCCCACCTAAAGTGAAATCATACTACTGGCCATGGGGTGGAGGTGGAGGTAATAACGATACGACTGAACCAGCTAAGAACAAGACGATGGGTCCACCTGTACCAGTCGCTGAATATGAAGAAGATTGTGTTGATTGTTTCAAATGTGAGTGTGCCCACTCTCACTTTTAATTCGCAACCAATTTTGTTTACTGAGCAGAACGTCTTTCTTACAGGGGAGTTCTCCGATGACTTTGAAGCTGAAAAGAAGAAAAAGAAGAAGAAAGATGGAGAGTAGACGGAGCTTGTTGGACCATTTGTCAATGTTTTCTTGTTGTACACTACTCATCACGACTTTCAAGCGCTTATTTTACCACATTGACATATATCCATAGCCTCGCCATTGAACGAATTATGAATTTCTGTTTCGTCGCCTAAGTTCGCCTTCACTTTTGTCTTCGTTCCCGATGACTTTCTCCGGCGCAGCATCAATTTTCTTCACATCTTCGTTTCCTGGGTAGTTTCCTGGGTATTCAATCACCTTCCTGTCCTCCTCTGGCACTATCGTTCTGCCCTCCTTCATCCATTTACGCAGAGCCTTCTCCTCTTGTTTCCTCGAATCGTTCAGTTTGTTGAAGTAGATGAAGTAAAGGACAGTCTCGACGATTAGCAAGAAAACGAATGATAGGAATGACAGTAACGTGGTCTGAAGCAAAGTCAATTAGTTCCTTCTTTGTAAACTGGTCATGTGTACGGGCTGGTGGACGTTGCTTACCACCTCAACGCTCCATCCAGCAGTCGTTCTTCCGACATACCAAACTCCACCAGCAACTCCCCCAGCACTGAACAGGACATTCGCGATTGCTCCAATCTCTTTCGAAGCTTTGGACCAATCCTTTGACGCCGATTTCGGCGCTTCATTTTGTTTGTGGTACGAGGTTGGAAGGTATGGTGATGGCGTCGGGATTGAAGCTGTTGAAGGTGGTGGCACATGAGTTCCGGCTGGCATCAGCGTGTGAGACAGAAACGGTAATAGTATTGGGTCATAGGATGAGGGATCTGACGAAGCAAACAGAATCAACCCTCTGGTATCACTACGAAGGCGATCTTTTCACTCACCCAAACCTAGTTTCTGAATTTTCTCAGGATTCTCTTTACCCCAAATTCCCAGCTTTCTGACTAGGGGATAGGGTATCCTCACATCTGACCGATCAGGTCTATCCAGCGCCCATTTCTGAGTATCAGTGTCGAATTTCGTCGAGCCAACTGCCAGACGCAGGCTTTCGAGAAGCTCAGAAGGCAGAGGGGAATCTTCTGAGTTGATGAGGGGACAGATATGAGCGAGCAAGGTGGGAGTTGGAGCAAGGAACGTAGGCGTTGAGGAAGGTAGAGACATCCTTCGATATCAAGGTCGACGGCGGAGGGCAGAAACGAGAAACCTCGCCACGCACAATGAGATCTGGTTTCGAGGCAAGATTTTCTTGGGGTCTGATATGAGAGTGGAATACAATGGTATTATGGGTGTGTAGGGTATCAAAAGTCTGAATGCATTGCCTCGTCAGCCTCTTCATGCCTCACGCTTTACTTTCTCCAGCCTCGAAACCTCCTCCTCCAATCCTGATAAGATCTTGTGCCAGGAGATGAACATTTCAGATACAGTAGTGACCTGTTGGATTAAGCAGCATACAGGTCAGCGACCCGTCGAACCGTTAACAAGAACGTCCAAAGGAACAACAGAACTCACATAGTCATTATACCGCGTCATCTGTTCCGTTACTCGTTCTTCAGTATCGCTCAGGCTCTCTAGTCGTTCCCTGTGTGTTGCATCCAAACCGGTCAATCGGTCCTGCAGGGGCTCATAATCGCCTAGCGTTCCAGCTCCCACCACTCCTCTCTTGTCCAGCAGCTCTATCTTCTCCAACAACCTGGCTGATTCTCGAATATCCGCATCTGATTCCATGACCAGCGACAGCTTCGACGCTAGTGACAACGTTGACGATGAAGAGGTAGACTCGTTAGGAGTAGTCAGTGGTGGAACTGAGGATGAGGATGGAGAGAGGGAGAAAGCTGGGGATAGCAAAGGCGAATATTGATCATCTATAGCACAACAACAAGTGGCATGAGGTAAGTGCGGGGCAAATGATACCAAGCTCATTCAGAGAAAGGGGTTTCCTAACAATTCTCGACAAACCGCTTCAGACCACTGGAACCACTGATATCAATGGCTTTCTCAATCCCATCCTGGATGTTCGCTATTCTTCTTGCAGCTGGTATAGGGCTGCTCCATCCTGACAAGCCAGCTGATTCCAGATGCTGAGGTGAAGTGCCAAATGTAAGAGTGTGGAGCAGTCGAAGTCTGAGCTCGACAGAAGTGATTGGATCTAGCGTAGAGGGGGTGAGATCTGATGATGTATCTGTAGTTGTTTGAGGTGCTGCCTGAGAAGCCATGAAGAGATATTTGTTGACCACGGTCGCAGTTTGGATGCGGCTTGCAGTATGAGGCGTCGCGTAAGTCAAATCTGTAATTGACCTGTATCGATCTTAAAAGGAAAAAAGGGAAAGAAGAACAGACACGTTGAAGAATACAAGAAAGCACGGGAAAGAAATATAATATGCTGCGGAGGGTGGGTATGAAGTAATGCGACAGAGAAAATTGACAGGTACAGCGGGAAGAACCAGCGCATGATATGCTGAGAAGGTTCATCGAGGGGCCAGATTGATGAAAGATTCAAGCGCGAATGTCTCAGTGTTGTTCATATACTATAGCAGACAAAGCGTGGAGGATTAGAATGATTTCTCAAAGTGACGATGAGCAGACAGCAGATTAAAGCCAAAGAAAAAGGAAAGACAAGAAAAGAAACTCACGCTAGATAGTAGGTGCTTCTCTTCCCCATCATCCGCCCTCCATGGAATGGGAGCATTGGGAAGAGTGTTCTTGAGTTGGGTCCATGTGACTGCAGTTTGACGCGTCAACGAATCGACTAGGGGAAGGGGTGGATGACCAGTGTTGACCAATATAGCCGAGTTGACGATATTGGCCAAAGATTTCCTCCTCCTTTCCTCCAAGTAAGTCTTCACTGGACTGGCTTCGGGGTCTTTGTACGCCATCAGCGCAGATACTCCCTCCAGCTCTCTCAAATACCAAGCTCGGTCTTGTGGATTCGGTAGCTCGTTCGCCAACGAGAACAACCGCTGAGCTTGAGCAAGAGCAGATGATATCGGTTCAGACGCAAGTGAACCAGACGATGTCGACTCGGAGTGGAAGGATGAAGTTGGCGAGGGGGGTGCAGGTGAGAGGGGGATCGTGCGAATGGTCTCGATAAATGATTGAATTAGCAGGTTTAGCGTGAGATGAGACGGTTGCATTGATGATGTGGGTACTGGGAAGAGTGGACTGGGGCTAGAAGTGGAAGTGGGTGGCGGTGTTCGTGTCGAAGATGCTGATGGTGTAAAGCGCGATGTCGCGGCCGACTTCAATGCAGTGGTGATGGGTTTGGTGGCAGTGGTGACTAGAGTTGGATCTATTGTGTTGGATGCTGAGGATGATAATCGTGCGAGTTTGCCTGGAACTGGTTTTGGCGCTTCGATTCCTAAGGTGGGATCGAGGCTTGTGCCGTCTGAAGCCAGTACCTCAGGGAAGTGGGTCCGAATCAAATTCATTGCTGACGGTATGGATCCTGAGAGTATTCGTTCTTTGATAGCTGAACAAGATAGAGTTATACCCAATCAGTGGTAGATCGACATGACGAGCTTCCCCACGCTGCACGCGCTAGCGTAAGAAGTATCATGCTCACCTTTCCTCCACTCAATCTGCTGGAAATCTTCTTCAGACATCAGGCTTGCCTCTGCTTCTTGTTTCTCACAATGCGAGTGACCATTCAAGTGTGTGACACCATTTCCGTTCGATGACACACCAACACTGTTAGAACTGCTCCCATTGACACCACCGTTGACCTTCTTGTGAGTTATCTCCTCATCAACGATGTCCTCCTCTGATGCATGCATCACCTGGTCATCATCTACATCCATGAGTTCAGCAACTGCACCGGCACCATCAAGGACAGAAGACGACGAGGACGACGAGGGTTGGTGTGCAGTCGCTCCTGCGAGCAACAGCTCTTGATCGACCTCCATGGATGAGGATGACATTGCTGAGAGTAAAGCCGTTGTTCCATTACCATTGTATGTCGAACCCTTGTGGTCAACATTGGTCGAAGGGAAAGAAGAATCGTGGCTGGCCGTGCGACGTGGTTTGGACATTGCTCTGGCTGTCGAGATATAGCAGTTGTGGGCTAAATAATCCATCACGATCTTTCTCTGGATGGCAAGCAGACATCAGCAAAGTGTCCCATCGACAGAATTGTAGGAACTAAAGCAGATCCTTCTCACCAGGACATCCTCCTCTGGGTCAGCCAAGGGATGGGGCTGCTTATCTGTTGCTGAATCTTTGATTGCACCATTAGTCGATGGTTTCAAGGGACTCTTGGATAAAGCTGGGGCGAGAGAGTCCATACTGGAAAGCAGAGACTGAGGTTTGGTGAGGCCAAACGATAGCAAAGGTGACCCTGACTGGACGCTTGACGGAGTGAAGGCAACTCGCCGCTCCTTTTGTCCAAGGCGACTGCACCTCAGCCGCCATTTTGCTCCAGATTTCATACGTGAAATCAGAGATCTTTCTGTACAGAGATGGACAGGTGAGTAGATCCAACGGTGCCATCTGCTTAACGAATTTACCTAGGAGCTGATGGCAACCTTTATTATGTCTTGTATGCTCTGCTTAGCCTGGACATCTCGCTCCACGAGAGCATCTTGCAGGCTCTGGCTATCAATCTGGGTCATTCCAAGTCCCCCGCCGCAGCAGAAGATGCTGATGATGTCTTCACCTCGAGGGTCGAGCTTGCTTTGGAAGATTCGTCGGCTGGTAGCAATGACGAAAAGATCCCAATGGTAAGTTCAAAGGTTACACAGCCGTCCCTTTCGCCTTAGACCTAAGCTCACCTACTGCACTTTACTGCATCCTCTCTAGTCTTCATCTCTGGTCCATGTCAATGCCTCTTTCGCCAAGTTCTGTTCCTTGCTACCGCCCGACCATCCCCAAACTTCCCACAACATTTCCCTCCTCCTGTCGCTTCTCAAGGACATTCCAAGGATGGACTTCGAAAGGGGCCTTAGCTGGTCCGACTGGGCTCTTCCTGACTCCCTCACTTTTGATGTCGTTGCGGCTTTGGTCAAGATTGCAGCTGATTCAAAAGATGCGAAGATTCAGGAGCAGGTGTTGGATGAGCTCAGCGCTTTCGCTGTGATCATTGGGAAGGACTTTGAGGCCGGAAGTGGTAAGATGGATATATTTATGAAGACCAAGGAAATGTATTGACCACCTCTTTGCCGGAATTCTTCTTCGAGCAGCTGTAGACGTTGTCCTGCATTCAGTCCCTATCTTCAATGGCCTCTATCGTTCATTGACTTCAACTCCTTACTCGTATACACTCCCAAAATCCAGCAAAATTGCCAAGTCCCTCAATTCTTTGGTTGTCCCAACCACCATCTCTCGATTGAACACCTTGCTCTTGGACCCCTCTTCCTTGGCCTCACCATCAACACCCTCGGATGACGATGTAACCCGCAGAAAACAATACGCTAACTGTCTATTAGATCGTTATAGGGCTAGAGACAGACCTCTTAGTGGAAACTTCGTGATTTGCGCTGTTTTGGAGATCCAGTGGACAGTTTTGGCTATCGTTTTGTGCCCGCAACCAATCGAGCCTTCAATGAAAGATATCAACCACGAAGCTGAAGCTACCAACGCTGCTTGGGCCGAGCTTCTAGCTGCTCCTGCTCGCCCAATCCCAGACACTCCCGATAGCGATCATGACCAACTCAAGCACATCTTCAAAGTTGCAATGAGATGCTTCGGCGATCTCTCGGGCACCCTTCAAAAGTTGCACAGTGATCCACAGGCGGATCTCTACGCTTACGAGGTCATGAGTGAAAGCCTGGTGAGTGCTTTAAAGAGAGAAATCTTCCAGCATTATTTACTTATCGTATCTCTTTTCTCCCAGAAACTTTCCACTTTGTGTTCGGTCGCTCTTGGTCATCCAGATCCTACACTCATATCTCAAATTAAAGGACTGCTATCTGAGAATGCTCCAGTGTACGAAGCTATTGTTCAAGAAGCAGCCCTCCAAGCTTTAGTGATCTTGGTTCGAAAGTAGGTCGGGGTGCAAGTGTCTTGGATACACTTTGAAAACAAGCTGATTGTATCTGTTCTCATCTTCAGCTTCCCTGTTTTGGCTCATACTATGGCTGTTCACTTGAGAAGATTTGCCAGCTGTCCTCTTCCACTGTTTGACGAAGAACACGGAAACGGTCGTGAAGGATCCATTGTTCTTCACGCTACTGCCAAGTGTCTTGCAGTTTGCATTGATGTAAGTTCTTCGCAGTTTGAAAGTTCCTGAATGATAATCTCATCTAAATTTTCTGTCTTCAAAAGCTTGCTCCAGGAGATGATTTGGTAACTTCAACCATGTACTCTCTCCTTAATTATGTCACTGGATCTGGCGCAAAGGAGAATGGTTATGCAATCTCAGTTAAGTCTGGAGCAGCAGGTCCTATTAATGGCTCATCAGCTATCGGAACTACTCTTGGAACAAGGACAATTGAGCAACAAAGACGCATCAACGCGTCTGCCATCACTGTTGTTACAAGACTCGCGGTTGAGTACAAGAGGGATGAGGTAAGTCTTCTCCATTGAATACTTAACTTGCTAAATTGATTATGAAGAAATTAACTAATCCATATTGCTAGACTACTCGGCTCACCATCTCGATGTTGTTGCAACGACTGAGAACTGCAGATGCTGGGATTGAAGCCCTCATCGTCGCCAACCTCAGTGATTTGGGTCTTATCTCAGCTCACCCGGAGTTCTTGGAGATCATCAAAGCCTTTTCGATTGTCAGTCGAGCCGGGAATCCTGAAGATCCTGTGATGTCAAGACAAGCTGTCTTGGCCGCTCAAACTCGTCTCGCAATGGGACTTAAAGGCAAAACGGAGCTTTGTGATGCCTACTTGGTTGAATTGCTCGAAATGTTTGCAGACCGAGGAACCCAAATTCAACTACTTGCGTCAAAGGAAAAGAAGGACACCACCGACCTTGCCGTTAGAGAACTCACTGCTCAACTCGCCGGGCTCATCTTACCTATCGACGCAATTCTTCAGCACGAAGGGTTCGACCCACACCATTCACCCACTTCTGAACTTGTTGCTCTTTTTCGTAACATGTGGTTCATGTGCACCGTTCTCGGTATTCAAAGTCAAGGCAAAGAATGGGAAAAGGCTGCACTTGAACGTGTCGCCCTTAAGACCCCTTCTCTGGTTCTGGAGTCAGCGTTGGACTATGTGTCGAGTGATCTCGAGTACAACTCAATTTTGACCAAGGACTTCTCTCACATTGTCCTCACTAAACAGCGATCTCTGCTCAGCCAAGATATCCCGGCCCACTCAACTGAGGTTGTGCGCCTGTCACTTCCTCAAGTCACTCTCCTCCGCACCATTCTCTCTGTGGAAGGATACAGAACTAAAAATGGGTACCCATCATCGCTACTCGCTTACTTCAGCAATGAGAGCATCAACTCTAGTGCGCTTTTCCGTCCTCTGGAAGCAATTGCTGAAAAGGTGAGTTCTTGAACCTAGTTTTGAGCGTGGGTGCATCATCACAAGAGCACCGACCATCCCTTGTTTTCTCCTCTAGCTTGTCACTATTTTCAAGCAACGCTTATCAGTTATGGCTCTTGCAAATGACACACCAGCTTCCATCAGCAACGAACTGGTCAACATATTGGTTGGATGCACCCACCGATTTACTAAAGTTAGAGAAGTCTCCTTTAGCTACTTGAACAGAATACTTTTGGAATTCCCAACAATGCTGTGTGAACAGTCCTTCATCTTTGCTCTCCTGGAGACTTTGACTTTGTTGAGAGGCAGTTGCGAAGAAGAGTATACTGATGAGGTTAGTCGATGACTTGGTTTATGCCCTCAAGTCTACAATCTGATCACTGATTCTTTCACTTTTGTTTTAGTACTCCCCAACATATCAACATTCGTCAAAGAAGGTGAAGCTTACCCTAGTCCTAACTGATAACTTCGTCACTCGAAATGAGATCACGTCGCGCCTTTACAAATTTGCAAATACGTGGATGACTTCTGCTCTCTCAAAGTCTCCAATTGAATTGCAGACCATACTGCAGGTAAGGTGCTTCTATTCAGATGTAAGTCGCTTGTTCTGACATAGCAAAATTTCCAGAGATACTTGGGAGAGTCTAGGGATGTACTTCTTCCTGACAGCGTTGAACTTGGAGCTGGAATGGCAATGCACTATGCTAAGGTTATCAGTAATGCGGATCGTAAAGAAAGTAAGTGTCGTTACGTGAGTCTAGAGGTTATTCCCGCTCTAAAATGCTAATCTCCTCTGGTAGTTCTTACTCCAAACTTCGGAGGATGGCCTTCAGATAGCTCCAATTTGCTGGCAAGTCAATTTGCAGCCAAAAATTTCTTCGATGGTGAGCACACTGGCTTCAGGCATGCGTACGAGCAAGGTAAGGTTTTTGTCATCCCTTCAATCCGTTCGGGGGGTTGCTAAACGGTCGAGCTATATTGTCAGGTCTCAAAAACTTCCAAATGTCTGCTGCTGAGTCTGCAACCTTAGCGGAAATTACTGCCCTCAAAGGGCAGTTGTTGGAAACCCTCAATGCCATCGATTCCAAGGAATCTACGCTCAAGGTTCCTGAACTCAGACGCTTACTGTTCAGAGGCACCTCGGTATTGGTCTCTGCGCATGAAGTGAGCTGGCAACAAATTAATGAAGAGATCAGGACAACTCTGATAGCTTCTTTTCTTACAGATTGACAGCGATATTCTCTACTACCTTGTCGCGATTCCCGTGCGATCCTTCTCCCCCATGTCTGTGGCTGCCGGAGTCGATGCCTGGACTTGGCTCGTAAGCGAAAGACCAAGTGTAGAATTACAGTTGTTATCTGAAGTAGTGGATGCCTGGAACTGGACAATCCAGAATCACAAGGGTCTGTTCAGTAAAAGCATGAAGTAAGTGGTTGAGCAACATCAACCTGATCTAAATTCCTGACTTGCACATTTGATAGCCCCCATAATCCTTTCGAACAGCCTATTGAGTACACTCCTTCTGAGAAGGAAACATTAGACCAGTCTTTAGCAGCTGCTCAGCGACTCCTTGCTCCACATCTATTGTTGTTGCAGGTTCTAGCCAGCCGATTTGAGACTGTGAAAATGAGGGACCAAGGGTTGGTTCTTGCATTCATCAGAGTCATTTCAAGATCATGCACTGCCTTCAAGAGCATGAGGTAAGCAATTCAGCAACACAACGGGTTGGGACATACGAGCTAACGTGATGACCTGACAGCACTCATCCGCTTGCTCGTGAAGCGCGCTTTACCATCCTGTTGTTTGGGCTGGGTATCTTGAAAAGCAGCAGACTAGAGGCAATAGTGGAAATCAGATTCAGAGACAGATTGTACGAAGCGGCCTTGTCTTGGTTCTCCGCTCGACCACAGTAAGTCACGTCCCTGTTGAAAAAAAAAAAAAAAAAAACCATGCACGGCCCAA